>CM055828.1:37075073-37675073 GCA_029582265.1 Zoroaster sp. YZ-2022
GTCCAATGCTTCATTGCTCGAATACACAGATTTTGGCCAGTGGTCACCTATCGGTCAGCAGTGGTCATTTTATTTAAAAACAAATTAAAATGTCGTTTTCACATTTTCAATGTATTTCATCTATCTGGGGATTTTCATAAAGTTTGGCCGATGGTCATCTAGTGGTCAGTAGTAGTCATTTAATCAATATTTACAAAATGCTTCTCCCACATTCTTTAGCCGATTGCAGCCTAACTTGGTCCAATGCTTCATTGGCTCGAATACACAGATTTTGGCCAGAGGTCACCTATTGGTCAGCAGTGGTCATTTTTGTAAAAAAATATAAAAATGTCGTTTTTACATTTTAAATTTAGTTTATAGGGCTGATATTCGTGCTTCGTGAAGCACATTAGCTCTAGTTCTTTCTTTCTTTCTTTCTTTCTTCGGTCAAACGGTCACGTGACTAAAATAAAAATGGCCATAACTCTAAAACTATTCTGCCGATTTCAAACAAACTTTGTCAAATCATGGAGGAATAAATGCGCCATCGAGGCAAGTTCATAAATTTCGGCCAACGGTCACCTAGTGGTCAATTGTGGTCATTTACTGAATATTTACAAAATGCTTCTTCTCCCACATTTTGTGGCCTATTGCGGCCAAACTTGGACAGATGCACCATTAACCTGTGCTACATATGGGGTGTACACAGATTTCGGCCAGTGGTCACCTATCGGTCAGCAGTGGTCATTTTATGAAAAAATACAAAAATGTCTTATTCACTGCATGTGGAGGTGCAAGGATCTTTGTCGCCTGTAGCCGACCGGTTGTATCATCCTGCAGCTTCCTTGTCAGGATGTGCACTTGAGGGTCTCTCCACCCCTGGTGACCCGAGGACAGTAACATCATCACCCGTGAGTCTTTCCATGCAGTCACTGTCAGTGGCCCATTTTGCCTCACGTAGAAGGTCCCCTGTGGTGTTTTCGCCATCCTTTGCATTTTGGCTCTGTTGGGGTTCTTCTGCTTGGGTTCTTCTGCTTGTTTACCAAGTCAAGTGGTAATCCTCTGCTGTTGGATTTGACAACTCCTGTCAAATATGTTCGCTTTGACAGGAGTGAGCGAGCAAGCTTCACTGACGTATACAATTTATCAGTGAAAATATGGTGGTGGAGGCCAAAATGATGGTGTGCTACTTTCGTGGCGATGTCGACCATCGTTTCCGGTTCAGTCCCGTGTCGGTGTATGGTGAAGTTCAGCATGAAACCTGTGGCTGACTCTGCAAGGGCATATACCTTGAACCCTACCCTTATGGGTTTTAAGGGCATAAAGACCTTCTTGACACTGGCCTTGAAGCCACGATATCTGATCATGGCTTCGACGATTGTCAGCTGTTGACGGGGTCGATACCGGGACCTGCAACACTTCCTCACCTTGTCCCACAAGGTACCAAGATGAAAGAGCGGCCGTTTCAGCTTAGTCCTGTATCGGTGGGCGTTGTCCTCTATCAGGTCAGGATTTTTGGCAGGGTTGTTACAAGCTATATGTTGGTTCATGACATCAAACCTGTTCTTGGTCATTGTTGTTGATATCATGTGATTTCTCAGCCCAGGATGTCTGGTCCAGTAATCCTTGTAGTTTATACGGACTTTGACAATGCCCATGATCAGATGGAGGCCAAACCAAGCTCGAATTTCTGGCAGTGTTGTCAGGCGTTGTCGATACTTGGACAGATTCTTGTTGGTCCACTGGACAATAAGAAGGAACAGTGAAAGAGGGAAGAATTTCAGAAAATACTTCAGGGGTGAACTCTGTTGACCAAACTTCGGACCTGCTGGTTTCTCACCCTTAAAAGCTCTGATATTGACATCTTCCAGACTTCTACTCCAACCATCAACATCGGGAGCATAGTCCGGCTGGTAGACGGAGGGAGGATCCGGATCGTTGTCGGAGTCTGGTGACAGTCTTCTTCGGCTTTTTTCTGGCTGTTTTCCTTGACCTTGCCTTTGGAGGTGGTGATGGTGGTGTTTGACTATCTCCCGTCTCTTCTTCCTCTTCTAAAGACTCGGACTCCTCTTCCTCGGTCTCATCTTCTGTAATCTGTCGTTGCTTCTTTTTCTTTTTGGTCTTCTTTTCCTTCTTCATCAACAAGGATTTTTTTTCTTAACCTTGTCTTTGGAGGTGGTGATGGTGGTGATGGTGTTGTTTCACTGTCTTCTGTCTCCTCTTTCTCTTCTGATGACTCGGACTCCTCTTCTTCGGTCTCATCTTCTGTGGAGTCATCATCTACCTCGGTTCCACCCATCTGCCCTTCCTCCATTTCTTCCTCATCTTCTTCCTCTGTCACAAAGCATGGTGACGGCGGAGACATAGCTTGAGCCACAGTCTGCTCAATAAACTCCTCTTCACTTTCTTCGTCACTTTCGACTAGTGTTCGGTATGTTCTTCCCATCTTCATGCCAGCTTCCTTGGCACTCTGTCTGATACTCTCACGCAAGGTGGCCATTTCTTCATCTCGGAGCCTCTGCTGCCGCTTCTGGTCTTGGCTACTGGGAAGTGGTGCCTTTCCTTTTCCCTTTCCTCCCTTCCCTTTTTTCCTCCATTACTTGTCTTGGAGATTTTGCTCGTCTCCGCAGTAGCACGATCATTCTTGTCTCTCTCCCTTTTCTTCTTGTGCTTCACCACCTCCACCTCACAACTTTCTTCATCTCGAGAATGCCCACGCTTCTTCCCCTTCACTTCCTTATCTCCTTGATGGGTCTCATGACTGCTTGCATAAATACAGCCCTCTCAGAACTAGTAAAGTTTTGGTGCAAATTGAGTAATTCTCTGGCACTCATGTTGCATCTAAGCAAGTGCATGGCACACTGTCATATTTTTAGCCAACCATAGTATTGTCATGGAAAACATGTTACATAATATAATACCTTCCTTTTATACTTCACCTGTATTTCATGTTTGCTGAAGCATGACAAATTCAGTATAAAATATAAGCATCCAAAAATAATTCATACATTATCTAAGGAATACACCTACCAATGAATGGAGGTGGCGACCCCACCAGCGCATTGTCTGTTAGGGTCATTTCATTGAGCCATTGTTTACAATGTACTTGCAGACATCTGATAAGGCCCAGTCAAAAGGCCATGTTTTTGCTTTACTTTTCCCTGAACCCTGTCAGCACTTGCAAAAGATAAGACTTGGCAATGTCCCAACAATGGGATAGGCAGGCCCAGCAGTGCACATGTACATACATATATGCACATGCATGGAGGTTCCTACATGTACAGTACATGTACCTCTATGGTACAGTACATGTAACTATAATCCATCAAAATACATCAACCAACATGAAGCAGTTAAAAAACTATTGAAATCCTGAATCCATCAAAGTCCGCCATATGCTCAATGTGGAGGTATCCTGAATCCATCAAAATCCTGCAGTACTGCGCTAGGCTTGCAATCCTGAATCCATCGAAATCCCCAAATTTGTTCAATATGGAGGTATCCTGAATCCGCCGAAATCCTCCAAAACAGGGGAATGGATTTTGATGGATTCAGGGTGGTTAGGGTTAAAGAAAGATCAGGTCTTATAACATAAAAAAAAAGATGAAGAGCCTGCATAAAAAAAGAAAAGTAATAAATGAAGAAAAAGCTGCAGAGGGTTAATATGAGTTTTAATTGGAAAATAAACATGCAGGTGTGTTGGTGGACAACACGTGTACACCAAAATTCAGGATGGAAAATGCAAATGGGGTGGGGGTGATGAAGGTTGTTTTTGCAATTATAGAGGGCATTCTCTTACTGGAGTAATACATGTTGGCCTTTCCCCATTCAGAATATATTTTTTCATAGAATCATTTGAACATTTCTTTATATTTTGTATTTTAGCTCTCCAGTATGCTGAGTAATTGGAACTAGATGCAATGGCTGGCATCAGTGAGAATCAGTTCAACAGCCTAGAAAGCATCTAAAACACAAGCCCCAAGGTAACCAATAAATACAGTATGTGGTACAATTATTGTGTGTGTGTGTGTGTGTGTGAGTTTGTGTAGCATACGCTGTGTGGAACTGAGAACAAAAGATGTCCACAGAATGTAAGTACTTGATACGTTATGTGGACTTACACACGTCCACACAGTGTTTTCGTCAATCAGAAAAGTTCGATTTTCTCGAAAAGGAAGCATTTTTCTAGGTTGGTTTTTTGTCTCAAAATGGAGTAGATTATGAAAAGGGAAAACTGAGACGAAATCCGCTCCAAAAACACTCTTCTGTGGAAATGGCAAGGGTTTTAAGAATTTCATATCCTTAAGTACGCGAGAACAAAAGAATGTCCACACAGGGTATGTCGCAAAATGTGTGTGTGTGTGTGTGTGTGGGTGGGTGTGTGTGTGGGGGGGGGGGGGAGGGTATTCAGCAGTACAAGAGAAATCCTTATGAGGGCACAGCCCTCCAGCGAGTGGGGGCACGTTCCCGCAGGTGCCTGAGGCCGTCGTAAAATAAATATTGGAACTACTATTGGAACTACTACTAGAGGAAAGCATATAGTCTTAATTGTCATTATCATTGTCATGATAGCCCATTTGAAAGTCTATAATTAGCAAGAAATATGACACTTTATTCAATGAATTTCTGTTCAAATTGCGCAATTTAGAAACAGCCTATTAATGAGAGGAAAATAAGCATGACGGCAAACATCTGTATTACTAAATGATTCTTAGAAAGAATTTTGTAGAATTTTTTTTTCAATTTGTAATTTTCATTAACTGTGTTTGTTTGATACATTACTTTTTTGTGCATAAGACAAACAAAACCTTCAATGCCTTTGATTACTAAAATTATATTGCAGAACATGTTAGCAAAATAATGTTATGAAATGATATCGCATAAAACGTAGGCTACTTTCAAGGTATCCCCCAACAATGAAAATATTTTTAATGTTACCAAATTAAACAACTACAACATTATCCACAATTAGTTTACCATAAATATGCTACCCAATAATTGTTCTAGGTAAAATATATCGGATTTATTTGCCTTGCTTGAAAATACAGTCAAATTTGTAACACTGTTTATATTTGCGCCAACCCAAGTTCATAATATGATCACTCATCACGCCCGAGCCTGTAGTAAAACACAAATTATCATGACAGCATATTCTTAAATGTCATCATTTTCATGGTCGTAGTGATATACCACATGAATTATGACATTCTACAATGCCATATGCAGGAAATATGGCAATTTAGTTAATGAATTTTAGATCAAAATGCGCACATGCGGAACAACCTGTCGTCGTGATCCACAGAGCAGGGCATGGAATCAGTGTTCTAGTTTAAGATGGACACAGTGCACTGTGGGGTATTATTTTCAGTCACTGAGCTGGTTAATCTAAAACTAGCACTACGATTCCATGCCCTGTTTATAGTGACAATACTGTCCCTATAATACATCTTTGAAAAGGGCGGGCGTCAAGTTGAAAAAGTCCAAACACTGGTGTACATTATGGGACCACGGACACGATGGGCCGGACATACTGGGCCTTCGGAAACAATGGGTCAGACATAATGGGCCTGCGGACACAATGGGTCAGACATAATACAGATATCTGCAAACCAGGCAGAATCTTCTAACGTGTTGCAACTTTTAAAAGTGTATACCTTAAAATGCATTATGTTTAAACATTTACAGACACATGATTAGTGAGGTCAGAACATAGAGATCCAGAAGAGATATTGGTCGACACACAATCGAGCAAAGCTTAAGGACCCCGGGAGAATTATGCATTCAGTAGGTTCTGTGTGGGCATTTGTGCGCTATTTCAGCTTTTAAATTTGTTTTAATTTTGTATATAGGCGTTCAGTCCAATCCAGCTACCGTGGCCGCCTTGAAATCTTGACAAAGGCCATATGCTGTAGCTACAATCACAGTCAAAATTATTAGGACACATTTAAACCCCACTGCCCTCAAATACAATGATGAGTGCTACTTGTGTATTTAACTTTTATTTGGTAATCTTTCAATGTCCGCGGTGAAAAGCATTATGCAATACACCAGATTTTGTCCTTGTAGGTGGCCAATTTTCAGCCACTAGTACCACTCTGTACATGCGATTTAGACACTTCTATATGCAATTCAACCCACTTTTGACTCCAGTCTGGTTCTTCTGGGCCCATGATAATGTAGAGGGGACTTTTATTCAGCAGCATACAAGATAAACCTTGATGATTTTCTTAGAAGTTTGAGTCATTTTCAGCAAAAGCACAGCCCTACATCGTGATCGTGTAAAACAATACATCCAATAGATTATGACATTCAATAACCCATTTGAAAGTCTATAATGTCATTAGCACGAAATATGGCACTTTTAGTTAATGAATTTCTGTTCAAATTGCGCAATTTGAGAGGAGGGAAAATAAGCATGATGGCAAACACCGTTTTTGCTACATTCTCAGAAAGAAAGAATTTTTAATTTGCATTAAATGTGTTTGTTTGATGCATTACTTTTTTGATCATAAGACAAACAAAACCTTCAATGCATTTATGATTACTAAAATTATATTGCAGAACATGTTAGCAAAATAAAGTTGTAAAATGATATCGCATAAAACGTTCCGTAGATTACTTTCCATAAATGTACATGTTCAATGTTACTAAATTTATTAAACAACTACAACATTATCCACAATAAATAAGTGGGATTTAGTTGCTTTGTTTTGAAAATAAAACCAAATTTGTGACATTATTGATATTTGAACCCACTGGCGTAGCCACGGGGTTGGTAGTTCAACTCCCCCCCCCCCCCCATGGTCCTGCCGATTTTCTTTTATTAAAACAATTTAAAAGGGAATAAAAAGAATATGAAGAGCAAATGTCGCATAAAGTGTTTTTTATTTTTAATATTTTTTTCGTCATTATCATTTTCATGGTCGTGTAAGCGATACACCAAATGAATTATGACATTCAATAACCCATTTGAAAATCTATAATGTCACGTGTATCATATGCAAGAGATGTGGCAATTTAGTTTATGAATTTTAGATCAAAATGCGCACGTGCGGAACAACCTGTTAATGAGTAAATTTATTGAGTTCATTTTGGAAAACGATTTCTTAATCTTTATCAGTGAGCAAAGCGAGCTGACGGCGTGGAATCCCAGGACCCTTAAGCGGTCCCTGGGAAAAGTTTGCATTCAGGAGGCTCTGTGTGAGCATTTGTGAGCTATTTTAGCTTATAAATATTTAAGTTTTTTTTTTTTTTTTAAATAACTACCAAAAAGTCTTCATAATAAATATTAAGTTGACAGTGCTACGGTACGAATCCATGTCATGTCCTACATGTAATCATCCCGCACGCCCACCCCAACTCAACCTGAGCCAAAAAATGTATCAATAAATAAAAAATCATTTGGGTTTAAAATAATAATTTGTATACAAAATAATCTCGAGAAATTTCAAAATCCTTTTAGAAATTTGTGAACATTAACGGAAATGTTTGAAAATTTAGGTTTAGAGAATCCTTAAGTCCACTGGTTACAAACAAAAATACTCAAGGCTAAATGTATAAAAGTGGTTCAAAAAAGTAGGGGGTGGGAATCAGGTCCTTTTCAACAGTCCCCCACACCCCCACACCCCACTTCCGCCGACGGTGCTTCTCACGATAACCTCCATGCGTTAAGTTTCAGCTCCATCCAGTCATCTTGGAAACAATATCAACATTTGCGATTCTGGCCGGTAAGGATAGACCTGTCACCATGAATCCCCAAACCCCTCCCACAAGACTCAGCCTATGGGGATGCAACGCGGCTCCTTCAATGCCATGAACTTCGGATGTGGAAGAAACAGGTAACATAATACATGTGTAACAGGTACACCAATTATAAATAGCTTATGACGTCAGCCTATTACAGTAATGAGTTGATCGGGCACAGCACTCCATGTATCAATGTTGATTGTTAATTCTATCATAACCATTATTATATCAGTAAGACTAATTGCGGTGACACCATGTGGAATCTCAATTGAGTAGTAATTAGTTCTGAAAAGAACTGGAGGTACAACTCGACGTTTCGATCAGTATACTCAATTGAGATTCCACATGGTGTCACCGCAATTAGTCTTACTTATCATCCTCACCATGCAAAGCTACAAGTTTTACCATTATTATATCAGTTTATCGCACCATGATCGCACGGACAACAAACTAGATCTGATTTACATGAGAGACACTATTAACTAAACCGGACATAGGATAAACATCTTACATCTTAAATATTGGTGATTTTTGAATCAGAATATCTACAGTTTCAAGGTAAGTGTGCAATTATTATTATTTACAAGGAAATTTAAATTTGGATAATAATTGTTATAGTATTATGGAAATTCATTACTTTGTTCCTGTAATGAGCTTGTACGCCATTGGCAATTACCCGCTAAACAAATGAGCGTGTTGATATTGGTAAACTTAATACTTGGTTTTAAGATGGAAATGATATAAATATATTCTTCCATCTGACATGTCAACAAATAATCATATAAATTATACAAATCAAAAACTAATCTGAAATGGATCGTCAGCTGGCGATTAATTTCAACATGAGAAAAAATACAACAATATAAATGCATTTTAAATAGTTGCTCGTGAACGACAAAACGAAATAAGGGTCTGCGAAAAGCAACAATGTCTGGAGATCATTAAAGTAATTATTTGAAGATTAACTGAAATAGCATAATGCTACAAAAAGTATTTTCATCCGCAAAATGAAGCAATCCACAAGTTTCACCTTTTGCTCGTACCCAGTCGTCTTATCCATGAATGTTGGAACACACTTATTTCTTTCACAATATCTTGTAATGGAAGACACAATACATCAAGGTGTAACTCTATGGTGTAACATTAACTCCAGCTATTAATAGCTGTATCTTAATGTTCACGGTCTAAACATTTACATGTACATGCGCATACACGTTGAATGATAATAAATATGCGTATTCATTTCCCGATTTAAGTATTATTTATGGCACGAATAAATTGCAGAAGTACAGAGGTACACTCTTCAAAGTTCTAACAATTGGTAAATAATGTTGTGGCACTTGACATTAACATGGGAAACCTTTTTTCATATATTAATTTATTTTAATGTTTCAAAGGTGATGATTATCGGATCATCATAACATTTGACCTTTTGAGACCTTCAGTTGACCTTGGTAGGGGTCAATGTTAAGCTATGTATCGAAATTAGAACATCTCATTTCATCACATCTCATCTCATGTTTGCGTCGCTGTCTTCATTCGTGACAACTACGTAACAGTGTTAAGGCCACAGCACCAAATTTGATCAGACTACGATCTTGCCTGGCGCGTAGCCAGGGTTTGGCGAAGGGGGTCGCCCCGCCCTTAAGCCCTTGGGCTCGTGTTTTGGTTTTTGGTTAGTTTTTGTTTTTTAATTGAAACTAAACATTTACCCCACTGCGAAACATTTGACGCCATTTTTACTCTTAAAAGAGGGGTTGGGTAGTTATTCAGTGATCTCAACCTCAATTTCCTGGTGAAAGTTTTTTTGAGGGCTACTTAAAAAGTAAAATCAGCGAGTAGAAAACTCTCCATGGCATTACAGATAGTGGGTTCTGAGTTCGCATGGTAATACAGCAGTGACGTAGCCACAGGGGGCCTGGGGGAAAGTGCCCCCCACAAATTTCCAGTGCCCCCCTCCCCCCCAGGTGCCCCCACGAAAAATCCTCATAGTGCCCCAAAAAACAGAAAAGAAAAAGAAAAGGGAAAAAACCCATACCCCTTGGGTCCCCCCACTGAAAAGCAGTGCCCCCCCCCCCACTGAAAAAGTCCTGGCTACGCCGCTGTAATACAGTAACCATGCAGTCATATTGTATTGCCGGTTTCCTGACAGAGACCTCATTATGCTAACATTCCAATTTGACCAACGGCAACGCTGATTTTCATTGGTTTTTACTTGGCTTAAGCAGTTCTTATAATTATTAATTTTATTTTAATAGTTTACAAAGCACTTAGAGTTTAAAACACTATGTTAAAGTCAGATAACATAGGTCTGAAATTGGACATCATGTAAAATAAACCACATCCGAAATAACAATGAATATTCAAATAATTTATTTCAGATTCTGCATTAACAAATCGTCGCTAGAATTTACTTTACTGATAATGTAACAGTCGAAGCCGTTTAAGTTATACGGCAGGTACAGCCAAAGACGTACAAATTTGTATGTTATTATTGAGAATGTGTTTTTAATGTATGATTTTGTAACAAAATTGCGAAAACTTCCGTAAAAGCTTTTGGCACGGTTAAAAATGATAATCAAAACAATTCCAGCTTTGGTTTTCTGAGCTCAAAAAATAAAACCAATGCTCCCTATGTCACTCGATACTTCCTGTATAAAAGTGTGTCTTTAGAAATTATGACCTTGTACAATGTATTAATTTTTGGATTTTAAGTGGACATAATGAACATTAATAATACACTGTACGGATGTGTACGGACTTGTTGAATACATAATGATTGATCAGTCGTGCAACTACGTTTGGTTCAGTGGGGGAAACCTGAGGACACCATCAGGATTTTCAGGGTGGCATTTAAGACACTTTCTTTTACAGGCCCTTATGAGCAGGGGGCAGATGGGAGGCACAGGCTTCGTGTGGGGGTGGGGACACGTGCCCCTGTGCCTCTTACCCATTATTAACACCACAGTCGGGTTCTTTTCGACATGACTTTTGTTCAGCAGTACAAGAGAAACTATTATGTTTGATTTTCTTAAAGGTTCACGTAGTGTCACACAGTGAAAAAAATTAATTTCTAGAACTACTCATGAGCGCATAATGAAGCTATAACAGTCATTATCATTTTCATGATCGTATATACACAATACACCATATGATATGCATTATGATATTCAATAACCCATGTTAAAGTCTATAATGCCATTTGCAAGAAATATGGCAATTTGGGTAATGAATTTTAGTGCAAAATGCGCAGTTGGGGGAAAAAACCTGTCAGTCTAATTGATTCTGAGAACGAATGAAATTGATAGAATTATGATTTATTCCCTGTTTTCATGCAAAGGAGAATCATACCACCACAATCATCCCATGCAGCAAACCTTGATCTAATGGATGACTCTTAGTATATCGTAATTGATCAACCTGCTTGGGCCAATTTGAATATTTGATCCGAACCTTTTTGGAAACAAAGTGCAGGAGGTCAATTACAATTCTTACTCTGGTCAATATAAAATCTATTTTGATTACATGTTTTCCTTAAATCAAAATATAATTCGACTTATTGATTTCAAACAGTATTTCAATGAGCAGCAATCTTTGAATAGAAAATTACTTTTAGAATCAAAATCTATGACCATTGCATTTTTGCAATAATTCACCGAAATGTGAGATATCTCAATGCTAAAATCTTCACTGGTCAGTTTTCATTCAACTTTAATGCACATAACGACGTTTATTACCGGTGTTGATGTTTTTACTTACTCGTTAAACTGAAAATGAAGGAACAACATAAAAATTTAGTTTCATTTTGTATGCATTTCAGATTGTAGTTCATCTCTTAATATAGGCCTACAACGTAAAGGCCTTGTAACACGGGGTAATTTTCGGGCAATTTTCAGGCAATAAAAGTTGCTGGCAATGAGATTGCTCGGAGATTGCCCTGTGTGGCATTTCATGCAATCCAGTGGCAATGAGTAGACTGGCTTTCTACTTTGAGGCAATCTGTCGAGTATGAGGTGCCGTATATGACTAAATGAGCATTTACAAATATATAAGACTAAACTAAATATAGAAGAGCAAATCCATATATTTAAGAGCAAATCCATATATTTAAGAGCAAACCCATATATTTAAGAGCAAACTCATATATTTAAGAGCAAACTCATATATTTAAGAGCAAAACCATATATTTAAGAGCAAACTCATATATTTAAGAGCAAAACCATATATAAAGGACAAATACAAATATATAAAGGATCACAGACAAATATAAAAAGGATCAAAAATATATATATATAAAGTGTCAAAAACAAATATATAAAAGACCAACACAAATATAAAAGTTTTGAACAGCGCCCTCTGTATAATGGACGTAACTTCAAATATTGAAGACATGGACATTTCATATAAATATTGAAGACATGGACATTTTCATATATTGAAGACATAAGTTTCATATAAAGGACGTCAACAGTTTGACATTCGATTTAATGCATGTCCTAGTATATGGGACAATTGCATTCGGTCAGTTTCTAGTGGTCAGACCCTTTTGGCCGGGCACTGTTAGGTATCAATGTATAGAGGATGACCCAAGGATGACCTCAAAGGTCACCTTGATCCGGCCATTGGGGTCCTTATATTTTGTATTAATTTTTAAATATTTGTATTGTCATATAATATACAGTGTACATGCTGTTAAAAACGCCCCAAATGTAATGGTCAGTTTCTAGTGGTCCGAGACCATTTTGGCCGGGCACTGTTAGGTATCACTGTAAAGAGGATGACCCAAGGATGACCTCAATAGTCACCTTGACCCGGCCATTGGGGTCCTTATATTTTTTATTAATTTTTAAATATTTTTATTGTCATATATACAGTGTACATGCTGTTAAAAACACCCCAAATGTAATGGTCAGTTTCTAGTGGTCAGACCATTTTGGCCGGGCACTGTTAGGTATCAATGTAAAGAGGATGGCCCAAGGATGACCTCAATAGTCACCTTGACCTGGCCAATGGGGTCCTTATATTTTTTATTAATTTTTAAATATTTACTATATACAGGGTACATACTGTTAAAAACGCCCCAAATGTAATGGTCAGTTTCTAGTGGTCAGACCCTTTTGGCCGGGCACTGTTAGGTATCAATGTATAGAGGATGATCCAAGGATGACCTCAAATGTCACCTTGACCCGGCCATTGGGGTCCTTATATTTTGTATTAATTTTTTAATATTTTTATTGTCATATATACCGTGTACATGCTGTTAAAAACGCCCCAAATGTAATGGTCAGTTTCTAGTGGTCAGACCCTTTTGGCCGGGCACTGTTTGGTATCAATGTAAAGAGGATGACCCAAGGATGACCTCAATGGTCACCTTGATCCGGCCATTGGGGTCCTTATAATTTTTATTAATTTTTAAATATTTACTATATTTTATTGTCATATATACATGTACAGTGTACATATGCTGTTAATAACGCCCCAAATGTAATGGTCAGTTTGTAGTGGTCAGTCCCTTTTGGCCGGGCACTGTTAGGTATCAATGTAAAGAGGATGACCCAAGGATTACCTCAATAGTCACCTTGACCCGGCCAATGGGGTCCTTATATTTTTTATTAATTTTTAAATATTTACTATATACAGGGTACATACTGTTAAAAACGCCCCAAATGTAATGATGTCTTGATATTGGCTTTAAAAAGGCCAGTGCAAAATGGGCATTTCAATGAACATGCCACGATTGTCAATGGATCAACGGCAGCGTGCCCTGGGCATGCTGCAAGGCGGACTGAGCTACCGTGAGGTTGCACGTCGCCTTGGCTGTTCACACCAGACGATATCGGCCCTGGTGGAGAGAGACACCCTCCACAACTCTGCAGATGACAGACCTCGATCAGGGAGGCCAAGAGTCACCACTGCAAGGCAGGACAGGCAGATGGTCCTAAGTCACCTGCGGGATCGATTCCGTCCAGCATCCCGCACTGCGGCAGAAACTCCGGAGCGTGCAAACCCACGGATCTCCAATGATACTGCACGAAGACGACTGCATGACTATGGTCTGACTGCCAGAAGACCATACAGAGGCCCCGTGATGACGGCTGCCCATCGCCGCAACCGACAGAGATGGTGCCAGCAGCATCAACGGTGGACCTTGGCGCA
Source organism: Zoroaster sp. YZ-2022 (assembly GCA_029582265.1). Classification (NCBI taxonomy): domain Eukaryota; kingdom Metazoa; phylum Echinodermata; class Asteroidea; order Forcipulatida; family Zoroasteridae; genus Zoroaster; species Zoroaster sp. YZ-2022. Next base: position 37,088,955 of record CM055828.1, read on the forward strand.
GTGGAACGAGATCGCTTTCAGCGATGAGTCAAGGTTCTGTGTGGACAGTCCTGATGGGCGTGAGCGTGTCTGGAGAAGAACTGGCGAGCGATATGCCGATTGTTGCGTGCGTCAAGCCAACAGGTGGGTGGCCCAAGTGTGATGGTGTGGGCCGCCATATCAGGCCGGTACAGGACGCCACTGGTGGTTGTGGATGGGAATCTTAACGCCCAGCGGTATGTGGATAACATCCTGCGACCTCATCTGCTGCCATTCCTGCTAGACCACCCAGAACTGAGAACCTTTCAGCATGACAACGCTCGTCCCCATGCTGCTCGCTTTACCACTGCATTTCTCCAAGGCGAGAACATCAACACCATGCAGTGGCCTGCGCTCTCCCCTGACCTGAATCCCATAGAGCACCTGTGGGATGAGCTTGGGAGACGCGTAGTTGGCAGGGCCAGGACACGGGCAGAGCTGCTTGAGACATTGAGGACTGAGTGGGACAGAATCCAGCAGCAATCCATCCAAAGACTGGTAGGCAGTATGCGCCGACGATGCACTGCCTGTATCCAAAACAATGGACTGACTTTGCACCCTCTGCTGTTACATGTATGTACTGATGAGATAGTTTATCGTGGTCAAAAAATTGACATGTCATCAATAAAATGCCAATGTTTCAACTTAGCAATTGTTTGTTTGTTTTATTTTGAACTGTTACAATTTTATTACATTTCAAACAAGTGGTAAGTTTCTTTTGCGTTTGAGTATATATACATGGGTCATTCCATGAACGTGGGACCCAAAAGTGTGACATGGAGGTCAAAATTTAAATAAAGAAAAAAAAATCAGTTTTGTTACCTTATTTATCATAGTTTTGTAGATTGTCATCTTTTAAAATAATAGATACAAACATTAAAACTAGTGTCATTCATTTACTTCCTGCTTCACCTGATAAGAGGTTAACGATGTAACAAAATTACAAGGGGAGACCCAAAAATTTTTTTTTTGGTCATATTAGGTCTGCATGAGATGCAACAATAGGTGAAAGTTATAATCATCAGCTCGTACGATGTAAGGAATAACACAGGCCCCAATATCTGAAATACATGGAAAACAAAAGTGTCCCACGTTCATGGAATGACCCACATATCAAAACTATGATCAATGACATCATTACTACGTCACTACGGAAAATTGAAACGGGTCGAAAAAAATTATTTCTCTATTTTAAAAATTTGTTTAGGTTTCACCAAGAGACACATATCTTTGACTAGTTACTATGGCAATTAGCCAAAATTTTAAAATAAATTAGTTAGTCAATGGAAAGGTTAAACTTGTACAGAATTATGTAAGGGGTTTTAAACTGCAAACCATATTGCAGATTTGCAGTTTTAAGCTAAGCATAGTATAAAATGTAAATCTCAATCACGCCATTTGAGATATGTGGCGCTTCCTGAAAACGGTGACGAATTATATATTGTTTTTTGCAAATTGTATTTGATGCTTTTATTTCATGACAAAAAATACAGCAAAGGTCAAAATGATCAATCACATTAAATTACGCCATATCTGGCCGTGCGGCTGCCATATTTTCCCCGATGTTCAACTTTGACCTTGGTTGGTAGCTAATGCACAAGCCTCGAAGTGTGACGTGGAAAACACGATGGTAGTGCATATTTAAGACAGGTGAGAAAAATAAGGGTTGTTCTTAAACCCCCACGACCCCCACGACCCACGACCCCTCGACCCCCACGACGTACGCGCGCTCAGAATCATATCGTATCCCAAATAGGAATCTGTGTTCGAATACGGCCCCAATTAGAATGCCCGCTGCACTCCCGTACTACTGAACGTGAACAAACGGAGCTCCGGAGGATCGAATGGACAGCAAAATAACTAAATCCTTTTCTCCTCCAAAAGTCTAATTTTGAAATAGAATAATATAAAATAAGTTATTAAATGAGATAATAATTATGTTTTGCTAAAATGTTGACAGACAAAATAGTTGGAATTTTTTTCCACGTCCATCAAGTAAAATGTACATTCGGGGCTGTGCGCGCATGCCAGTTTGTGATGTAATGCTTATTGACCAATCAGGATGCCGGAAAGCCATGCGGCCGTATGGAAGCGATATCCTTCTACGACCGTAATGAGTTGTAGGAAGAACGTTGCCAAAAACTGCGCCCTCACCCAACTAGCAAAAATTCGACATAAGTATGCAATTTTTGATGGCAGCATTATAAATTCGTTGATTTCGCGACGACAGGTCGTCATGCAGCAAAAGGCGCAACAGACTAGCGAGCTAGCCATTTTCGAACTCGGGCCGTAAACAGGTTCCCATTTGGGATATTTGATTCTGGCGCAGGCCGGCCAGCTATGCGACATGCTTGCGCATGGGCATTGCGAAATACATACATACATTCGTACTGCACTGGTGGTAGTGAATTCCGCGAGTACGTGTGTGCTTCGTTTATATGAGCGTACGTCGTGGGGTCGAGGGGTCGTGGGTCGTGGGGGTCGAGGGGGTTTAAGAACAACCCGAAAAATAACTATGATTCAGAGGAAATAATGCATTTAATAAAAATGTAATTAAATAATTTAAAAAAATTCACACAAATGTATGATACAATCAAACTAAACTTGGAATAGTGTCCTTTGGGAGAGAATGCTAACCTCTATAAACTTGTGTGGCAAAGTATGAACTAAAAGATTTCTCTGAAATGAGCAGATCAATTTAAAATAAACTAAGGAAAACTTTTACACATAAAGGAAATAAAAATTGTACTCCTGTGTAAGAATGTTAAACAAAATATTGAATCAGCCTTTTACATATAATAATTATTTTTGAATGTACTCTTTAAACTTCCTCCAAACCCCTGTGGCTGTCCCTTATTGGCCTCGCCCTCCAGTTTATCTCAACTAGCCTGAATGCTCTCAAGAGCATTGCAACCTGTGTAAACAATCCGCCTAAGATGTCAATCAAAGGTTTGAAAATTGTCCTCAGCGCCAATCCCAGGTTGTAAATAAAAAACACGGCCAGCGGCTGTAATACACTGTTGAACAAGGCAGCCAGGACAGGCTTGAACAAGTAATCTCCGAACGTCGTGAGCAGGCCAACGCAACGAGGAGCAGACCTAAAACGTTGTAGGCGAGAAAGCGGAGAAACTCTAGAAGGAAAATTTAGGAAGAAATCAACGATGATTTGGAGGGCGCTGAAGAACTCCCTTGCGCCCCTGCGGACAAGTTTCTCAGATCTTGACAAAACAAAATTAAAAATCACAACATTAATTATAAACATTAGAATAATAACAGTCCGAGTAAAAAACAAGACTTACACTGGATTTGAACCTACATGTCAACATTAGTATCCGCTAGACCATTTGCTGTTTAATTATAAACCTTAGATATAAACCTTAGAATGATATCAATCAGAATAAAAATAAACAACATTAGGCTTGTACTTAGGACCTCCTACTTACAAGTCAAAAGTGTTATCTACCGGACCACTTGCTGTGCTTAAATTAGTTGCATTTGAGTTTAATTATATACCTCTTTTATTATTTACTGTGTTAACAGTAGTGTCATCATTATGTGTTGTACCAAACATTATAGAGTCTTTCTTAATCTCGTGTTTTTATCATTAAGTAAGCAAATAATTACTGTTATTGTGTTTGAGTTTATTTATAAACATTAGAATGACATCAGTCAGAATTAAAATAAAAAACATTATACTCGAACCAAGACATCCTGGGCTCGAAATTATGACCTTCTACTTACAAGTCAAGAGTGTTATCCACTAGACCACTAGCTGCGCTTAAGGTAATGGCGTTTGAGTTTAATTAATGCTAAGTCAGAATAAAAATAAAAATCACTGGGCTTGAAATTGGGACCTTAGAATGACATCAGTCAGAATAAAAATAAAAAGCACTGGGATTGAACTCAGGACCTCATACTTATAAGCCAAGAGTGTTATCCACTGAACCAATTTCTGTCATTAGAATGTTTGTGTTTGAGTTTATTTATAAACCTTAGACATAAACATTAGAATGACATCAGTCAGAATAAAAATTAAAAAACTAAACTCAAACCGATGACATCCTGGGCTCGAACTTACGACTTCCTATTTACAAGTCAAGACTCTTATCCACTAGACCACTAGCTGCGCTTAAGGTAATGGGGTTTGAGTTTAATTAATGCTAAGTCAGAATAAAAATAAAAAGCACTGGGATTGAACTCGGGACTTCCTACTTATAAGCCAAGAGTGTTATCCACTGAACCAATTTCTGTCATTAGAATGTTTGTGTTTGAGTTTATTTATAAACCTTAGACATAAACATTAGAATGACATCAGTCAGAATAAAAATTAAAAAACTAAACTGATGACATCCTGGGCTCGAACTTATGACTTCCTATTTACAAGTCAAGACTCTTATCCACTAGACCACTAGCTGCGCTTAAGGTAATGGCGTTTGAGTTTAATTAATGCTAAGTCAGAATAAAAATAAAAATCACTGGGCTTGAAATTGGGACCTTAGAATGACATCAGTCAGAATAAAAATAAAAAGCACTGGGATTGAACTCGGGACCTCCTACTTATAAGCCAAGAGTGTTATCCACTGGACCAATTTCTGTCATTAGAATGTTTGTGTTTGAGTTTATTTATAAACCTTAGACATAAACATTAGAATGACATCAGTCAGAATAAAAATTAAAAAACTAAACTCAAACCGATGACATCCTGGGCTCAAACTTATGACTTCCTACTTACAAGTCAAGACTGTTATCCACTAGACCACTAGCTGCGCTTAAGATAATAGTGTTTCAGTTTAATTAATTAGAATGACATCAGTCCTAGTCCAAAAAAAAAATTTACACTGGGTTTGAACCTAAAACCTCCTGTTTACAAGTCAACATTAGTATCCACTAGACCACTTGCTGTAGTTGGTACAAATGCGTTTGAGTTTAATTATAAACCTTAGATATAAACCTTAGAATGACATCAGTCAGAATAAAAATCAAAAACACTGGGCTTGAACTCAGGACCTCTCACTTATTAGTCAAGAGTCTTATCCACTAGACCACTTGCTGTGCTTAAAATAATTGCATAAGTCCATATTCCATGAGACGACTTCCAGATAGAGGGTGCTAAAGTATAGACTTTGAGGTTTATATATTAGCATTTTCGGGGTGGTGGTGGGCACAAGAAGTGGCTGAACTGGTTAAATCACTGTGAAATAGAAACCGAAGATTCCCCAGATGGGTTCGAGACCCAATGTGGTAAGGAATTCAATTTTTTCCCCGGAGCGGGGAGGCGGGGAGGAGGCGGGGAGGCGGGAGAGGCGGGGAGAGCGGGGAGGCGGGGAGGCGGGGAGAGCGGGGAGGCGGGGAGGCGGGGAGGCGGGAGAGGCGGGGAGGCGGGGAGAGCGGGGAGAGCGGGGAGGCGGGAGAGGCGGGGAGAGCGGGGAGGCGGGGAGGCGGAGAGGCGGGGAGGCGGGAGAGCGAGAGCGGGGAGAGCGGGGAGAGCGGGGAGAGCGGGGAGAGCGGGGAGAGCGGGGAGGCGGGGAGGCGGGGAGGCGGGGAGAGCGGGGAGGCGGGGAGAGCGGGAGAGGCGGGGAGGCGGGGAGGCGGGGGAGGCGGGGAGGCGGGGAGAGCGGGGGAGGCGGGGAGAGCGGGGAGGCGGGGAGGCGGGGAGGCGGGGAGGCGGGGAGAGCGGGGAGAGGCGGGGAGAGGCGGGGAGAGCGGGGAGGCGGGGAGAGGCGGGAGGCGGGGAGAGCGGGAGAGGCGGGGAGAGCGGGGAGAGCGGGAGAGGCGGGGAGGCGGGGAGGCGGGGAGAGCGGGGAGAGCGGGAGAGCGGGGAGAGGCGGGGAGGCGGGGAGGCGGGGAGGCGGGGAGAGGCAGAGGCGGGGAGAGGCGGGGAGGCGGGAGAGCGGGGAGAGCGGGGAGAGCGGGGAGGCGGGGAGGCGGGAGAGCGGGGAGGCGGGAGGCGGGGAGGCGGGGAGGCGGGGAGGCGGGGAGGCGGGGGGAGGCGGGGAGGCGGGGAGGCGGGGAGAGCGGGGAGAGCGGGGAGAGGCGGGAGGCGGGAGAGGCGGGGAGGCGGGGAGAGGCGGGGAGAGCGGGGAGAGCGGGGAGAGCGGGAGAGGCGGGGAGGCGGGAGAGCGGGAGGCGGGAGGCGGGGAGAGCGGGGAGAGCGGAGAGGCGGGAGAGGCGGGAGGCGGGAGGCGGGAGGCGGGGAGAGCGGGGAGAGCAGAGCGGGAGAGCGGGGAGAGCGGGAGAGGCGGGAGAGCGGGGAGGCGGGGAGGCGGGAGAGCGGGAGAGGCGGGAGAGCGGGAGGCGGGGAGAGCGGGGAGGCGGGGAGGCGGGGAGAGGCGGGGAGAGCGGGGAGAGCGGGGAGAGCGGGGAGGCGGGGAGAGCGGGGAGAGCGGGAGAGGGAGAGCGGGGAGAGCGGGGAGGCGGGGAGGCGGGGAGAGCGGGGAGAGCGGGGAGGCGGGAGAGCGGGGAGGCGGGGAGGCGGGGAGGCGGGAGAGCGGGAGGCGGGGAGAGGCAGGCGGGAGAGCGGGGAGAGGCGGGAGAGCGGGGAGAGCGAGGCGGGAGAGCGGGGAGAGCGGGGAGAGCGGGGAGAGCGGGAGAGCGGGGAGGCGGGGAGAGCGGGGAGAGCGGGAGAGCGGGGAGAGCGGGGAGAGCGGGGAGAGCGGGGAGAGCGGGGAGAGCGGGAGAGCGGGGAGAGCGGGGAGAGCGGGGAGGCGGGGAGCGGGGAGAGCGGGAGAGCGGGGAGAGCGGGAGAGGCGGGGGAGGCGGGGAGAGCGGGGAGAGCGGGGAGAGCGGGGAGAGCGGGGAGAGCGAGGCGGGAGAGCGGGGAGAGCGGGGAGAGCGGGAGAGGCGGGGAGAGCGGGAGAGCGGGGAGGCGGGGAGAGCGGGAGAGCGGGGAGCGGGGAGAAGGCGGGGAGAGCGGGGAGGCGGAGAGGCGGGGAGAGCGGGGAGGCGGGAGAGGCGGGGAGAGCGGGGAGGCGGGGAGAGCGGGAGAGCGGGGAGGCGGGGAGGCGGGGAGAGCGGGGAGAGCGGGGAGAGCGGGGAGAGCGGGGAGGCGGGGAGAGCGGGGAGAGCGGGGAGAGCGGGGAGAGCGGGGAGAGCGGGGAGGCGGGGAGAGCGGGGAGGCGGGAGAGGCGGGGAGAGCGGGGAGAGCGGGGAGAGCGGGGAGGCGGGGAGAGCGGGAGAGCGGGGAGAGCGGGGAGAGCGGGGAGAGCGGGGAGAGCGGGGAGGCGGGAGAGCGGGGAGGCGGGAGAGGCGGGGAGGCGGGAGAGAGCGGGGAGGCGGGGAGAGCGGGGGAGAGCGGGCTAGCTTGCCAAATGCAGTTATTATAACTGTTCAAGACATCAACAATCTTCAGTTTCTAGGCTACACGATGGTATGGTTTAACGTCTTACGTTAACAGATCGTTTGAGATGGGGTCTTCATACCAATGATGAACATTTCATTTCGTTTTAATGGTTGTTTATTACAAAAAATTAAGGTTTAGTATAATTTGTTATTATGTTTTGCTATCACAGTACTGGCATTTCAGTCCAAGAGAAGGGGTGTATCTGATAATCACCTTTCCAATCCATATCAGTTAAACAACATTTATTTAAGTCTAAGCCCTTTTTTAGAAAGAGTATAGAAACATCTTGCAACTTCAGCTGGGGAGAATTGATGATGGGTGTGATTTTCGACATATAAATGAAGCACCAGTCGTCAGTTAATGGAATTGGTAATTTGGGCCCCTTATACTTTTATTGTTTGTTTGCCCCTCCCCTTCCCTAGTTCTTGGATTATATAGTGCTGCAATGATAGACCAATAAATTTTAGAAAACAAATGTGTGGCAGTACATGCCATCACCACTGGCTTTTCCAATGTTTATTTATTGACATGGTTTCCCACAACCTCACAGGTGTTACTTTCTAATAATAATAATAATGTGTGGACTTATATAGCGCACGTATCCACCAACTTAGTGGTGCTCAAGGCGCATTATATTATTACCCCTGCTCATAAGGCTCATAAAACTGCATTCAGTCAACATGTATTTCTTCAGCTTTTGATCCGATTGTACATTTACGTTTTATTGTTTGTGACCTAACCTGTTAGGTTGTTTGTTTAATAATTTTTGGGTGTCTAAGTTTTCCAAATGTGCGTTTAACATAAGGTGGTATTGTTTTATACCAATGCCAAACAATGGGTTAAACTATCACACTGGAGTTATTTGTAATTGTTAATTATCTTTGTATACCGCTGTTTCATAATAATAAATAATGACAGAGAAAAAGGGCTGAATCTTTTGAGAGACATAAACAACAGTTAACCAATAGAGGAAAGTACGCATTTATTAAGTCAATAAAATATATAATAGCACAACTTTTGTATATCAAAAATATAAAAATTTAACTGTAACACTAAAAGAGTATATAGCAAATATAAAAATATAAAAGAAACAATGTATTCAGTTTTACATGAAAGTATGCCAAAAAAGTTCCACAGTAGTAAAAAAAAGTTGCACTTAATTAAACTGTTTGGAATTTGCTGACTGGCTAGATTAAAAGTTTTGCAGTAAACAACAGTTAACCAATAGAGGAAAGTACACATGTACATTTAATGCATAAAAATATCAATGCTATGCATTTATTAACCCTCCTACTTCCACAAGGGTCAAAATCAGTCAAACACTGTCAAACTTTACGTGTAGCAAGTACATTTAAAGGTCAAAATCAGTCAACTGTTTTTGACTGGTAAAAGCATTGTCTGGTCAAAATGACAGTAAAAACCAGTCAAAAATGCCCCTGTGTGCACATTTGGGTCAACAGTCAAAACAGGCAGTTGACTGGTTTTGACCTCTACAGCAACTTTCCACTAAAGTGCAGCAATAGTAGGAGGGTTAAGTCAATAAAATATATAATAACACATGCAACTTTTGTATATCAAAAATATACAAATTTAACACTAAAAGAGTATAGCAAATCTTTAAAATGTTATAAAAGAAACAACGTATTCAGTTTTACATGAAAGTATGCCAAGAAAGTCCCACAGTAGTAAAAGAAAATATAAATAAAAAGGTATTTTTTTAAAAATTGCACAAACCGTTTGGGTTTTGCAGTACTGGTTGTTACTAAACAATCACTGCCTTAAGTTATGGATGCTGTTTTGATGCTTTATTAATGCTTAGTAATAATGTAACCAGGTTAGGTCTGGAATTACATGGAGGCATGCCCTCCACTGAAAAACATGAAGTGAATTTCTTTTGTTTTTTAATATGCATGAATAATATACGTTTTGTTGACTTCCTTACCACATGCATGTACATTGTAAGTAACTAATAATGCTACATCTATTACCTATGGTCCTGAATCAACACAATATTTTTTAATTAAGCCATTGTTAATTTTGTCTAACTATTGAACTGCCTGAAATTACGTGTCTTATATTACAAGACACTGAAAAAAAAATATATAACATTAATTTTGAGCGGTCAGAAAATTTAAACACATTACTAAATTTACATTGTTCACCTAATAATGCCAACAAATAGGAAATCAGTCATCTCGTCCCTCACAAAGTAACCTTCCAAAAAGTCGCCCCTGGCAAAGTTGGCTCACTCTTTTATTAAAGTCGCATCTTTAATACAAAGTAGTATCAGCAATGTCACTCTCTTGCATGACTTGCAAAGTCGCCCCACTACTATACAAGGAGCAAGAAAATAAATAAAGTATAAATAGTGTAATTCTTTCTAAAACAATTTTGTTGTGGAAACCTCCATAGTTGTAGTAAATTAAATTTCTGCAAACATTACCTTCAATGCTTCCACATGTATATAATAACATTTCACACGTTGAGAATCTCTCTACATATCTCAGGGGTGACTTTGAGTGGGGGGCAAGATGTTCAGCATTCAATAAATAATGGCACCCCTATTCTTTTCGGCATACACAATCAATATTGCCTGAAATGTCAGCTAAAATAAGCAACAGACTGGATATTATACATTTAAAGATAATTATTAAAAGGTCACTTTCTGAGGTATGTCGACGGTGTTGTTGCACTTGAACTTGAAGGACTAGTAAGTAGTAGTAACGCTAGTACTACCGCTAGAAACGTGCCGTGCTCCCTCCCTCGTCTCATGTTGCATTAATTCACGGAACCGGTGATGAGACAACAAGTCCTCAACAACATCTCTGATAGGCACCGACATTCGATTCACAACGGATCAGCGGGTCAGTGGAATTCGGATTGGAATACCGCCGGCGCGACGCGGCTGCTACTTGTACTACTAGTATATAAGTAGTACTAGCGTGCCGTACGCTCAGTCACCCTTTTCCCGCCAAACATGTACAATTTATAGACAAGGTATACAAGACTAAAGCTCAATTTTCGGCCAGGACGAAAATCGGCTCGATCTTCGTTGACGACTGTTGACGTCCTTTATATGAAACTTATGTCTTAAATATATGGGCGTCCATGTCTTCAATATATGAAAATGTCCATGTCTTCAATATATGAAATGTCCATGTCTTCAATATTTGAAGTTACGTCCATTATACAGAGGGCGCTGTTCAAAACTTTTATATTTGTGTTGGTCTTTTATATATTTGTTTTTGACACTTTATATATATATATATTTGATCCTTTTTATATTTGTCTGTGATCCTTTATATATTTGTATTTGTCCTTTATATATGGTTTTGCTCTTAAATATATGAGTTTGCTCTTATATGGATTTGCTCTTAAATATATGAGTTTGCTCTTAAATATATGGTTTTGCTCTTAAATATATGAGTTTGCTCTTAAATATATGGATTTGCTCTTAAATATATGAGTTTGCTCTTAAATATATGAGTTTGCTCTTAAATATATGGATTTGCTCTTCTATATTTAGTTTAGTCTTATATATTTGTAAATGCTCATTTAGTCATATACGGCACCTCATAGTCGAGGCAATCTCCAATCACATTGCGTATCAGTGATCACGTGACATTTTATCACAAGCAAAACGTTTTCGGCGGCGGCCATTTAATTCTCGGTTACATGAAAAAATACTGAGGAATTTTGCCGTTCTTTTTAACTCCAAAGCAAAATACAAGAAAATAAAATGGTTTACCGAGAAGAGGAAAATATAATTGCATTATTAAGAGGTAAGTAGACATTATTTAGAGCTTTATTGGCCTAGAATATGCGTTTGTAAAGTTAAAGTAGGCCTATCGTAGACATAATTATTGCATGCACAATCCAATGGAGGTTCGTGACAGACGAAACTGTTGTACTGCATCTATTTCGTGAAAACTATATTGAGCGAAATATATCCCTAACTCAACCTAAAGAGATGCTTTTACTTGATTAGTCTGCTAGTAGTAGCCACAAAATTGTCATAGGGGCATCCTGTTTTTTCTGAGCTAGGTTAACCTCAATCTGCCAACATTTTATTATTAGGGATAATTTTTCTAAAGTTGCATAATTTTTCTGAAGTTACATCAATCCATCATCCTGATAATAACATATGAGGGCATTCTAAGTTATGTGTGTTTTGTTAGCATGACCCATTATTCTTCGTCCCTCTTTGAAAACATTTAATATTGTTTTTACATGATTCATTTATATTTCAGATCAACGGTATCCATTTGTGCTACTGCTACAAGGTGTGTCAGAGTCTATGTAACTTTGTGATCCAATGGCCAGCATTTGAAGTTTATCCATTCATCAAAGGAATTAATGTATGATTCAAATTATTTTATATGGACTTATCCTATCTGTGGCAGTCTTTACCCTCAAGGGAATTGTTTTTTCAGGACCTCAAGACACATCTAGGTCTTTCTAGGAATTTCTTTAACATGTTAGAACAAAAATAGTACTGAGGAATTCTTATTATTTTTTTGACTGGACCCAAACATCCTCACAAATGTAGTTATTAAGCAATATCTGTTGGTGATCTAGTAAAATGTATATTGCCGACAGTGAATCTCTGCCAGTTGGGCCATATAAACATAGTAAACATACCCCCAATCTCCATTGCATGGGTGTGTCAGCCTTGGAATACCTTTTGCCAGATCACCCAATTAAAGTTCCTATTTATTTGTATGCTCGCATTGGGATAGTACTGACCATCAATCTCATAAACACAATTGGTTAAACAGACAGTATCGTCACGATCAGAGCAGACTTTCTACAAACAGGGCATGGAATTGGTGTCCTAGTTTAAGACGAACATAGTGACTGATAATTACTGGCTCATTTATGCAGCAGCAACGCGAATCTGACCTTATCATGTGAGTATTATTTTCAGTCACTGAGTTAAACTAGAACGTGAACTCTGATCCATGCCCTGCTGATCGTGAAGATATTGCCACCTTTAAACAATAACTTTAAAATGACTATTTATGAAAATGTATTTTCAACAGTTAATGACATAAATACATATACATGTAACAATCAGAAGATCATTTCAGTATTGTTTGTTTCTTTTTATTTTACAGTTATCCTTCAAATTACATCTCTTCCTTATAGGTATTGTTTTAAAAAACAACCAAACATTTAAATATTATAATACTTGATCGAATTTGTCATTGTATTGTACAAGACCTGCACACACCTCACCTCGGGGGGAAAAATGTGTAATGATCAAGCTGTGATGATACATTATTTTATTTCTTTTTTCTTTAGTTTATGGGCAATCAATTTCAGGGTAACAGTTTTCCAATGCTCCCTTGACAGAAGGTTTTCAGGCACTGAGTTAATTTAAATACAAAATCAAATAAATTTGACGTATCGTCCATGTACGTAATTCGCCGCACTCGTGAAATGACGCTTAGCATTTCTCGGAAAACTTACAAAACTATGGCGTATTACTGGTTGCATAAACTTATCTAAGTCGTGCTTGTTACAGAAATAAAAATTATAGTGAAATTGTATGATTTACTGGAAAGTTAGTGCTTGTGAAAGTGGAAAAAGTTGTTTAACCACTGATTTTACTAGATACAAATAGTAGTGGAAAATTATTGAGAAAATGAAACATTAATATCATGGTTATGAAAAGAAATCTTTTATTTGACAAAATGTTAACAGCATTTTTACACATTTCAAAGTTTTAAAGTACTTTTTGCAAAAATTTTAACCACCTTCCATTTATTGGTCTTTCAAGAATATTGATTAAAAGTTTTGAGAGCTCCAAATTATACCATTTTATTTTAAAAATCGAAAACAATATTTTTATTTTCAAGATTAAAAACAATTTTACAACCATCTGGAATAAGATGAAACATGATTCAACTGTTTTTCTTCTTGGGTACATTTTCTGTGCCCCCATCAACTTTAACAGTTTGGGGGTGAGTCATTATACCAACATAAATTTTTTGATGACCACAATTCTGTGCATCTCAAAAAACGGCGCTCAAGACGTCCACGCATATGATCATGCATTGAAATTCAGCATTTTACAAGAGAATCCTTCACTGAAACAAACTGAAACACCAAACTGCTAATTTCATTTGTAAGTTACCGTCCAGTTGATTATATAACCTTAGGTGCGTCATTTAGGGTAAATTGACGATATGTATTTTAACTTATGTATTTTATTTCTTTTCTTTTTATTATTTTATCAACTTAATTAAATTTACTTTTGCAAATGGAATAATGTGTACAATTTTTAAACGAAAAGCATCAATAAATTTCCCACAATGATTGTTTAATAAACAATCTGGCAAAAAAGTCTAGACAAACAAAATGGTTGGAATTTTTTTTCCATAATTGTTGGGTGTTTACTTTTAAATATTGGTTTTGGTTAGCCAGTTAGCAAATTTCTAAATGGTCAGTGAATTTTGTTTCATTTTAATTTATGTAATAACCAAATAATGTTTCATTATCATTAATAAATAAATAAATAAATTAAAAAGATTAAGGCCCTAACACATAGTTAGACCTAAACATGTAGTTGTATCCCAGTTTGTGAGGTCATGGTTAAGGCATCAGATATCGAATTGACTAAATCAAAGTTTAATATTTCAAAAAATCATATCTCATGAAGCTCAAAAGATATTTTCACAATCTTTGCCTCATCTTAAAGACATTGAACTATGCCACATTTCGTTCGCAGACATTACCATAATCTGACCACTCCTTTCTTTCGAAACCAGAAATGTTTAAGTGAAGAAATATTCTGAATCACTATTCTGTAAATGTATATTTTTGCTATCTTCAGAAAAAATTAGAATTTTACCAAATTTGGCACAATTGACACCCATATTATGAGGAATTTTTGTGTGTGTATGACTTCACATGATTGAACCGGAACTTACGGTTGGAAGAATTTAAAATTATATTGGATGACTGAACCAGAAGTTAATGTATTCAGTATAGCAGATTATGTTATTTTTATTATATATTATGAACTCTTGTGTTTTATTTATTTTTATTTTTATATTCTGACCACAAAACATCAAATTTAAAATAAAAACATAGTCTTCCAAGTCACACTTGTTAATTTCTAACGTATTGCTTAAGTCTCACTTTTCCAAGTTCAACAGCCAATATCTCAGGAACTAAATGACCTATTAGAAAACAAAAAACACAATTGAATTCCCTACATTAATAGCTTGTAATTCTTGTGAAATGAGTTATCATAAATGCTATGATGGTCAAATTAGTGGCACACGAAGTAACGATTTTAAAAGGTTATTTCTCATAGCTCAATTTGATGTATAATTTGACAAAGCTGGGGGAAAAATAAAAATAGGGTGTTAAAGCTATATAATGTAATCTTACCTGCTCAGTAAGTTGGAGAACAAATGGATGAGGATGGACATATGTATACTTCAAATTATTCCAAGATATTTATTTCATGAAACATCAGGCCTCGTGTTGAGATTTGGAGGCAATGTGAATGGGAATTTTGACATGGTTCCTGTGTATGAAATATTCTTTGAAACATATACATATCAAAACTATGATCAATGACGTCATTACTACGTCACTACGGAAAATTAAAACAGGTCGAACATTTTGTTTTCTTTATCTCAAAAATTATAGATCAGAATTTTGTCAAATTTAGAATATAAACAATCTATGTCAATATGAAGACAACTGGAAAGTTTCATCTTAATCACGTCACAGTGACCAAAACTTATAATGTAAAATAATTAATATATGAGAATAAAAAAGTAGTTTACGATACAATTTTAAAGGTTAATAAACAAATTAGGCGATGCTGTTTCATATGCCAATAATTCAAACTAAAGAGGGCGCTATGCACATTTAGTGGTTGGACATAATATTATGTCCAACCGCTAAATGTGCATAGCGCCCTCTTTTAAACTAGCAGACGAAACCATTGTTGTGACATTCATTTAGGATTTTACAGATCTCTGATATTGTAATCAAATTAATTACTGGCATTACTTATTTTAAATTGTGTAATTGCAATTTTGACAATCTCTGCTATTTTTTCCCCCCTTTCTCCTCGATGAGACTTATGGAACAAAAAAAACAGTTCCAAAGTTCACAGAGCCTTCAAACTTGACAGATACTTACATTGTATACCATAACATGTAGTTGTCAATAAATTTATAACATATAGTTTCAGGTAAAGTTGTGACATCATGGTGACGTCATCAGATAGCGAAATACACTAAAATCAAATTTTAATATTTCCAAAAATCATATCTCATGAACCACAAAAGATATGTTCACAATCTTTGCATCATCTTACAGATCTTGAATTATGTGACATTTCGTACACAGACATGACCCCAATCAGACCTCTCTTTCCGGTCGAAACCGGATATGGTATATGCCTTCAGTGGACGAAATTACAATTGACATGTGACCTTTTTAAAAATGTAAAGGATGACGTCTTCACCTGTCACAGTGCCCTCTTGTGGCAGGTTTAGAAAAATAATAATCTCAAAAATCATAGGAAATTTGAATATTACTTCTGCGAATAAAGTGATAGTGTAGTGACATCTTATATTCTCAAAAAATATGTTTGATAACATCATCAAAGTTCAGAGCGCCCCCTAGTGGCATTTTTAAAAAGGGATTATTTTCCAATCTCAGAAATTGAACCAAAGCAAGTACTAACGTTATTTTTTCATGATCATGAGGAAGTTTCATTGTCCAAAGTCAACACATTCTAATGCAAATTGGATATATTTTTGTGAATATGAAATTGATATTGTTATAATAAAAGATGATACACCTTTGCAAAATATGATATTGACATCATCGTTGATAATTTGATTGAACCAGAAGTGGACTTGAACACCGTGTGTTCCAACAAACACTTAAGCTCTAGTTGTTTTTGTTTTTGTTTTTGTTTTTGTTTTTTGGGTATAACCTCCACCAGGGCATGCATGCAAAAACTGAATGTAATAATATAATTGACACCCCCAACTTTATAGAGATCGCCCATTTTGGGAGAAAACAAATTTAATTTGTCAGTGCATATATGTTTTGTGTCTGTAAATTTACACCAAAAAATGTTTTCCCCCACTCTGAAAATCCTGGCTAAGCCATTGATCCAGCAAGAACACATAGAGTCATATCGTATTCATAGTAGTCATTTTGTTTTCATTGAAGACTGTTTTTGTTACAAGAAAACAGCTGCGTTATCCCCATGGGCCCAAAATGTATAGTAATGATATTTCTTTAGGCACCATGGCAATGTTTACGACACATAAGGTACTAGACCCATCTGTATAAACGTTTCTCAATAACTCTTTTGACAATTCATAGAAATTGTTGCCAAAGGTTTGAACCCCTACCTCCTGCAGGGAAATTTCCTTTATTAGACTATACGATTCCCTGTACATTATTCCACCAGTCTGTAAATAGATCTTTTGTTGTGGAGTTCAGACTCAAGTTCAATCTCGATTTCTCAACAAGGAACTAAAGTACATGATTTTATATTTGCGACAACAGGTTGAAGTCAAGCGGGGTGGCCCGATCATTGCAAGCGACAGGCCCGAAGCTTGGTACGCCAAGGGAAAAATGGGTCTCGCTGGATGCTTCAGAGTCCTTCTCGTCATTGAAAACTTCATTTTTTGGGTATGTTATCAACACAAGTACATTTTTGATTCATAGTTTGTGATTTAATATATTACTGGTATTTAGGCCTAACAATGTGAACTTATCTCCTCCTCTGCTATATAATGTACAAGCTAACATAAAATTGTCCATTGGAGAAACAAGGTTTGGTGAGATGAAGTCAACTTGAAGGGTAACGGTTTGGTCTTGAGTCTTAAGTCATTGCGAGGCATAGATTCCATGTGTGTACTCCTCCGTTATTTGTTAATCACATCTCTCTGCTATCTGTGTGTCGGTTGGTCGAGCTGTCTGTCTGTCCGCTCTATCTTTCTGTACCTGTGAACGAATAATTCTTATTTTACAATATAATGTCCTTTAATCTGTGTTTTTGTCATATACTGTGTTTTTGTCATATACTGTGTTTTTGTCATATACTGTGTTATCTTTAAAGCTATAGATGATTTAAAGTTAATGGGACAATCCTCATCTTCGTCTTAATATCATGACATTGCACTGAGCCGGACAATTGAAATATTGAAGTTAGACATCAATATATAACAACTAATATATCATGGATTGTAAAATAAAAATGGAGTGAGGCCAAAGGGCAATTCGATGGTGACCTCAACATAGGCCAAAGTGCAATTCAATGGTGACCTCAACATAGGCCAAAGTCCAATTCAATGGTGACCTCAACATAGGCCAAAGTGCAATTTGATGGTGACCTCAACATAGGCCAAAGTCCAATTCAATGGTGACCTCAACATAGGCCAAAGTGCAATTCGATGGTAACCTCAACATAGGCCAAAGTGCAATTTGATGGTGACCTTATCATCACTCGGCTTAAGGCAACCATTTTGTCACTCGCGGCAGTCATATGATTGAGCCGGGAAAATAATGTCTACGTTGTCGCTTAACTCCCTTAGGCGATACGGGGAACTCGCACTTCTATGCGTTTTAATTTTTAATGAGCTATTGATGAGGGAAAAACAACATGTTTGTTTACTTAAATTGTAATATCCATGCTGTCTGGCAAGGCTGAACCTCCTGCATTACATGATTCTTTGTTTGTGTCACTCAAATTTATGTATAGTAAACCATGTAACTTTATTGCAAATGTAGGACCCGCCCCGATAGAGGGGGGTTTAAACGTTGATCTGATGAAAGAATAAGAGGGCTTGATCAATACTTGTGTACACGTAGTGGTCTTATTCAAGAATGGCATAATCTACAATAACTGTTTTGTTACATCACTACGAATATTTCTTCTCTGTTCTATTTAAATATAATTTATAAAAAGATAACTAAAACGACTTCAAATAATAGTAAAGTAAAAGTTCACTACCTATATGTAATTACACATTATCGTTTGCTTAATTCTCTTGGAGCATTAATATTAAAGTATTGGTACCAGTCCAGATTTAACTTAACAACCAATTGAAAACAATATAAATGCAAAATCAAATCAACTGTTTATCAGCAACTACAAGAGTTTCATTAATCCATAAAATATATGTATAAACATTTACTGTACTCTGTGTGTCCCCATTGAGGTTCATGCAGTACATGTAGCAATTGCCACTAGACAATACAACCCACTTAGGTCCCTGCACTGGTTTGGGGTTTGACCCTTTTGGCCTTTATTGGAAAACCATCTGGACATGGTCATAAAAACCAAGGCTTGGGCTTACTCCCCACCAACCATGGAGGATTTCCTCCATGCACCAACTGTCCTTAAAGGTACAATTGATACCAATGACCTAGTGCATAAACACTATGTACAAATATAAGTGGAAGTTAAAGTGGCTACTCTACTATTGGACAACAAATGAATGGCTTTTCTTAGAACAGAATGATAATATGTATCATTGTTGTTCTGTTCTCAACTTTCCCTAAACTTGTATTTTTAGAAACAACTTATCACTAAGATTACTATTTAAACTCATCTCTTTTCCATTGATACAATAATACAACTACACAATTTCTAACAACTATTTATCTTGGCCCTAAACTACACTGTATAAGTGAACTCTATAGATTAAATTAATTAACAAGCTGGTTTCCTATTGTCTTAAGAAAACATACTCTCAAGATATTATTAAGAAAATGATAAATTCAACTTCCCTAACTTTCGAAATGGAGATCTTTCACTCACTCACTCACTCCGTCGACTCTTGCTGTCGGGCATTGATGATGGCTCGCCAAAAACTTCTGTCTTGCATGCTGGACTCAATTTCACTCAGTGTAAATCCGGTGTCATCTTGGAGTAGATCCACAAATGTTTTAATGGGGCGTCCTCTGGATCTCTTTCCTTGTGTAGGTCTCCATGTGACCAGATCTGACACTGCTCTACCTTTGGCCCGTTTACAATGCCCAGCAAATTGGAGTCTCCTTTTTGTGATCTTTGTAGTGACTTGTGGAATGTCATCATACAGTTCTCTATTTGTCATGTGTGACTTCCAGCTCACATTTAGTGCAGATCTTAGCATTCTAGTGTAGCAACCGTCCAGTGCTTTTCTAATTTTCTTTGTTATGGTCCAGGTTTCACAACCATAGAGCAGGACGCTTTCTATTGTGGCTTGGAATAGTTTGACTTTGAGATGCCTGGATAAGGTTGACTTCCATATATTTGTTAACTTGTTACATGCCTTCCACGCCAGCGCTTTCCTCACTTTGATGTCTTGCTCAGAATTTCTAACCCATGACCCCAAATATTTGAAGTCTTTCACTTCTGCAAGTAAGCTGCCATCTGTGGTTTGGATATGTACATCTGTAGGTTGATTATACACCATGAATTGCGTTTTCTTTGCATTCATGTGTAGACCCACACGAAGTGCAGCATTCTCTACATTTCTGAGCAGCTCCTGTGCTTGTGCGGCAGTGTCAGACATAAGCGCAATGTCATCTGCAAAGTCAAGGTCAGTTATATTTAGAGGACCAACCCGTCTGCTTCTTCTGGGCTTTATGGTGAAACCCAACTCCTCCTCTCTACCCTCTATTGCGGCTCTGAGGCAATAAGGACTATGATAAATAGATAAGGTGCAAGAGTGTCACCTTGAAGTACTCCCGCAAGGATATCAAATTCATCTGTTTCACCATCTGATGTTGTAACTTTAGCTTTAGTTCCCTGGTAGGTGTCTTCAATAGCATTAACTATGATGTCTGGGATGCCATAAGCCTTCAAGATTTTGATCATTTTGCCTCTGTGGATGGTGTCAAAAGCTTTCTTGAAGTCAATAAAAGTTATCACTGCAGATAGGTTCTTTTCTTCAACGCCCTCTATGATTCGCCTCAGTGCCAGGATCTGTTCAGTAGTAGATCTCTTCTCCCTGAAGCCACATTGATTTGGTCTGAGCTTATTATCAAGGTGTGGTCTAACTCTATTCAAGAGCATCCGATTGTAGGTTTTAACAACAATTGAGCATAAGCTGATTCCTCTGTAGTTGGCTGTGAGGCTGAGGTCGCCACTCTTGGGTACTGGGATGAGGTTGAGGGTGGACCACTGGTTTGGTTTCTGACGGTTAAGTAGCGCATTATTACAAAAATCAAGTATTATTTCGCGTATATTGCATCTTTTGATGACCTCAGGTGGAATACCATCTTCTCCATAGCTTTTGCCTTCTTTAATAGCCTTCTTTGCTTTAAGGTATTCCTCCATGTCAAATGCGTCCGATCTTATAGGTAATTTATCAAATACCACAGGGATCTCCTCATTTTCTTCTGAAACTTTAGGCGGATTCCCAAGCAGCTTTTGGAAGTGATCATGCCAGTTGTTCAATCGCTCTTCTTTGGTATTACCCTTTAGTCTTCCACTTCTTGTCTTTTTTCTGCCACTGACATCATTGATGATACCCCAAGCTAAGTTACCGTATGTCTGCGGTTCAAATTTGCCTCCTCATATTCCTTCAGCTTTTTCTCTATATACTCACTGTTTGCCATTTCACATGCTTTATCCAGATTGCCCTTACTCTGCTCAAATTCAAAGTGAGTGTCATTGGTGTTCTCTCTGACATGTCTTTTGTTGACCTCTTTCAGGTGTTGTCTTGCTTCCTCAACTCTTGGATCATAGCAGAGTGCCTTTCTTTGTTTCTTGGGTAACTTCGGCATCACTTTGTCTGCCGCCTCCTTATTGGCATGGATTAGGTGGTCATATTTCTGCTATTGGTCAACACAGTTGCCTTCAGATAGTACAGAATATCTATTCTTTATTTCTAAAGTGTATTTGTCTTGAAGATCAGGATCAGTTGCCAGCTTGCCCCAGTCATATTTCACTCTTATTACAGGTGCTTTATTATTGGCTCTTAGACTGAGTCGTATGTTAGCAGTCACTATCCTGTGATCAGAACCGATGCTTGCAAAGGTGTTGTAGGTTTCAGCATTGATGATACTATTTCTCCATTTCTTTCTTATTAACACATAATCAAGCTGTGCTCTAAATCCACTTGGCAGCATGCAGGTCCATAGTTTGGATCTCTTCTTCTGAAATGTGGTGTTGGTGATGACAAGGTTGTTCTCCTGTGCAAAATCGAGCAGAAAGTCACCATTTCTATTTGTACTTTGATGGTATGCAAATTTTGCATCGTCCAGTCCAATCCTAGCATTAAAATCCCCAACGACAATCAGAACATTGTGGGCAGGGGCAGATTTTGTTGCTGAATTCAGTTGTTTATAGTGCTCCTTGACTTCATCTTGATCAGAGACATTGGTTGGTGAATAAGTAACAATAATGGTAGTCTTGGGATTTCCACTGAAGGTAACCTGAAGGATTCTTGAAGTAATATAACTGATAGATAGCACAGTTTTCCTGGCAAAGGAGCTCAGCAGTACTCCCACTCCTCCTATTGCTGCTCCCATGTTGTTTCTAGACGCAGATGAAGTTACCAGTTGGTATCCTTCAGGAAGATTTTCGTACTAGAGTTGACTGTGTACTATCCTGTGCTCTTGAATGCCTATTACTTCAATATTGTATTCTTTGGCTAGTGCACACAATTCTATTTGTTTGTGTGGATTTCTCAATGTCCTTGTATTCAATGTAGCTACATTTATTGCCTTTTTACATTTTAAAAGTTTTAAAAGTCGGGCTCCCCTACTGCTTCCACCATCAGTCGCTACCCTTCCAGATGGATTTGAGGTACCAACGTCATAGCTTTCACTATCGAGTGAAAAGGCTTCACCAGCAGGTAGATTGGCAGGGACTTTAACCCTGGTGTTTTTAGTTGTCGCCATCATCATAATGTCTTTCAATTGCTGAATGCTGCTGGCGGTCGCAGCTCCTACCAGCAGTTGTCCGATGGCCGTTGGGAAATAAATTTCCTCGTCCGCCCTTTGCCGTTGGAGACATATGTATGTAGACTCTCATCCGCCAAGGGTTACAGACAACCCTGTTGCTCCAGCCTAATTTTATTCTGGGGGCATGGAACCCAGTCGTCTCTCCCACCCAGCCTGCTCTTTGGTGAGCAGTTATCCAGGGTGCTCCACTTGGAGGTAGGGACTAGACAGTTGCATAGGTAGAGGCATTACAGTACCAGGGTAGGGACTAATGATGGAAATGCCCTCCTTTTCGCCTTATTCATTCATTCATTCATTCATTCATATTTATTTCCACTTAATCAGTATGAACAGAAAAGTTATAACAATAATTAAATGAACAGAAAATTAAGCGGTGGGCGTCGCCAAAAAGCAAGCTTGTCGAGTAGAGACGCCCATAATGTGTAGGAAAAGAAAATCCAGGTAAATAGTAATTACAGTAGTACCTTCCAGCTACACATGAAATAAACCAGCTGCTACGCATATCCTATGCCATTTCACATCCTCTTTAGAGGTAGTAATTAGTTAGTTAGAAAGATAAATTCAGCTTTTACTGATCAGTAATAATGAAAATTATATAGTAGATGTTATTTAATTGCTAAAGAATAATGAAAACATCACATACCTGATAAGAGGGCTTGATCAATACTTGTGTACACGTAGTGGTCTTATTCAAGAATGGCCACGTACACTGGACAGAAGTATTGTTTGGAGGTCCCTCCAGATATGTGCCAAGTCAGGGTTGGGTTAATCCACAAAAAATAGGGGTGCCTAGTTTCCTAAACTTTGTTTTAAGAAAGCTGTATGGGGGCCCTACATACATTTGTACTTCCCCGAAAATTTAAATGTCTCAACATTTCCACAAATTACAAAAATATCATGATTCCTCCGAGAGTAAGTAGTTTCCACTCCTGCAAACGACTAAAAAAAAAAAAAAAATTTCACTAATATCTACTAGCTTATATACAATCTGTCTATGTGAATTATACTAATGGCTTAAGCTTATCAGGCCGAAATCTCTTATCTGTATAACCTAACTCATAGTCTGTCTGACTTCTTGTCAGGGTTGACAACTGTAACAAGCTCACACTTTTAATACTGGTATACTCAGGGAGTAAATTGGCTACTTGGAGAGTTTCTCCATCTATGGTCCGTAACTTCTCCTAAGTTTGCGGGCATAGGTTGATCAAAGACTACATAGGAGTGATCAATTCTTCTGTAGATTTCCTTTAATCTGATCATTAATGATCGTTTCCATGAATCAGTAACGCAATTCCGCATTATGCAGCAGCTGGGTATAACATGAGAATATCTCAAAATTGGGTAACCACTGAACTCTCTTGGGAACTTAAAATTAATTAAGAACTTCTTCAATCTATTAAATTCGAGTTAGTTTTGTTTTCTCAAACATATCATACCTATATACAATCTCTACATCTTTTATGGTTTCAAACATGTCTAAGAATATGCTATCCCTGGTGGCAAGCTATAGAGTTGTGTTTGTATTGGGTTCCATACGGGAGTCTGTCCATACTGTTGGGGGTAGTGATTCGCTTGCCGGAAATATCCCGTCATATCCAGTGGTGGGGGGTACATCAGGTAAGGTGATGACTGTACTGATCCACTGTACATTTGCGGTGGAGGGTTAGTTGTGGTCATCTGAGAGGACATGCTAGCTATTCTTTGGAATTGTGGGACACCCATTTGGTCGTACGTTAGTATGTCCGGGGGGCGCCTATTCCGGCTGGGGTACCGGTCCTCGGGAGGGGGTTCATTATTCTCCACGGGGGTTTCTGCTGCCAACTGGGGTGGGTCTAATGAGAGCTCGACATGGTCATTTGTCTCCTGAACGTCTAGTTCATTTTGGGGTTCTACGTGTGGAACATCCGGTGGTGGGGGTGTGCTGATGTTATCGGCGGGTTGGTAAGCAGCTTGGTCCGAGGGTATTGGGGTCAAGTATTCTTCATCAGAACTGCTGTCATCTGCAGTATTGCGAGGGTGAGTGTTGGTTTGGCGCCGTCTCTTCTGCTTTGTCCTCTGGTTTTCTACTTCTGGCGTATCAGGTGTGGGGAGGTTTCTGTGCAGGACCCTTGTCCTGCCTACCTCACTTTCTGGCTTAACTTCATAGACTGGCATCTGGTCATTCATCTGTCGGACTACCAGGTGTATTCTCTCTTCCCAGTAGGACTGAAGTTTTCCCGGGCCGCCAGTCTCTCCGAGGTTTCGAACAAGTACCCTGTCTCCTGGGCGTAACGAGGTATGGTGGATCTTTTTGTTATAATGCTCTCAGTTATGCTTGGCTGTCTTGTTACTGTGCTGTGAGGCCAGGGAGTAGGCCTGCTGCATCTGGGCCTTCCATCTGGTTACATACTCATGGTGATTGATTGGAGCACCTTCTGAGTTTCCGGGGAGGCCAAATGCGATGTCAATGGGTAGTCTTGGTGACCGACCGTACAAGAGGAAGAATGGAGAGTACCCAGTTGTATCTGTGCGTGTACAGTTGTATGCATGAACGACTTTGTTGAGTGATTCCCTCCAGTTGTTCTTCTGGTCCTCTGGTAGGGTCCTCAGCATTGACAGGAGTGTTCGGTTGAAGCGCTCTACCTGTCCATTACCTTGAGGGTGATACGGTGTTGTTCGTGAACCTTCCATACCACAGAGCTGCTGTAACCGGTGGAACAGGTTGTTTTCAAACTCTCTACCCTGGTCGTGGTGGAGCTGTTTGGGAAAACCAAACTTCAGTGCAAAATCATTGAATATTTTGTCGGCTGCGGTCTTCCCTGATTTGTTAGTAGTGGCATAGGCCTGTGCAAAGCGAGTGAAATGGTCGATCACCACCAAGATGTACTCATAGCCTCCCTTGCTACGCTCTAGATGCAGAAAATCAATGGATACCAACTTGAAAGGTTCAGTGGTGACAATACTCTGCATCGGTGCCCGTGTGGGCTGGTTTGGTCGCTTCTGTTTCAAGCACAAACACTCGCGGTTGACATAGTGTTCTATGTCTCGCTGCATGTGTGGCCAGTAGAACCGGTCGCGGGCAAGGTCGACTGACTACTCTATCAGCACCAAGATGTCCCATGTCATTATGGAGCTCCTTAAATATCCGTTGCCGATGTTCTCTAGGCAGCACAAGCTGGTGTTGTTGGCCTCTTTTCCGGTAGAGTACTCCATCTTTGACAACCAGCTTCCGCCATTCATGAAGAAGAGTTGTTATTTCCTGGGGTACTCCTTGTTTTTCATGTTTGGAGGGTCGGCGCCCATGGGTCATATACTGCCACACCCTGCCAATGCCTGGATCGGACCTCTGTGTATTGGACATAGTAATGTGGCTCACGTTTGGTGGCTTAATTGTTAGGTCATCTGGAAGGTTCGAGGTTGTCACAGCCGAGATCCATGAGATGCCATTAGCCAGGACCTTTGACAGCATTTGTGACACCGTGGGGTTTATATGAGTGGCTAAGAATTCCATTTGGTTTGACAAATGCCCCCGCTGTGTTCCAACGATGTATGGAATCCTGCCTAGAGGGACTGACCGGAGACATATCTGCAATCTACCTCGATGACATACTGGTGTACGGAGCTTCCTTTGAAGATCACTTGGAAAATGTTCGAAGAGTACTTCACCGCCTCCAACAACATGGTATCAAGTTGAAGCCAAGCAAGTGTCACCTTTTCCAGAGCGAAGTCCGCTACCTTGGCCGTGTCGTTTCTGCAGAGGGACACAAGGTGGACCCCGCTGACACAAGTGCTGAATCTGGCAAAATCAAGCAAAACCAGGAGTTTGATTTTTTTTGGTGAAATTTTGGTGAAATTTGTCATTTTTAAAGTAATTGTTTGCCTTTCTGTTCTTTGAAGAAAGTTGTCGCTTTGAGATTGAAATGAAAATTACCAGTAATCACCGTTGAAATATTGCAAAAAATACATGTGCAATGAATCTTTAAGGTCTCCATAAATTAAGAAAGCTGTATGGGGGCCCTACACATATAAATATTGATACTAAATATCAGTTTTGTTTCATTTATTGTATTAACTTTTGGTATTATGGACAGCTGGAAGCTTCATCTCATGTTCTGAAAATATTCCTTCAGCATTTCTGATTCAGATAAACTTTAGGAACGGTTATTTGGCTTTTATAAAAGTGACATTTTCTCTCCAAAATGTATTGCACACATATGGTTTAAACATGTTGAGTAGTGTAAGGCCAAAGGTCTCCGGTTGGAAGAAATGGAATGAAATGGAAGCACCTTAGTGTATTCAGGGCAAGGGGGGGGGGTCTCCTTTATTGGTGGTGTGTTGACGCATTCACCACCCCAGCATCCACGATCTGTCCCTGTGCAAGTATGTCTATATAAGGCCAAAAAGCTCTCCTGTTTCTAATCTCCACGCGCGTCACCTCAGACCCGCGCGTCAGCATGTGTAACTTTGCAATGAATCGATGTCCAGTTGCAGTCAAAATTGCTGAATCGATTGGAATTCTGCCGTGCTGTGTTTTGAGTGACTTTTTCACATAGGGGTATGAACGTTTGCCCGATTTCTGAGGCCTCTGTCAGCCACCATACTTTGTACAGGACCCCTATGGGAAATTTGGTCCCGTGTAGCGTATACATGTATTACGTATCTCCCTGTTGCCGGAAAAAAAAAAAAAAAAAAAAAAAGGGGGAAAAAAGAAGAAAACAAAAGAAAAGAAAAAAAAAAGAGGAAAAAAATCGCGGCACCGCATCGATTTTGAAGCCGCCCTATGACCAAAAACCTAAGACCAATCTCCACCTTACAATAGCAATCTCATTTTATTTGGCTTATTGATAAAGATGACGTTTGCACTATAGGGGCATATAACAGTCGCTCTTGTCAATCTCTACCGGACTCAGATGTTTATATAATTTACTTGCACTTGTTTAATTAACTCAGAATCATGACTGTGAATAATGAACGAGCTCTTTGCAATTAAGCCTAAACAGTTTAATGGTTTGGTTGAAAAAACATACAAAACTAAACAAATTGTTCCTTAGTGGAATTGCTGGAATAATAATAATATAATATTTCATGTAACAAATATTCATCTTTGTATTTTTTATTATTGCGTAATAATTAATTAAATTAAACAACATGTGAAACTGATGTCTATACCCTGCACACTGAGGTGTTCATATAACACCATACCCTGCGCACTGAGGTGTTCATATAACACCATACCCTGCACACTGAGGTGTTCATATAACACCATACCCTGCACATTGAGGTGTTCATATAACACCATACCCTGCACACTGAGGTGTTCATATAACACCAGTGATAGGCCTATCCCCTTTATTCTTCCATAATAATAATAATAATAATAATAAAGATTTTTAGCGCGCACATATCCACCCTGCTGGGCGCTCAAGGCGCGGAAACAAAGAAAAAACATGAATACAAACAATATACAATGATAGCATAGGGGAAAAAATAATTATGTACCGAGATACATGTACCTACAATGCAATTACAAATATACATCATCTTTGAAGAGTTGTGACATAAGATGAGTTTTAAGCATCGACTTGAATCTGGTTATACTATGACAAGATTTGAGTTTAGTTGGAAGATGATTCTAGAGTCTCGGAGCTGCGACAGAAAACGACCTATCACCCCAGTTCCGTTTTGAAGTTGGTTCCTTTAGGAGTGACATGTTGCTGGAGCGCAAATTGCGTGATGGAGTGTAGACTTTAAGCAATTCAGAAATATAAATTGGAGCAATGTTATTAAAAGATTTGTGAACAATTAGCATAAGTTTAAAAACAATTCTCTGTGGAACAGGAAGCCAGTGCACGTTCTTTCAAGATTGGCGTGATATGGCATGACTTTCTGGACAAAGTCACAACACGAGCTGCTGTGTTTTGTATGTGCTGAAGACGAGATATTTGATTCTGCGGGAG
The DNA here is from genome assembly GCA_029582265.1 of Zoroaster sp. YZ-2022. Lineage (NCBI taxonomy): Eukaryota > Metazoa > Echinodermata > Asteroidea > Forcipulatida > Zoroasteridae > Zoroaster > Zoroaster sp. YZ-2022. The sequence continues at coordinate 37,117,197 of CM055828.1, forward strand.
ACCGTAGAGGAGAGCATTCCCGTTATCGAGCCGTGATGTGACAAACGCATGTATAATTTGTTCAGCAGCACTTTTATTCAAGTATTTCCTAATTCGGCTTATATTTCTGATATGAAATGATGATATGCGAACAATGTTGGAGATATGTGGTTTTAAAGTCATTGTCCAGTCAAATATATCACCCAAATTACGTGCATGTAATGAGGGGGTTATCTGCGAGTCACCAATTGTAATAAATGGAAGAGAAACTTTAGACAATTGCTGACGTGATCCAAATAGAACAAATTCTGTTTTTTCATCGTTCAATTTCAGGAAGTTTTGTCTCATCCAACTTCGAATCTCTTGAATACATTTCTCCAGTGTTTTAATGCAGGAATCGGCAGGTTCTTGAGAAGATTTAAAAGTAATATAAAGCTGCGTGTCATCAGCGTAAACATGGTAATTTAAATTATACTTCAAAATGATATCACGAACTGAAAAGGTATAAACAGTAAACCACTGTGGGCTGAGCACACAGCCTTGGGGTACAGAATAGTCAAGAATAACAGGCTCGGAGATAGCGTTACCAATACAAACATGCTGAGGCCTATTTAAAAGGTAGGACCTACACCAATCCAGGGCTGTGTCAAGATGATATTGAAGGCGGGAGAGAAGGATTTTATGATCGACCGTGTCAAAAGCGGCGCTTAAGTCTAACAAAACTAATGCAGTGATTTCCCCCTCATCCATGGCAGATAAAATGTCATTGTTGATGCGAAGAAGAGCAGTTTCCGTTCCATGAAATGGTTTGTAGGCTGACTGAAATGTGTCCGAAATGGTGTTTATGATTGGGTGAGATCACCGGTGTAGTTTTAACACCACAGTTTTTTAAGTGTACTGGAAATATCCCTCTATATATATGTTTTTGAGGAAGAAACTGCCCCATAACATTACATATGGTAAATCGCTGAACATGCTTGATTGACTGCAAATCAAGCATAATCAAGCACTCTCTATGCCAGTTAGCAGAGGTCAGTAAATTATTCATGAAATTTATCCACTAGAACAATATACGGGGCACATGATATTATGGTTAATACAGGAACTATTGTCATTATAAAATTTAATAAATGTCAGTCGATGTTACTCATAGGTAGTAGGGTATCTGTGTTGAGTGAAACATGTTAATTGAGAAAATTCTTTATATCGGCCTATGCCTATTCATTTTTTATGAACTCGAATTTGTTATAGGCCTAAATTATTTTAGTAGGCCTATCTATTCTTGTTAAACGTGACACATCTTTACAAATGAGCATAAGTAAAGATCTATAATTTCAGATGGGGAGGGGGGCGGGGGCACCTCCAAAAAGTAAAATAAATGTCAGTTTGTCCTTATATCTCACAGAAGGCATATTTGGCCTTCAGCAGTTAGCCTACACAGCCCCCCCCCCGCCCTGCCGATCCGTGGCCGTTAAACAAAACCTTTAACATTGGTAATTATCCGAGTAGGAGAAATGTCAATTATTTCAAGAACTTGATGTTTTCTTGGTATCAAAGGTGTATCCGGGTTTATTGCACCAGGTGCAAGACGGCACTACGCGGAATCAAGACTAGCCACGTCATTAATCCTTCAGCTGTTCAGACAAGATGCGAAATATTGATCCTAGGGGTGCCCGAAACGACCCCTAGGTCTCAAATCGTATTTTCACATAAACGTCTTGCATAGGCGTCGATGGTTGAAGATTTATTAAGTCGTTATTCCACAATCAGAAGAGTCATCAGATACACTTTTATTTAACAATATCTGCAACCCCATCCGCCATGCATTGTTCAATGAATTTGAAAGTATACTTTATTTTCTGAAGCAGATTTTTCAAACAACTTTAGTTTTTTTGTGCCTACAGCACAAGTGGAGGGGGGGGGGGCTAATATTTTCTATTCAACTACCCATTGAGGCCAAAAAAGTCTTCGGTTTCTAGTCATAGGTCGGTTTTTGTTTTGTTTTGTTTTTGTGGCCAATATGATACATGTATACGCGATTATAGGAACCAGACCAAGAAAGAAAGAACACAAAAAAATGTCGACGCGCGGGTCTGAATCGACGCGCGGGTCTGAGTCGACGCGCGGGTCTGAGTCGACGCGCGGGTCTGAATCGACGCGCGGGTCTGAGTCGACGCGCGGGTCTGAATCGACGCGCGGGTCTGAGTCGACGCGCGGGTCTGAGTCGACGCGCGGGTCTGAATCGACGCGCGGGTCTGAATCGACGCGCGGGTCTGAGTCGACGCGCGGGTCTGAGTCGACGCGCGGGTATGAATCGACGCGCGCAGAGAACAGAAACCGGAGTCTTTTTTGCCTTAATTCATTGTGTCGTTAAAGATAAAATTATGAAAATTTTGGAAAGAATACTCCTTTTCTCACTTAACATCACCTCAGACAATATTTCTAGGGAAGATCAGCGACATACCAAGTACCAGTATAAGTTCAACTGGATAATTTGATAATTTTGAATACCTTTCAAGATTCGTATTCTGTGTATTTTACTGTTTCCTATATGCATCTTGCAGAAAGGATGTAAATATTTTTCAAATGAGATTTCACAAGATAATTGACGGAAGATGGATAAGCAGTAGATACCATTTGTTTAATCAGCAATTAATTTATTACTCTGCATTAAAAATTTATTAACCACTAACCACTTAATTACTTTTATCCTTAATTGTACTGGTACATTGTTTTGGGAAATACCGTATCTGATAAGAAAGAATAATTTGCAATTTGTCTCATAGGAAAAGATCAATTTATACATTTAAACAAAAAATACCAATTGTAATGGAATAAAAAATCCATTGAAAAAAGAAAAAACATTGAGGGGTGTCTGTATGGAACTATGGACCCGCTTGAAATAAAAACATAATTGTATGCCCTTATATACGACTGATCTGATCAACCTTTTCTTCCGTTTGCTTAAATATTAGTGTTCTTATGTTTTATTATATTATATTAATTAATTCATTAATTATTATATTATATTAATTAATACCAACCTGATATGCAATCATTTCTGGTTTTATATATAACAGACTACATGCCTCGGCTTCATAGGGAGAATCTATCTGTCGAACTATATAGACCTATTTAGAGCAGGCATAACCTTGTAACATTAATGTTTTACACATAATTATATAGGATTTTAATTGTTTATTATTATTACGACAAGTCGTTGTGACAGTACCCCTTTACGATATTCGTAAAATCAATCTCTCAGGGGCGGATTAAGAATTTCAAGTTCAACTCTTCACAGGCCCCTGTCGGCTCGACTCCATACTCCACTCCAATGTTTGTTGTTGGAGGGTGAGTGTGTGGAAGGGGGAGGGGCAGTGGCGGACCGTCAGGGGGGGCTGGGGGTGGGCAGCCGTCCCCCGGCCCGGAGGGGGGGGGGGCCCGGACCCCCCTCCCCAAAGAATTTTTTTTTTTTTTTAAATTTTTTTTTTAACATTCTGGTGGGGGGGGGTGGGGGGGGGGGAGTGGGGGTGGTTGGGGGACCGGGCCCGAGCTGGAACTAACACAAATCAACCGGGCCCTTTCTTTATTTTGAGCTCCCCTGAAAACATGAAGTGTAATCATGACGGGTCTCTCGGAAATCACGTGTGGTTAGGGAATGATGCCTGGGGGGGGGGAGGGGGGGCCCGACCGTGCGCTCTGCCCCCCCGGCCCGGCGGTAACTTGTTCCGCTACTGGGGAGGGGGTAGGTCTCTCCTGGATCTGTCACTGAATCACGGTCCAGGAGAAAAAGAACCGATTGCTATCAGCAAATGTTTGAATTCTTCGTCCGTATGACAAGCTTACGGACTATGCTACGTAATTTGCATGCCGTACTGTGCAAATTTCACATGATTGAATGCGTTATAGTCTATTCTACAATTACATCATTATAATGATTCCAGGCCCGACAGTCTGCTGCCTGCAGTGCGATGGTTTGTTACTGGTTGCTAAGACTACGGATTTGTTATTTCCTCTGCCTTGATGAGTTTGAGAACAAGAAAAAAGGAGTAATGTTGATTGGCTGATTCACTATTAGGTTATTTCAAATTTCTCTTGCAGCTGATTGGCGTAGCGTTGGTATGCCTTGGTTCATACATTCTATTGGCTCCAGAGATACCAGCCTTCTTGCAGATCCTAGAAGGTTCTCAGGTGATGTGAATAACTGAATCATTGATATTATTTATTGATTCATTAATTGTTTTTTTGATTGATTGATTTCTTATTTTACCTCGAGAGACCTATGGTGTAAAAACTGACACCCTTTCATAGTAAAATGCACACACTGGTTATAAACCATTAAATGATAGGGAAAGACTGTTTGTGTCCTCAGTGTCCTTGAGAGAAATATCACATCCTTGTTAATTTCCTCTTTATTCATTACTAATTTCCCTACTTCGTTAAACGAACAAAATAGTAATTCAATTTAGTTTCAACCACCATTATTATCAAGGTGTTTCTCAAGGTGTTCCAAATTTATCTTCGAGAAAACCAAATTGGCCTAATAGTGTGAGGCTCTGAAACAAATGAATTTACATATAAAGTGACCGTAAGTAGTACTTAGCTAGATTGCTAGATAAGTGAAATGGACTTGTTAATGCTTAATGTAGCTAGTTGGAGCATGGCCGAGATGTTAAGTGTATCTGAGTTGTGAGAATATATCCCGACTGTAAGGGAATCCTTCAGGGTATCCTTCAGCAAGACAGCCCTGTTATTGCTTTTCGGCTCCTCGCTCGCGATTTTTTTCTGCAGTACACTTCGTTCACTTATTTTGCTTACTAAAAATGAATTTTGACTTTATTTTCCTAAAACAAAATATTCCTCAACCGTGAATTACTATTACATAGAAAGAATTTGCTTCTGAATTAATTTTGTAGTTAAAAATGTATAAAAAATTTATTTAAAAACAAATTATGAAAAACCTAGTCTTGATCCCCGTACCTTCTACTTGCAAAGCAATTAGACTCCCATGCCAGTCGAATGTGTCCGTGAATTAATTATTGAAGAACCTTTTTAAAATTAGATTTCTATGTCAATGTATAAGCCATTGACGAAGTGTACTGTAGGAATGAAAAGCTCCTGCTCACTCCAGAATAAAATGGGGGAGCAGTCTGCGAAAGCAGATATGGAGTCTTGTGTTTGATCAGCTCGTTGCGTTACACAAGTTAATTAGAGCAATTGTCCCGTTAGAAAGTTGTGGTGACTGAAGATAAACGTTGTCTCATTGTATTGGTTTCTTATACAGGTAATTTGCTATGTTGCAATCGGATTAGGCAGCATTCTGTTCATCATTGGTAAAGTTATATTCATTTATCTCATTAAGTAAAGATAAAAGTGGTTTTTTTTTATATTGCTACGTAACGGATAGCCAGAGGCGTCTGAAATACGTCTTTTCGATGTTTGATTTGTTCCTCAATGCATGGCGCGGACTGAAATGGTTAGTCTGCTTTTATAAAAGCGTCATCAGTGTATGATGTTTCAGATTGGTAATTACAGAATAATCACATTAACGAATTATTATTTCAAAATTGACTTGGTGTAAAGCTGGTAAACGCTCCCCATCCTGTGAAATTTATCAGTGTGAATTTTTTTTTTTTTTTTTTTTTTTTTTTTTTTTTTTTTTTTTCCCCATTAAAAACAGGAACTTTTTGGCAAAATTGACAAAACGTTGCCTTCCAACAACTTTTTGTAAGTAATATGTACGTTATTATATTCTTTCACTTTAATTGCTGCTCAAAGGAATCAGAAATCACTATTTGATTATTTTGGTATCTTTGTGGGCCATCTTGTAATGCAAACGTTACAACAACAAACGTAATTGATATCCTTTTGGAAAACTATCGACTATATCTTTTCTAATTCAAATCATATCCTCCATTGTGTTTGAATTTTTAGGTTTCTTTGGATGCTGTGGTGCCTTAATAGATAATAATTGTTTACTGGAGACGGTGAGTTCGCTGTTCTGTTGTTATCTCTTTTTGGATCAATGTCTTTTAATCAGTACTATATGGTTTAATTCATCAATGATTCGAATATATAAAGTTCGCATGCAAAATGTAATTAAAGGGAAGGTACAAATTGGTACTATTGGCAAAACTGTTTCTATTGGAGAATGCTTACTTTCTTTAAATCACAATTTACATGAAACAACAAACGTTTGAAAGTTTCAGCTCAATGCGGAGTCTACGTCATGAGAAAAATTTGAAAAAGAATTCACAATTTTTTTTTCTAGAAAACCCATGTTCTTTTTTTTCGTATTTTCTGTACTGAATTATCAATCGTGCTAAGGGGATTTAAAATGTAATTTATTTATTTCAAATAATAATATCAAAGAAAGAAAAAACTTGAAACAAGAATCGCAGGGTGTTATTTACATACCTGGTTCCTGCATGTTCCGACTGACCTTATCATCTCTAAGTATAAAACGAATATATTTGTTTGCCTAATAAAAATGTATATTGAAGGATTTTGATTAATATTACGATTATTTGTTTAGTACGCTGGTTTACTGGTTGTGTTGGTACTACTGGAAGTTGGTGCAGGTATATTTATCTGGCAGATGGAAGACAAGGTATGGATACCTAGACGATCTCTTCCTTTAAGATAATTAACCAAGAAATAAATAATATTAACAAATAATAACAATAACAAAAGTATATCAAACACATGCACTATAATTGCTCATAGAAGTCACCAAAACGTGGACCACAACAAATAAGCACTGAATATTAATTAGCAAAGAGAACCATTACAAACGGACCAAATAAAATAACCCATTGGCAGAAGTCTATATGTTGGTAAAAGACTTTTACAGCTAGGCATATAGTTATAACTATACCTCAGGAAAATATTTCTCAAGAAATTAAAAATATATATTCATTCATGAATATTTACATTAAAACAGTTACTCTATACCACAGATATCACACAATTATTAATCAGAAATCACCAACCCTCCCATTTGAAAATATAACAATTTTGTTCTTATACCTCACATGCTCGTTTGAAAAAATAAATTTCCGTTTTATTTTCCCTGGCAGTTAATAACCTTTTTAGCCCATGGATGGAATAACCTCGATGATTCCAGCAGGAATATATTACAGCAACTGGATACGTACTTCAAAGTTGCACAATTTCAGGTAACATTATTTTGTTTTAGTGCAAACTCTTCAGAATAAGACATGGGTCCTAAAACGATTGCCTTCCTGCAGTGACGGTCTAGACCCTCAACACGTATCAGTTGTTCAGGGTAGAGGTTATTCCCATCACAATGTTATTTTTAACATACATGTAATCTTTCCCCCTTGTTGTAGTATCAAGCTATACACCTTTCTATATCATGAAATAAATAATTTGAATAGGGCCTATAAATGTGTACTAAATGGATTCCACCTATTGTTTTTGAGAAATTACAAAATGATTTATTCAAATGTATAAATTTGTTTCTGGTTAACAGTTCACTTGTTGTGGTTTGAAAACTCCCGGTAACCAAGGTGACGCTGTCACCATGACTCCAGCATCTTGCATTAGCCAAGAAACAGGAGTCATCTTCGAAGTAAATTATGGTTCAATTATCGATGATTTATTATCAATTAGTAATCAACGACATCATGACATGTCTTATGAAAATGTTTTTCAGTAAATTGCATTAATATAGTCCGACTCGAGTCCCTTTTTTAGCGACTTATACTGGGACTCCAATCACCATGTACAATGACTCGAACTCGACATAGGGACCTGTCCAATTTTGAAGAAATGTTCGTGAACAATTGGGAAAATGTCTTACAGACTATAATATTACTAACTGTTAGATCGTAACGGACTGAACTGGATCATTGTGATTTAAAAACCAGCAAATATTGGTGGTCGGAATCCAGTTGTTTATTTATAAAAGACTTGTAGGTAACTCTGAATGGGACTTGACCTTCATGACTCACGAGATTTATCTGCTAAGTAAAATTTGTATCCTTAGCAGCTGTATGAAATTAGACCATGGTTTCAGGTTGGGGGGAACTCATATACACCCATCACAACTTCTAAGTTCCCCCTAATATTTTTTAGAATAACTCAACAAGTATTGCATGAATTTTAAAAATTCAAAAAGCAAATGACAGAATGACATGTTCTACACAGCTCGTAATGAAATGGTTGAAATCCAATCATGCATGCACAATTGACAGTGGTTTGAATGAAAATTCAGCTGAAAAAAAGTTGCAGTACAAAACATTGCTTCAAGGGCATGTTACACATGTAGTTTTCTGTAAGAACTCAGTTATGGAGAATAATGGAGGACCATATTAAAATTCCATATTAAAATCTTGGTCTACCCTTCTAAATCAATGAACATGCATGTTGCATGTTACTCTTTGAATATTATTTTTTTATTATGAAACGGCCATCAATACCATTGTTATTGTTATATGATTGAATTTCAACCATTTAATTACGAGCTGTGTAGAACATGTCATTCTATCATTTGCTTTTTGAATTTTTTAAATTCATGCAATACTTGTTGAGATATTCTAAAAAATATTAGGGGGAACTTAGATGTGATTAGTTGTGATGGGTGTATACAAGTCTGATATTGAATACATTATAATTAAGAACTGAGTTGTACTAAAGGATATGATATGAAACATGTGTTTGTGGATATGTTTCTGGTTAGTGTTGTAATTCATTTATATCATTACCTGTATAGGTTTACTGGTATTATAAACTCAAGGAGACCATTCTGGAAAACATTGTCATCTCTACTTCCATAGCGGGCGGTATTGTATTTCTTCAGGTATGAAGTTGATTTCATAATGATAAGTCATAATTCATAATTGATTTGATTGTTGATTTGCTTCAAAAGTTTTTTAAATATGTTGGATTATAGACTGTTAACAGGGTTAGGCTTTTTACAACAATTATTTGTAACTGTCAGTCATGCCATTGCCTTTTATGCAGGTGGTGTGACCGAGTTTTCAGCATAGTAAAAGTGGGTGGGAATTTTGGTTATAACTAGATGGGTGAACTCAAAGCTTTTGAATCAAAATGTGGATTTGGTTAAATTAATATAAATGAATTGGCTTGTTCCACTGAAAAAAGAACATAACTTATAATTCCAATAATTGTTTCCATGGTTCACTCAAAAAGACATTTATTTTGACAGCTTGTCAGCATCATCGCGTCCTGTGTTTTGGGCAATCAAGAAAGGCCAATTCAAGTTTAACCACTACCTGGTATGTATTCTCGATTTGGAAAAAAAATATACACCTAAAATGACACCGTTTTTAAGGCCGTAAAATCAAGAAGGAAAACACACTATTAATTGCAATGTCGCCCTCTTTTGACAGTGTGTACTTTATGCAAAGCTGAGATGGTTTCTGAGTTACTTGGCAATAACACAAACATTCTTGCACGATTATTTGTATTTACAGGAGCTAAAAATGCGTGGGGCGGATATGCTTAGAGGTGAGGTTACCATCAGGAAAAGGACAACTGTATAATTATATCCGGTATATTTAAGTCTTCTGGGGGAAATCACTTCTATAACAGTTAATGGCAACGATAGAAGATGTAAACTTACTGAAACGAACATGATGGAAGTTTGTGATTATATAGATGGAAGTTTGTGATTATATAGATGGTGATAATTTTTAATTAATTATGTTATCCTGGTCTTAATTTGATGAATCATGTTATGTCCCATCAGCAAGAAAACGAAATACTTTATTTGCGGCGTGTGTTTGAATACTTTTATTGTTGGACATTTTTTGACAGGTTATTTCAAATCAAATCTCCTGATCCATTCTAATAAAAGTGTACTGTGCTTCAAAGGATTTGTATTTAATGAAATTGTAAACATTCTGTCAAACTAGGGAAATGTTGGACAATTGTTTTGATAATCTGTGCAGCCAATTGCAAACAATAGTTAATTGTAGTAAATGCGAATACACAGCAATGCAATTATTTACGTAAAAGCAAATAATGATGTAGATTTCTTACCGTGTGAATTAGCGCATTCATCATAACGAAAATATTATACTTTGACTAAAAACGCATTAGGCCTATGTATTTGCATAGGCCTAATAGTTAATCAGGGGAGCAATCAATCATTATTGGGGTGGGGGAGGGGATGGGACATCGTAAGGTTATGCTCTAAGATCTTGATCTATGGGCTGATGGAAAATCGTTGGACTCTGAGGGATTAGTAAAAGATTATGCTTCTGATTAGAATACCCGTTTTTTGAGACTATTATAACTTGGTTGAGCTGGTTGAATGTTATGGGTTTATAAGTGATTGTGTTGATAAGTGATGCATTTATTAGTTGCTTGGCTGATAACTGATTTCACTATGTTGGTTTTCTCTCTGTTTGTCTGTTGTTGTCTGTTTGGTTGTTTGTCGGTTTGAAGTTCACTGTTGCATTGTTGATGATTCTGGTTGGTTGGTTTGGTTTAAAACGTGCACATAGTGTATGTTATGTTGTGTTTTTTCGTTACTGTTGTTTGTTTATGCTCAGTTGTAATTTGAAGTTGTATAACGAAAGCTCCCAGCCCAGAGTATCTTGGGAAAGGTACTTTAAAATGTCAACATGTTCCTGTCAGCTCAATCCCACCCACTTATGTAAATAACATGTTTGTAATATCCGTGGTATCCCTGTCTATTGTTTTGAATAAGTTGAGTTTTAATAAAGAGAGGATCAAGCTGCAAAACAGCTCAAGTATTCACTTTTATTGTAGTCCATAATTACTAGTACGCCCTATTCCTTGAGTCCATCATTACTGGTACGCCCTATTCCATGAGTCCATCATTACTGGTACACCCTATTCCTTGAGTCCATCATTACTGGTACGCCCTATTCCATGGGTCCATCATTACTGGTACGCCCTATTCCATGAGTCCATCATTACTGGTACGCCCTATTCCATGGGTCCATCATTACTGGTATACCTTATTCCATGAGTCCATCATTACTGGTACGCCCTATTCCATGGGTCCATCATTACTGGTACGCCCTATACTGGTACGCCCTATTCCACGAGTCCATCGCTGACACTCAGTTACAGAATAGCGTAATCTCTTGACAGAAAGCGAAATATGGCCTTCATGCTGGCAGCTGTAATGCACGTTAATACCCCAGTACCGTGACCATTGAATGTATTTCAGTTCATATACAGATACCCACATATTTTTGATGAACAATGCAATTTTCTCTCAATATTTATCTCATTTGTCATACAAAATACGCCATATTTTAGATTCAATTCTTTGTACCCCTTAAAATATAGATAAGGACCCTTCGTTTAACAGAATTTCCTAGATGCTCAATAATTAGAACCATTCAGCTACTGACTAGGCTACATAACTGTCTTTGTATGTTATCAATCAATCTAGCGTGTAAGATACAATTATTTACAGTATTTTGAGAAAGAAGGCCAATAACCTTTTAAAAAAATAAAAAAAAATTAACAAACGCAGGGAAACTATTATGGTATCTATATCCAAAACAAGAGATTGCTGTAACCTTTCAAAACATCAGCTACTAGCATTGGTAAAGGTTGCAGATAGTTAAGTTTGACGTTTGATTTTCACCGTATGAACTTGTCAACTGTCCCAGTCTCTCTGCCAAAAGGGGGCGTGTTCCACAGTTAGTTGATGGCAACAGCCTGTACATCATTTTGTACAGTGTATTTCGTGCGGTTTCATCGGGTTGAAATTTTTGAAAATTAAGCATCTAAATTAGATTAAGGGAACGTACAAACGCTGTATTTGTACTTCCATAGTGGAAACAAGCCAGGCGCGTAGCAAGAAAGTCGTCAAGGAAGGGGTGGCGAAAATATTTTTGAACAAAAGTAGCCCCCACAAAACTTTTGCTGAAAAGATATTTTGATTGAGGTCACAGAACAACTAACTACCCCTCCCTTTAACTTAAGGGGAAAATGGGATCAAATATTTCGATGAAAGGCAAATATTTTGTTTAAATAAAATTTACATCGGCTTCTTGCGCGCCTGAAACAAGCTTAGTAACAAAACTTAACCATCTACACGTTAGTTTGTAATTATACTGTCACCTTGATTTATCTACCGGATACCGTACATATACCGTGCGCATCGCATGCGCATCGTACGCGTCCGGTTGTCCGCCGGTACGACGTATGCGATCGCGCTGCGCATATGCTGCATGTGCTGTGCTATAGGCTGCTGTCATATAATGCTATATTCTGGATATGTGTAGGTACGTATGTATGCTTGGACATCAAAAGATGGCGACTGCCGGACCGGTTCGCACAAATAGCGCTCCATCTAAGAAGTTTGATTCGAAAAATCTGGAGATAAAAACGAAATCAATCGAGCAAACGTTGGTACCTCTTGTGACACAGGTAAGGTGTGGATGTAATCGTCTTATTTTAGGGGTGTGAACGTGTGTAGCTTGATGTTGTTAGTCACCTAGTTACTGTTTACTGCAACTCATCTGTCAGTGTCACTTCAAGATCATTGTACCTATGTCAGTATGTGCAGTGCACACAGTGACTTTTGAAGGGAAGATAACACTTTTGGGTAGAATGTCGTATCTGGCCGCCACTATTTTTCATTAAATATAATCAATAATGTAATCTTACCTACCTGGTAAGGTGGAGAACATATGGATGATGATGGACATATACTTCAAATTATTCCAGGATATTTATTTCATGAAAAATCGGGCATTTTTGGTATACGATGACTTCCTCAGTCATGTCAGTCTGATCTTGTAAACTCCACAATTAGTGACCAACAGTCATTGTACATGCGTAGTGGCAACTATAAATAGGATCCTTCTATTTTCTGAAGGGGAGGATTTTTTTTAGAAGGGAAATCAAGTCCGAAAACCATCATAAAAGTGGATTTTAAAGATAGTTTTCGCTTTCTGTACCACCAAAAATCGATAGAATAATTTTTTAACTGGTTAGTGGTTGCAAAAAAAAATCCGAAAAAGCCCTTAAAAAGTGGCGGCCGGATAGAACATTCTTTCCAAACTTTTCAAAATTGATCCTCATCATGTCTTTCTCAGGCATGTCAGGTAGAATCACATCATTTATAGTTGCATGTGGTTGTAACTGATCTATTTAAAAAAATGTCTTAGAAACATTTTTGAATCTTTTAGTTTGACACTTCAAATACGGGAATGGCAATGGATTATGCAAATTTGAATTATTACACCAGGTCATTGGTCAGAATTTTTGTTAAAATATTATTTGTATTTGTTGTAAATAAATTGTTCCAAAAGTGTATGGGGTGCCATGGCTGAGTGGTTTAGCACATCAGACTTGTGTTCTGATGGCCGAGTCGTTAGAATGTGGGTTTAAATCCTGGCCACGACTGTGATGCTTGTGTCCTTGAGCAAGACACTTAACTATAATTGCGTCTCTTCACTCAGAAGTATAAATGGGGACCTTTGAGGGCAGAGATGGTAATTGTGTTTGATTAAGCTCGTTGGCGTTGCGCTACACATTTGGCAGCATGGGCTGCATACTCCCCAGGGAGTTAAGATGATTCTAGGAATGATATTACTGGCCTGATGACGGGTAATTTTCAAGCGACATGAGCGTCATGAACTTGGCGGATACCGGCGCAATATAAGTGTCCATTCTTATTATTATGTAGGCCCCTCCCCCTCAATAATGTGCATTTTGAAAGTTCACACAAAAATTTTAATTAATTTGCTCGGTCTATTTACAATCGATCTTGGACTAGGCCTGAGAATAAAAACAGTCGATCTTAGACAAGGCCTGAGAATAAAAACAATCGATCTTGGACTTGGTCTGAGAATAAAAACGAACAGGTGTGGAAATAAGTACATATTGTTTGGGGAGGTACAGACTACAGACAATGACAGCTAAGCCTAATAACCCAATGTGCATCAAATTCTACCCCTTGATTTTGCTTGATTTTGATGGATTCAGTACTGTTATTAAAAAGTGTTAATGTATAGCCCAGTGAATAGAGCAGTAGCCATGTGTACCAAATCCATCAAATTCCACCTGCTGCTTTTGTTGGATTCAAGACTGTGTAACCAATCCATGGATTCTTTGCATTTGCCACTGTACCAATTCCATTGAAGTCCAACAACTGAGTGACTTATTAGAGCATGTCGATAGATTTTGGTGGATTCAGGAGGGTTTCTAGTGAAAATGTCTTGAGGGAGTTAGGAAGCCAAAAGGGAAACAATTATGCTTTCACATGTAAATGACACATTTCTGAATAAGGCTGTACATTTTTGGTTATTTCAGGAACCGGATACCCGAAATTGGAAATCTTCAGATACCCGGGTACCCGTAAACAATTTTGTAAAAACACATAAATACTCCTGAATGTATAAAATAACCAATATGAACACAAGTTTCTCTTGTTTTGTTAGTCGTAATAAATGTGGACTTACTGTAATAATTTCCAGTCTCTATATAAAAAATTACTCGTAGCATCCCCATTCCCCACACACATTTTGTCAACAAAAAATCAGAGACTTCCATTTGTGTGGCTTAAATATTCAGTTGGAATTTTAAGAATTCGTTTACAGGTAATTGGAACCGAAAAATGGAATCAGGTGTGACAATTTTGGTCGGGTACCAGGCACAGCCGTATTTCTGAACGTAATAATAAGAAGCATGGTTTTACAGTAAATATGTCCCAAAAAGAATTTTTTGTGGGTTTCTCCTTAAATTCAATTTGGCACTTATTTTGTGCAATATCTCACTTCAGAGTATTTGTTTTCCTTTTTCTACGTGTAACCAATCTTCTGATAAAAAATATGTCAGAAATTGCCGGAAAATTATAACAAAAAACATGGACAATACATCTTTAAGTGACAGGGATTTTTTATTTAGACAATACCCCCTACTTCCAGTCAATCTTGGCTTTGTGTGACAATACCCCCTACCTCCAGTCAATCTTGGCTTTGTGTGACAATACCCCCTACCTCCAGTCAATCTTGGCTTTGTGTGACAATACCCCCTACCTCCAGTCAATCTTGGCTTTGTGTGACAATACCCCTTACATTGTACCTCCAGTCAATCTTGGCTTTGTGTGCCAATACCCCCTACCTCCAGTCAATCTTGGCTTTGTGTGCCAATACCCCCTACCTCCAGTCAATCTTGGCTTTGTGTGCCAATACCCCCTACCTCCAGTCAATCTTGGCTTTGTGTGCCAATACCCCCTACCTCCAGTCAATCTTGGCTTTGTGTGCCAATACCCCCTACCTCCAGTCAATCTTGGCTTTGTGTGCCAATACCCCCTACCTCCAGTCAATCTTGGCTTTGTGTGCCAATACCCCCTACCTCCAGTCAATCTTGGCTTTGTGTGCCAATATCCCCTACCTCCAGTCAATCTTGGCTTTGTGTGCCAATACCCCCTACCTCCAGTCAATCTTGGCTTTGTGTGCCAATATCCCCTACCTCCAGTCAATCTTGGCTTTGTGTGACAATACCCCTTACCTCCAGTCAATCTTGGCTTTGTGTGCCAATACCCCCTACCTCCAGTCAATCTTGGCTTTGTGTGCCAATACCCCCTACCTCCAGTCAATCTTGGCTTTGTGTGCCAATACCCCCTACCTCCAGTCAATCTTGGCTTTGTGTGCCAATACCCCCTACCTCCAGTCAATCTTGGCTTTGTGTGACAATACCCCCTACCTCCAGTCAATCTTGGCTTTGTGTGACAATACCCCCTACCTCCAGTCAATCTTGGCTTTGTGTGCTCAAAAGTCAATGTTCATTGAAACTGCATAGAAATTTGCTTATTGGACAGGGGTTGGGGGTGGTCAATTCTTCCAGTGTCACAGTTCTGTCCAAGATTGTAGCTTGCCGGTTTTCATTTGGCAAGTTTGGTGGTCACTGGTCAAGAGCTTTAGATGTTTGTACTAACAATTTGTTGGCACAAGGTCCTGGGATGGAATCCTAAAGCTAGGATGGAATCCTAAAACTAGGGACACAAAAGCACTGAGGATACAGTGCTCAGCAACATCAATCTTTGAAGGATAGAAGTGCATTTTTCATTTAGGCTACTTCATTAAATATGTTATTATTCCCTGCATGGCTAATGTTTTTGTATAGTGTTTTAGCCAAGATTTGGTAAAGTGGGAGTGCAAAAAACAAAAGTGGGAGTGCAACTTATTGGAGTCCAAAATTTGTGTGCGAAGCACACAACACGAGCGCGGAGCGCGAAGTCCCTCATGGCCGGGGTCCAGGGCCCGCTTAAGGACCCTGGAAGCTCTGGCTATTTTAGATGCTCTCTGGTGGTCTCTAATGCATTTCTGATACCTGTTTTTCAGGTAGAAATGAGCTAATTTGGTTAGATTTTTTCCTTTTTTAAACAAAAAATAATAATTTTAGCAGAAAATACAGAATGTGCAATAGTCCACTAATTTTGCATAGTGATAGCCATTAGTAATTAAACAGCTATAAGAAAAAAGAAGCAAACAATGACAAATAAACACAACAGGACTGGTGCCCCACAACATCACAGCGCGCGCACGTGCACACACGTCGTAGTCGTACACACACAAACATAAACAGTCCGACCATGCAATGTACAATGTACATAACCACGAGTCGACGAACGATGTGGTATGCACATTGACATGTTTTTGACATGTGAGATCGGTCTTCAATGGTTATGATTTCAGATTTGCAAGTGGATTTATGTATGATATTATGAGGTGTTGTTCTTTAACAAGGTAATTTTCTGATCAGTTGATTTCGGCAGAATGACGGCGAAATTCTGATGCCAATTCCAATCAAGTTCATGAAACTCTCATCAGCATGACATGGCATTGTTAAACAAAACAGTATCGACGTTGAGCAACACAACCCAAATTTGGTAGGCCTATGACTGCATTGTACCCCAAAGTATTTTGATTGTACATGTTGTAAGTTAAACGTGACAATTTTGCTCTTATCTTTGTGAAGAAGTTTGTTATTTTTCCCCTTTTGGCCGACATAATGTAACTGACGTTCTCTGAATAGACTAAATCAAGTCTATGAAATACGGACTGGTTCCCCGTTTCGGTTGTGCACATGTAAATACAGAGTTGATTTTATACCAACACGTGTACCAGACTAAAGTCGGACCACAAGCGTGACAAGTCAATCGGAGACTCCGCTGTGCGTGCACGATCGAACTGGTGAAAAACTGGTGAAATTAAATTTATCTGCGTTACGTCTTTTATGTTTTAAATTGTCCACAAGCACGGCTTCGATTTAAAAATACAAGCCGTGCTTGAAAATACAGCCTGTTTTTTATTTAAAACTGGCCGTGCTAACACGGCCTGCACGGCTCGCTGGCTAAAACACTGGTCCCAACCAACCAGAATGATCATCTTTGGCTACTTAGCCATACTCCTGACATGTAGGGAAGTTTGAGCTGTAGTTTTTGTTTTTTGCAAATTAAGTGTTCAATTTGAAGTAATCATATTGGACTTCAAATGTTTCATTAGGCTCCAAAAAAGGGCCTTGGTTTCTGGTCATACATGATAGATCAGCTTCAAGATTGGTGCGTTGATGTGCTTTTTTTTTTTATTGCCAAGCATTATTGGAACCAGACCAAATTTCCCATAAGAGAGGCCTCACAAATTGGGAAAACATTCATACCCTTATACATGTACATTGTATGTCCTTTAACCCTCCTACTTCTGGTACCTTTTTCATACAAGTTGATCCACCATTTGAAACCATTCACATTTGTGGTTTTGAATGGTGAAATAACTGTACAGTATTGATTCCCCCAAATGGTTTTGAATGGTAGGTCAGCTAATACAAAACCTTGTTTGGATCTTTCCAAATGGTAGTACAGCTAATACAAAACCTTGTTTGGATACTTCTAATTAGTGGTGAATCAATGGACCATCTATGCATTTGAATGAATTTGAATGGTAGTAAAGCTTGCTTCCAACACTGTTCAAATGGTATCACTATGTGTGTATAAAACCAATGGGCATTTTGGTAAGTGGAAATTTTGAATGGTTTCAAATGGTCAAACAGTAGGAGGGTTAAAACACAGCATGGCAGAATTCCAATCGATGCAGCAATTTTGGCTGCAATTGGACATCGTTTCATAGCAAAAAAAAGTACAAATGCCGACTTGCAGGTCTGTGGTGATGCGTGCGGAGACAGAAACCGGTGACGTTTTGGCCTTAGCTGGGTTTATGCGATTCTGTTGGGATAAGTCAATTACTTTTGTGATCATCCAGAAAATAACAGTCATTTCTTTATGATAAGTGATATATGTTGTACATGCTTGTATGGTGTACAGTGTTATGAACTGGTACCCTCTGTGTGTATGTTATTGTCCCAATAATTGGAATTTGGAAATCAAACTATATGCCATCGATAGGCATCTTCCCAGAATATATGCCCTGCTGTATGCTTATAGATTTACGTATTTTCCCACTGATCAGTGAACAAGCTATCGTATACATGTACCATTTATTTTTATGATGATTGGATCAAAAAGCCTTGTTTTTTTATTGTAAATTTTAATGACATACATGATGACATTTTGTACAAATACCAAACTAGCTTCAATTGACATCGAGAGCAGGAATCTACAGTGAGTGCTGAATTGTACTTGAGCTATTTGAGAAGTGCCTTGTTCTCAAGGTCCTATCAATGAGAGGGTTTAAACATAAATTTTGTATTCCACAGTCGGCTAACAAGAACAGCAATGTAAAAATAACTGACAAAAATGTACAATAATATATCTTGCCCTTTTTCAGACATTTTTTATTTATTAAAAAAAGGATCTTACAAATACATGAACGACAGATGAACATCTTAAAGCCTTTGTAATTTGTCAAGTGCATCTGAATTAAATAAACTAAAACTTCTCATATATATGCTTAAATTGAAAACTTCTATGCAGTTTTGTCATTTATTGTTATAAATTCTTTTTATCGCCACACAATGTGTGTTATTTGTCTTCATACTCCATTTGATGTAGAGTACATTATAAATGAACCGTGACTTGTAATTGTATGCTTATGAATTTTACCCATCACTGATCTTATAAACACTCCTTATTTTTACAACAAAGGAGGAACAATATGCACATGTCTAGTCACTATGCGAATCCAGACTGCTGTCATGATTATCCATGGGCAGTATTTAAGGAAGAAAACAGTTTGGTTCATTTAGTTGAATGTATGCATGCCTTGTACCATGTTTTGAATTGGCAAGACAATGTTTTCATTGTTAAGAGACATTACAAAATCAAACTGTCTAAATGGAACTTTTCAAGGGTCACCATCCACCAAGGCAATTGCCTACATTGACTCCACGAAGTTCAATACCTACTTATTCCATTCATGTTTGTGCACCCAAGTTTGTTTATTGTGCGATTTCTGTATACATACATGCGATTTCTGTCAAAATCTAGGTCTCTCTGTAGCTAGTAATAGACCTTATAATGCATATGATGTCACAAACTGAATATCGCCCTCTATCAGAGGCTAGAGAAGGTCACTCATTGGTTCATGTGTGCACGCTGTGCGTATGCGTATGCACAGCGCACATACATGAACCAATGAGTGACCTTCTCTAGCCTCTGATAGAGGGCGACCTTCCGTTTGCGATGTCATATGCATAAGGTCTATTTGTTTTCCCCTGTTCAATAATTTGTAGTAGGTTTATAGTTAAATTTCAAAAGTGCTTGGATATTTTAATGTAAAGAGCACTCCAGTTTTGTCATTATTGCTTTTCATTTATTATAGTACACCTTTGGGACTACTCTGTACATGTTTTTGTAATTACTTAATTGATCACAGTTGGAGCTGAATCAACTATGACTACAACTACATGTACAATGTTTCTGCTCTGGCTGTGATTGGTTGAATGGCTGACCATTTACAGAAGGTACACCACCCCACCACCACCACCACCACCCCCACCCCACTAGGCTTGGGCGGTTCCGGCGGGTACCCGGTTCTACCCGATTCCAAATTGAGAATCGGAACCGCGGTTCCACTCTTTTAAAGAACCGGGTACTCGCAAGAGTCGGTTCCAGAACCGAGTCCTTCAAATACCCTGTTCCCAGAGCCGGCTGGGAGCCGAGTCCCAGAGCCGACTGGGAGCCGACTCCAAGTCAGACCCGGCTCCAGCAAAATACCCGACTCTGAGGACCAACCCGGCTCCAATTGAAATACGCAGTTGTCTGAGCTCCAACTCTACAGCCTAGAACCGGCTCCAGTCAAAATACCCGATTCTCTTTGATGAGTGACCGACAAAATGTAACTCTAGACTGCGGCGAACTTGTGAAGGCACCACGCACGCAACTGATGCAAACCGCAATGTATGTCTGTGTGTTAGTAGTATCATTGTGTGTCACTGAGTTATTTATAAATTGGCCCCATAATATGGATACTTTGGTTATGGAGATGTTGTTCAAAATGTTGACAGCACGTGTCTTGAGAAGTGCAATGATCAAGGTGGCCCCGTAATATGGATAATGTTGTGACGAATTAGTCATGTTGCTAGTGTTCTTAATGTACTTTCCATAGGCATGGATGGTAGTATGGTACCTTGTGTACAGGGGGTGGTACAATTGCTTAATTGCTCATCTATGATTGCTCCAACCCCTGAAGCATGTGCAAAGCCATGGCATGTACAGAACGGCTAGTAACGTTGTTTGCTAACGGTAGGATAATGGAAACAAATCTCTTACTTAGCTTAACGTTTCCAAAACGTTTCCTTAAAGTTTCTGAAACATATTTTAAATTTAAAAAAAATTATCATCACTGCAGTTGCGGTTGAACATTGAAACACCTTCGTATCAGAGACGCAACGAAGTTTGAATAGACCGGATGTTTTATTATTTTCTGTAATCCTTATGTTTTTGTTTGAATCTCTTGGAACCGGCTCCGACTCGGAACCGAGGTTTTTTTTTTGGAACTGAACCAGTTCCAGAAATTGTGGAACCGCCCAAGCCTACACCCCACCCCCAGAAATGATAACATAGATTTATGTATTGAATACAAATGAATCCAGATGTACATGTATGCATGTAGTGACAGTCTCTTGAGTATCCATGACTGTATGGTATTACAATGCTGAGTACAGGTATTTCAAGGTCATGTACAGTTAGTAGTTACACAGTACATGAATGATATCATTGGGAATTGCCTGCATAATGTCACGATGCACTTTAGATAAGAATACTGTGTACTAGTAATGTACATTGTACAAACACGAAAAGGCAATAAACTGTTGAACCAGACACAGACATTATTGACTTTTATATTGATGATGGATGTTGCAATCATTACTGTTAATAACCTTTTGTTTTCTTAGCCAAAAAATGCCATTTCTGCTTAAACCTGTCAGATTTGTCATAAAAACAAACATGGCATTTCATTATTAAAGATACACTATGTTGTATTTTGTTGGAGTCTGGTAAATTGGCACATTGTCTAATGTGGCGCACTGCACATTTTTTCCACTTGTGGATTTGAGAAGCAATATTACTGCACCAAATTGCTAAGGAATCAATTTTTACTTGCTACTTGTTAAAAATTGAATGTGACAAAATCAGATAAAAAAATATTTGTACAAAATTTGTACAAACATTTTTTGTACAAATTTATAACAAAGAATCAATTTTTATAAAGCAAAATTATATTTCCCAGTTCCTACTAGAACTTTTTGACGGTACACGCACTACTTAAAATTGCACTACTCCACCTACATAGTACATCCCTTCTGATAAGTTTCTGGATGTTGGCATTTATTAATACACATGTATCTGGGTTTTAATCACTACATGTACATGTACCAAGCTCAATGGCAATTCTGTCTTAATACTTAAATAAATTTTTAATATCAATATTCATTCCCCGTTTTCTAAGTTAATGGTATGTAGTGTGTATAGGTAACACATACACATACTGTACAATGTACTTATACAATACTTAAAGGGACAGTATCGTCACTATCAGAGTAGACTTTCGACAGGGCATGGAATTGATGTCCTAGTTTAAGATTAACAAAGTTACTGGCTCATTTATACAGCATCAACGATAATATGAGTTTATTAGGTTGTGTATTATATTCAGTGACTGGGTTAAACTAGCACTCTGATTCCATGCCCTGCTGATCATGACGATACTATTCCTTTAATGTATAATAAATGCAAGTGCAAAGTACAAACACATAGCACTTGTGTAGTTACATTGACCTTTAGATAATCACACTTTTCACTGTTGAATCTCTTCAACACGTTCAGTGCTTAACCCTAAATTTTTGTAGTACAAATGTACATGTACATTTCAAATCAATAACTTTTCAGATTAGTAATTGATTTAACCTGTCTAATTCAGGAAACTTAATTGTGTTATAAATTGTGAATGAGTGAGCTTTAGTATGAGAAGCTCTCCATGCTTCAAATGCAGTAACATCTGTTTATGTGTCACTCTGTACAGTAATTATTATTCATAAATACCCAAGACAGTTTAGACAATCTGATTGGGCAAAACGTAATCATGTGGGGGTGTATTAACGGATGGTAAAGACATGTATCAAAATCAGAGCAGTGCGTATGTGCCAGCTGTTTGTCAGCTGTTTTGTGCGATGCGGATTTGAACCAATTTGGCTTTATTCAACAAAAATTACAATTTGTTTTACAAAACAAAATCAATACGGGCATTTATGAATGGGAATAAAAGTAACGCTTGGTATTTACTGCAGGTTCATGACTAGTGTTGTGCTTGTTCACGGGCGATTTATAAGCACCTCACCTTATTAATAAATGCCTGAGACATTTTGATTAGACCAAACGTGATCACGTGGGGGGGTGCATTGAAGTATAAGCCAGGATTTGAAAATAGGCTGTCCAAATTTGTTATTAAAGGAATAACAGTTTGTCGCACGGTCGTTACTGCAGGTTAATGACCAGTTTTGGGTGTGGTCACGGGCGATAAGGACCGAGCCGAAGGCCCATATCGATTTTGTTTTCAAAATGTAATTTTTTTTTTAATAAAGCCAAGAAATGGGCAAATTGATGTTTTGGGGACACATGAAACACTTGTAAAGTACATGAGTCAGATACATGTAATGTATTTCCTGTGCCATCTGTTATTAGGCTGGTGTGCAACATGGGTTTGAATCAATCAGAGTGTACATGTTAATATTCACGGCACATGGATTCAAGGACTTAAACAAATTAGTTGGAATTTCATCTGTCCCAAATGCTTGTCAGTTTCTTTCTGATTCCTTTTCAATATAAATAACTTCATATTTAAATTTTGAAAGTAAAATCAAGATAGCACCTCAGGGATTGATGAAGGACCTCATAGTCATACATGTACATGTATGTATTTGGCTCGGTCTTTAATTGCTGGTGGCCGTGATACTTTGTACAAAAGTACAAAATCATGATAATTCTTAAACAAAGTTAAAATGGCACAAGTAAAAATATGAATGTATTTTAACTTGAAAACTGTATACAATACGTGTTCATACAGTGAGCACATTGTGTACATGTACGTGTCTGTACAGTATTTTCATCATAAACCATTTAGTTGGTGCAGTATTTATTACTGTGCATACTTCGTAGCTCTGTAATTAAATTAACATTTGTAAGAGTCTGGCAATGAAGCATGGCTTTTACCTCGGACTTTGAGGTTAATGGACAATTACACATACAAATATTACTAGGTTATTACATTTCAGATAATAACTTGACAATAACCCACACCATGTGGTCAAATCTGAAGGTCAAGCAATATTGGGCAGTGATTTTTTACATCCAACTGACCAATTAAGCATTTACTCTGCACCTGATCCCTACCCTATGTGCCTATTAAAATGTTTGTATGATCATGATGAACATTGGTTATCTATCTTGTGGGAAATCTTATTACCGCAGATGTGGTATCAAATCATTATTGTCAAGTCAAAAACAAGTATTGTAATCTGGTTTTACCAAATCAATTACAGAGATTCTGAGATTGACATGTAATTTGCGGGGAGAGGTTTGGGGGAGGGGGTTCCTTCTCGTAGGCCACGCAGAAACTATTCTGTGCACATGTACTGTACTGTAAACTAATTATTATACAATTTTCCTACTACACTGTATATAAATATGTAACAACATATTGTACACTGTAAAGACACAGAGCACCTTTGCAAAACAGTGTTTCACTGAAAGGTCTCCTCAGGTTAAATAAGAAATAAATAAATTAATTAAGATGTTCTTTCAAATGTTGTATTAAAATAAAGAACTTTCTGTAAGTCCCATATATACAATGTACATTAATTTACTGCTACACTGTACAGTTAAACTACACACAGTGCAAGAATTGTACTTCTAAACAATATTTTGTACAAATCCCTCTGGCTAAATAGAGAAAAAGCAAAAATCCAGGAACAGAGGCACTAGGCTTTAGAGCATCTCTTCTCATAAGTGGACTGTCTGGAGTATTCCTCATGTAATAACTGTCTTCATCTATCACCCTGAGGATGATGGGGTAGACAAATGGAAATGTATTCTGAAGTGAATGAGAACACCCAGTGATATACAGTTCATATCATGTACAGTGGAAGGCATACAAATGTATTTGAACGAATGCTAATCGTAGAAGTTTGCATTTGACTTGGTTGTGTACTCCCTTTGGGTGTCTGTACTGTAGTGATGATGACGATATGTACTTATGTCTTAGTATGCATCAAGAGAAGTGCTACGTGTAAATCATACAGTGAATTATTTTCCTTGTGTTTAGCAAAATGCAATACACAAATTTAAAATGAGCATTAACCCTAACTCCCTAGCCTTAATTACCAGGTACCTTCCTCAATCCTTCATAATCCTCCGTAATGTGTTTGTGCATGAAACTCACTGCCTCAATCCTTCATAATCCTCCAACTTGAGTTTATGTACATGTATGAAGCTCACTGCCTCAATCCTTCATAATCCTCCACTATCAAATGCACGACCCTCCTCAATCCTCCATAATCCTCCAATTGGTGATTTTCGAACGTGCCTCATTCCTCCAAAATCCTCAAAATCCTCCGGAGGATACAAGATTATGTTTCTGTCAATCCTTCACAATCCTCCATAATCCTCCACATTCATCCAAAGTAAATTTCCATTATGCCCTCAATCCTCCACAATCCTCCACAATCTTCCACAATCTTCCACAATCTTCCACAATCTTCCACAATCTTCCACAATCCTCCAGGATCTCTTTGAACCATGCTTCCTCAATCCTCCACAATCCTCCACTATCAAATGCACGACCCTCCTAAATCCTCCATAATCCTCCAATTGGAGATTTTCGAACGTGCCTCATTCCTCCAAAATCCTCCAAATCCTCCGGAGGATTATAGAGGATTTAGGAGGGTTAGGGTTAATGCATAGTGTGTGCATTCCTGCATTAAAAAATCAATGTAAAGTTTTTGGAACAAAATTGTTGCCAGATCCACATCGTGTGTATTTGTCCTGGATTTCAGAAAGCTTGACACAGTACATTTGTTGATTCAAGCCACTATTGGCACGGTGCATGAGCTGTTGAGGGCACATGTTGTTAGACCACTGTGGGCGAAAGGGTAGCGATAGTGTGTTGCGTTTGGCATATTTTGCAGTTGATGTGCGTACGTGCAGAATATCTCCAGCAATCATTGGCTGGCAGAAGTACGTACACGTATCACATACAAAGTGGCTATCATCAAGACACTGGGTGCAAATTCACCGCTAGCGGATGTACATGTACATACATGTACACTATTGATTTTCTTCAACAACAAAAAATGATCACAGTTTTAATTTAAACTTACTTGGCATAAAGTTGATGATGGTATCAAACATACCTTTTAAAATTTTTGTCTGAGGTGCTAAGTGTCATTTTAGTGAAATTATTACAATTATTTTCCATATGATATTTGGACTGATTGAGATGATATACATGTACATACTTCAAATGTACATGTACCATGTTAGATTGTATACAAACAAATCACAACAAATCAAGCTGAAATCTTCACAGGTTAGTAATTGTATGATTTTTATAAAGTACACATTGTATGCATGTGTACATTTACAAATAATTTACAATAAGTGTACACTGGTTTTCAATAAAGCCCCAGTACACCTTGGGAAATAGACACACACCTGGGAAGGTTTTTTAAGGTCTGTAACAGTTATGAGACTAGAAGTGCACATCCCTAGGTGTTGTACATGTGTAAATATTATGTTTTAATTTGGTTGCTCCAATTTTGTTCAGTTAACAACTTGTAAGTGTTTATATTGCATTCAGCCAAGATACACGTATCTTGTTGACTGAAAAAAAGACAAGGTATCTTGTTAACTGTCCAGGGAGATGTCTTGGTTGTGAAGGGAGATGCTTGGTTATGCAGGGAGATGTCTTGGTTGTCCAGGTTAGATGCTTGGATGTCCAGGGAGATGTCTTGGTTATCCAGGGAAATGCTTGGATGTCCAGGGAGATGTCTTGGCTGTCCAGGGAGATGTCTTGGCTGTCCAGGGAGATGTCTTGGCTGTCCAGGGAGATGTGTTGGCTGTCCAGGGAGATGTCTTGGCTGTCCAGGGAGATGTCTTGGCTGTCCAGGGAGATGTCTTGGCTGTCCGATGTTGTTGGCCTGGTGAACCTGCTCTGCTTGCCTGTATCTGTGTTATCCATGTAATAAACTTGATAGAAGCAACTTGATAGAAACAACTGTCATACTAATACAGGAAGTACATATGTGACAAAATTGTGTCATGTAAAATAAGAATGTCATGTAAAGAGCACTGGGTTGTGCATGGAGTGGCTTTAAGCTGTCACTTCATGAAAATGAAAAACTCAAGTTTCCAAAAATGAAAACTCAAGTTTCCAATAACTTAATTAATTTAATGTAGAAACAAGAACGTTTCAAGACTTGAAACTTGGCAGAATGATTGATATACTGTGAATATCCTCTGAATATTAATTATTTTTGTGACATACTGACATAAATTCGTGAACAAATTTCATTTGTGACTGATGCGTTACTTGGTGAAACCTGTGATGAATCATGAAACATCAAAATTGGTTAAATATAAACACAAAGGGTCGGTTATGACATTTTTACATGTTATGATCCATTGATCTTCATTCAGTGACTGACTGAACCAACGTGTATAATTGTATAATTTACATTATACATGTATGTATCACTGCAACATAGCAATGAACAAGCTAATTTATTCATAATGTATGAGCTCTCGTACTAGTATGGTACATGTACTTAATGTTTCTTTCAATACCAATCAGTAATAATAATAATAATAATGAACAGTTATAGTGCATAATTCATTCATTCATTCATTTAGGCTGTGTTCATCCAGTGTAGGATGTAGCCCTCATGAAAATACCATTCATCTCTATTTCTAGCTGTTCTTGTCCATGTTGTTCCTGCATATGCCCTGATGTCATCTCTCCATCTTCTTCTCTGTCTACCTCTTTTCCTTTTCCCTGTCCTTGGTTGCCACTCCAATAGTCTTGTTGTCCACCTGTTGTCTTTTCTTCGGGCAGTGTGTCCAGCCCATCTCCATTTAGCTTGTTTTATTGTCCTTATGATGTCTCTCACTCCAGTTTTCTTTCGTATTTCTGTGCATTTAACCCTATCTCTGATTGAGATATGTAGCATTTGTCTCTCCATTGCTCTTTGTGCTGTACGGAGTTTGTGTTCTATCAGTTTTGTTGTTGTCCATGTTTCTGCTCCATATGTTATTGTAGGTAGTACACGCTGATCATATACTTTTCTCCTTAGAGCCATACTGTAGGTATGTTCTTATCACAAAGTATTCCTCGGTATCGTCCAAAGGAACACCATCCTGTCTTTATCCTGCTTGAGACTTCGTCTTGTGTGTTGTCTTGCATTTTCACTGTTTGGCCCAAGTATTTGTATTCATTGACCCTGCTGATCTCTTGGTCCTCCACCGTTATTGTGTCATCTGTGTTGAAGTTTGTCATGTACTTTGTCTTTCCCTTGTGCATCTTCAACCCTATGTCTTTACTTTTTCTGTTTACTTCATTTATTTGCACTTCCAAATCGTTAACAGAAGAGGTGATTAGAGCCACATCATAGTGCATAATACCTTCGCATAAAAGTCTCTAAGCGCTTAAAATTACACATCCCAACTGACTCTCAAAATCATATTACAAGATTTTACAATAACCAACTACAATGAACCCACATTTACTTATTAAACAAGTATGTTTTAACCTGGGACTTAAATTTATTGATAGTGTTTGAACTCTTAATTACATCAGGGATGTTGTTCCACAGTTCGGGAGCAGCATACACTAATAGTTTCATCATATCATTATTATCATATTGCCATTTTATCATTTAATGTAGCAATGAAAAGATAAGAATGTAATACATGTACAGTACGTATACTACACTGTAGCTCAGGCTTGTTTTTAGCATCTAGACTAAGGAACATAGTGTTTTTGGCTACTGTATGTCTTCAAGATGAAGCTAAATATAGTCATTGACACTCAAAACAGTAGTCTAAATGTCAGAGATTGGTTTCTTGACACTTGAATGACTGAATACCGATCGGGATCCAGCTATGCAAACATAGTCAATGAAATTCAACAATTTTGGGATGCACGTATGTGTATGATGTACATTCATGAATTCTAAACTAGCTACATAGTACATGTACATCTCAATAACATTCAGATAACACAGATATATGTACATGTGCATGTATTTAATGCCAACTAATGACTAATATGTTTAATAACCTACATGTACATTTTCATTTAAAATTAAATTTTTTATTTAGTTATTTGTATTACTAAGGGATAATATGCACAAAACCGGTTGTTAACCTGCGGTAAAGACCAAGCGTCCAACTGTTATTCCCATTCATAAATGCCTGTATTGATTTCGTTTTCAAAATATAATTTTATGTTGAATAAAGCCAGTTAGAAATGGACAAATTCATGTTTTGGGGACACACGAAACACTTCCAAAGTACACTGATTGGTTCAAATACGCGTCGCGCATCACACAAAACAGCAGGCAAACAGCTATCACATACGCGATGTTCTAATTTTGATAAGTCTTTACCATCCGTTAATACACCCCCACGTGATTACATTTTGTCCAATCAGATTGTCTAAACTGTCTTGGGCATTTATGAATACAAACTTAAGTGCCAGTACCACAAGTACATGTACCATGAAGTCAAGGATGTAATGTTGGTTTAATGAGTTAAATGTACATAAGACTGGCTTACCAGGTCTGGTTAACACAGGTCTTTCTTTTTTCAATTTTGTGTACTACAAAAAGTACAAACTCAATTATACTATGAGTATGTAGTCAACCTACATACATGTACGTGTAGTGTTAAATACCTATCCTGTCTGTTTGGATTGGAAAATGATAAAGATCTTGATTGATTTTATCACACTAGCATGTGTTCACACAGAGCAAGGATGTGATGTATTGCCATGGTGTCGTGGAGTGTCGTGGCCGAGCGGTCTAGCTTACCGCACTCAAGTTCTGGTGTTAGCAACAGAATATGGGTTCGCATCACGGCCGTGACACTTGTGTCCTTGAGCAAGACACTTAATCATAATTGCTTCTCTCCACCCAGGGGTTAAATGGGTACCTGTGAAGGCAGAGTTGGTTTGCTCTATATGCGCTAGAAATGGCAGCAATTGAGCTGTATACTCCCCAGGGAGCTGAGATGGTTTCAGGAATGATTTATGAGCCTTATGAGCCTTATGAGCAGGGATAATAATATAATGCGCCTTGAGCACCACTTAGTTGGTGGATACGTGCGCTATATAAATCCACACATTATTATTATTATTATTATGGTGCTGAACACACTATTATTACAAAACGTGCACTCTATACATGTACATGGGCCTGTTATGTATACGTGTAATTGCATGTGACATGAATACAATAGTAGCAAATAGTAATCATTATATTACTTCATAAAAAGTAATTAATTTTGTTAAAAAAAGAAGGGAAAAAAACCTAAAACATACAGCAGAATTTGGCACTGTAAATTGGCATGAAATTATATTTGTAAAAATTGCTATGGGCTAGTGCAAAAACCTTATTAAGTTGCCCAGTTCCAATTAATTCGGTTAGGGCTTGCCTGCCAGCTATTAAAACTAGCCTGGTGTGCTACATATATATATGAAGTGAACAATACATGTAAGTGCAACCCCTGGACAGCAGTGACACCTGTCATCTTGAGTTTTGACATGCCATCAAATACAAAAAGATATTTAATTGAATTATTTGATCAGAAACGGGTAGTTAGTTGGAATCTGAGCAAGGAAGTAAAATGAATACTGAGTTGGGAGTATGCACATTATGTATGGTAGAGCACTTACATTCAGTACATGTACAGGTACATACATGTACATTGTAAAACATTGATTCCATAGTGATGATTCTTTTCTTTGATTAGTCCTCCTTAAGATAGGCCGCTCTAAGGCCCTCCATAAGATTGGCCGCTGTAAGGCTGTCTACTTCCCAGTATAGAAATCTGAGGAGTTTTAGGAATGATTAATATTAGCCCTGATAATAAAATCTGTATTAAAAAGTGAATCAAGTTCAGTGCACTCCATAAGCCTGGCATATTAAATTATTAATATTACTCGAAATACTTATGTGTTCTACTATCGGTTTAAAAAAAAAGAAATTTATGCAAGTTCGCCCCAAACAAGGCTAAAAGCAGCAGGGTGTGGGTTCGAGCCCCGGTCGTGACACTTGTATCCTTGAGCAAGGTACTTAACCATAATTGCTTCGTCCTTCGGATGGGACGTAAAGCCGTAGGTCCCGTGTGTTGTATAATGCACGAAAAGTGGATTGTCGCCGAGTGGTTCTAGCGCACTGAACTCAAGTTCTGGTGTTGCCAGCAGCAGAGTGTGGGTTCGAGCCCCGGCCGTGACACCTGTGTCCTTGAGCAAGACACTTAACCATAATTGCTTCTCTCCACCCAGGGGTTAAATGGGTACCTGTGAAGGCAGAGATGGTTTGCTCTCTATGCGCTAGAAATGGCAGCAATTGAGCTGTATACTCCCCAGGGAGCTGAGATGGTTTCAGGAATGATTTATGAGCCTTATGAGCCTTATGAGCAGGGATAATAATATAATGCGCCTTGAGCGCCCACTTAGTTAATTGGTGGATACGCGCTATATAAATCTATACATTATTATTATTATTATTATTATTATTATTATTATTATTATTATTATTATTATTATTATTATTATTATTATTATTATTATTATTATTATTATTATTATTATTATTATTATTATTATTATTATTATTATTATTATTATTATTATTATTATTATTATTATTATTATTATTATTATTATTATTATTATTATTATTATTATTATTATTATTATTATTATTATTATTATTATTATTATTATTATTATTATTATTATTATTATTATTATTATTATTATTATTATTATTATTATTATTATTATTATTATTATTATTATTATTATTATTATTATTATTATTATTATTATTATTATTATTATTATTATTATTATTATTATTATTATTATTATTATTATTATTATTATTATTATTATTATTATTATTATTATTATTATTATTATTATTACAAGAAGAAATCATAGAAGATGAAAATAACTCAGGAGGACTGAAGGTAGGAATTGATATTCCTCTTAAAACTGTCTAGATTATAGGATGTAGGGAAACATGCACCAGGCAAGGAGTTCCAAAGAGATGCAGTACGTGGAAAAAAGCTGCTGGCATAATTGTTTCAATAAAAAGGAAAAACCTGCCTAAATTTTAGAATAACTTTTGTCATTTCTATAAACATTAGATTGTCACCCAAGGCACGTACATAGTTTATACATGTATGTACAGTATGCACACATCACACAGTCTGTGCTATCAATTTTCAGTAAGGAAAAATTGTCTGGTTGCATTAATTCATTTAATATTTGGCACATGCTATAGAGGTTCACTGCCTTTGTAGCTTGGATGATTCAATTATGTGTCATATAGAGGTTGACTAGTCACCAGTGGCCTCTCATGAGTGATGAGTCCTACATATACACCCCAGGGTATTATGAAAAGCATTACATGAAGGTAAAAAGTCTGTAAATGTTTATTGCATGCATACTTATGAATTGGGATAGCATTCCAATGATTTCATATTTCTGTCTTTGGAATTTTATATTTGAAATTATTTCACTAAAACAATAATAGCACCAGATATATTTCAATGAATGTTTGATATCATTATCAAGTTTTACACCAACAAAGTTTTATGTAAAACAGTGATCATAAATGTGATTTTAAAATTGTTTAATTTATTTTTGTTATATTACCAAAAGCATATAGTGGCTTTGACACTCGGTTACATTGTACATGATGTGATTTTGGGGTTTTTATTGACAAAAGAGAAATTGTTGTGCACAGTATTTATTGTAGATTTCTTCTTCTAATTCCTTCTTGCCCAACCATCATGAACCTTCCCTCTGGTATTGTATGTTCTCCTGAGGCAATCTAATTTCCTTGTGTTCCATCATTATCTACATTGTACATAAAGTCATCCCCAACTCTCATGTGATGCATACATTCTTCTTTCTGACAATCTCATTTGTCTTGTTGGCACGTGTATATCTGTAGGACTTTAACTCCTTCCCTTCCCCTCTAGTGATACAAATGTTTCTCTTGTGTACCCATTTCTCTTTGTGTACTCATATCATATAATCATCTCACCCCTCCCCTTTTTTGTGATACATCTTCCTTTTTGGCAATCTTATTTCTTATTGTGTACATGTTAAAAAATGTACATCATCATCTTTAGTCACCTCTGGTTCATTCAGTCGAGAGACTTGACCGATTAGGTTGAGTCATCTTTTGATGCCTGTATGTCGCTGAACTTAATTTACTGAATAGATGGAATTTGCTTTCGTCTGTGAATGGGATCCCTGTATTATTTTATTGTCTCTATTGATAAAGTTCACTGTTTATGCATCATGGTAAGATTTAAATTAATGTGTTTTTGTACAGTGGCAAACATGTGTACACAGATCTTTTTGTACAGTGTACTTTGTACATGCATGTTCAGTGATTAGGGGCCATTAGAACGAATATGATGTTGTTAGTTCATGGTACTGTAATAATAATAATAATAATAATGTGGACTTATATGGCGCACGTATCCACCAAACTGGTGCTCAAGGCGCATTACATTATTACCCCTGCTCATCAGGCTCATAAATCATTCCTGAAACCATCTCAGCTCCCTGGGGAGTATACAGCTCAATTGCTGCCATTACAGCGCATAGGGCTAATCAACCAACTCTGCCCTCACAGGTACCCATTTAACCCCTGGGTGGAGAGAAGCAATTATGGTTAAGTGTCTTGCTCAAGCACACAAGTGTCACGGCCGGGATTCGAACCCACATTCTGCTGCTAACACCAGAACTTGAGTCCGGTAAGCTAGACCGCTCGGCCACGACACTCCGTACATGTACTGTACATGTACTTACACATACACAAAGCAGCTGATTAGTACAGAAAATGATTTTGTTCAAAAATTGTGCATTGGGAAACTTGGGCAGATAGACAATTCCATGGTTACTCACGTTACATTTCTAGAGGTTTGGGGCCCACTGTTAATGGCAAATATTTATTTCACTGATAATTTTTTCACAGTTGTTGCATTATACCCAGACCTTACTCGGCACAAAATAAATTCATAAATTTGTTATATTTACGCTACATGTATGTAAGAGAAAAAGCAATATTATTTCCTCATATACATATACATGTATAGCGTACATAACAAATTCCTGAAATTATTTTTATGCGACAAGTAAGGTTTGGGTATAATGCAACTACTGTGTAATAATGATCAGTGAAATATAAAAAGAAATGATGTTTTTAAGAGTGGGCCCAATATAACATTGTAATGTGACTAACCATGGAATTGCCCAGAAGTATTTTTGTGTGTAAATGTTTGCAGTGCTTACCTAAATGTATTTTGAAAAGCTATTCTATAATTTGGATCAGCAAATTCTGATTTTTTTTATTCAATACATGCAAAATCATTAACTGAAAGTTTCACTTCATTCTCACATTATGTTGTGCCGTTAATACGAAAATAACCATTAATCAGATTTGGTTTGATTGGCAACTTAGCCCTTTTTATTTCCTGTCAGATTTATACTTAGTCAAGAATAATTGGGAAATAATTTTCACTAATTTCACTAAAATTGTACTACCGTACATGGTTTTAAAGTACATGAATTTATTATGTGTAGTTTAAAAACAATCTTTGTAATAAAATATCATTTCATAGAACCTTTAATCACTTTGTGTAAAAGCAATCAATTTCATTTTTTCATAAGTAACTTCCTGCTAGAATATACATGTACATACATACATGTATGTGTAAATGAGAATTAAGTATATTATACAGTTTTCTGAAACCATCAACTGTACCTACATGTACGCTAAATGACCTCATCTCCACTAGTTCTTGCATTATCAACTGTGAATGGACTTTCAGAATTGATTGGCCATTATCAGGATGCCTTCATGCTAGTTGTGCATTACACGTACATGTATATGTGATTCCTCGCACTCAATAACTCAACTCATCACACTTTATACACGTCTTCATACATTGGTTTAGTTACTATATCCTGACCCTCTACCTACATTTATGATAGGAGTAAATGAGATACATGGTGCATCTCATTTGAGGCAGCTGGTGAAATGAGTCAGGAAGATTAAGACAAATTACTACAATGATTGCTTTGCAATACATAAAAAGAAAGCCTTAGATTTTAGAAACCAAAAATTGTTTTACCATAACATTGCATATTTTCAAACCTGACTTCATGCTACAGATTGACTGTGCCTACATGTAAGGATGCCATTGGTTATTTACTACATGCACACACAGCATTAGGGGGAAAGGTTTATTTTCAGATGATCTGTAGGCTAGTGGTATTTTCACATTTCCCATTAATCATACAGGCCAGTGTACTGTAATTTTATTCTTTTCCCTTGGTAGTACTGTGCAGCACCGTCTAATAGCTTGCTTGGAATCATGTCGTTTAACCTGGGGTAACCTTTCTGTGAGTGGGTGAAAGTCCTGCATAAATGAATCATTTATTAAATCCCACTGCTGTTTTTGTAGAGCTGCCTTCTCCCAGTGGTCATCCACTGTTGGAAATATTGTCCTTATTTTTGGCTGTGTCTGTGGAAGTTCAATAAATTTGTTTTACCTCAAATGGAAATTGTAAATTCTTCATTTATACATGTATGTATATGCCTCAACAAATATTCTGTATTCAAGGAAAATATCAGTTTTTTCAACATGATTATCCAGTAATGTATTCACAGATCCTTCCAAGATGTACAATGTACATGTACATGTTTGAAAGTCGGAGAAGCCATTTATTGGATAAATCACACCCAAAGTATAATTTAAGCCATTTGAACAAAAGACACTCATCGATCATGACATGAATTATGTCACAGCAATTATATTCATACATTTGTCACAGTTCAACCAACTATGACACATGACTCGAATGAACCTGTGGTTACTTGTATTTATAAGAAGAAATGGTTGGGGGGGGGGGGGGGAGACAGAGGTTATTATGGTATTGGTACAGTGTACATGTACATGTAAGTGGCCTTAGGAAAAACTGACAGGCATGCACTAAAATTAAAAATTTAAAAAACAGAACCCAGAATCAAGAATAAAAGAAAAAAATATTTACACAAAGTACACTATTTTTGCGTTTTCAATTTTTACATGCACTTCTTACATGCTACAGGGTGTAGTTGATAATATTGGCCAAAAAATGGCCAAAAAAGTGTGAGGTTTTAATAAAATTAGTGAGGTGGCCCACCTTGCATTTGAATGGACAGGGGAAATACTGATACTGGTATACATGGTCATGCATAAATGTATGTACCTGTATAATGTGTTTTCATGTAATTTATAATAATAATAAATTGTGCTTATAATTATATAGCACATTTCACAGAGTCCCAATGCACTTTACAGAGAGAAGAAAACAAGAATTAATTAATAGTAAAGAGATCCATGAATTTTAAGATCAATATTAAAAAGTACCATGGTTTAGCATCCTTGATATGAGGGGACAGGTTATTTTGGAAGGTGTGGATAATGCAGTTGAAAAGGCATGTTCTAGTTTTAAAAAATTTCGAAAAAAAAAAAATTCAGCATGCATTTATAACCTGCTTATAATAGAAGTGTACATAAATTGGCAATTTCATCCAGTTCTCTGCCAGACATTGCAGTGTTAGTGGAGTGCTTAAATATTCACCATGCATCCTCTGTCAGATGCTTAGGCTGAATGTGATTATAAAATGTGTTATTGTGATTTTCAAATACGAATATAAAGAGATGTTTATTTCTAGATCTTTACATACTCGTCACAACATGAACAAAATGTATGCTGGTACAGTGTAATTACAGGTAACATGGATTTATTGTAATACTTGTACTTAATAATGCCAATCCAAATGTTAATCTTCTTGTCCTTCATGTGTGTGGAGATTTACACCTCAAGTAGTGCTGTAATCCATGCATGACATTTTGGTGGTTGACAGTTACATTGGCTCACAGCAGACTTTTATTCTAGTCGTCAAACCTTGAGTCTTAGTGCAATTCTATAAATCTTACATAAGTAAAGTCCCAAAGGTTGAATCCCAGTCCTGTTAGAATCCAAGTCATTGAAAACAGTGAGTCTGATTCTGTATCAGATTCACTAAAAAATGGCACTCTGGTGAGTCCAACTCTGAGTCTTAGTGCAAGTACATGTAATATGTCATACATGGTTCTGTCTTATCACTATGAAATCACAGTCACAGACTATCAAGAGATCTCTACACGTGTTAACCATGTATGTATTTTCCTGATTAGGATGGGACCTACATATATACATGTGGGCAATTCCACACTAATGGGCCCAAAAGTGTGACAAAAGGTGTAAAAACTGAAAGTCTCTTGTTTGTTCAAATTTCATTGTTTATAACTTCCTTAAATACCCCTCTTCATAAATCCAACACAGCTTGATAACATTCTTCTTAGTTTTTATTTTACAGGTACTTGAATGTCATCAATGTAAGTGTGTTACGTACGTAACGAGGACAGACATAGGGTGTTATAAAACCACATCAGACTGGTTAATTTGTATAAGTTTATAGTTGTACACTGTTCTCGCTACATATTTTTAAGAAACAAACACAAGACTGATAATGAAATCTCAACAGTTAACATTTATTTCAAAAAGAATTCTGCACTACTATGATAAAGTCCAGTGGCTTACAAACACTTTTTTTTTGCTTGGGAAAACACTAGACCTATTGAACAGAAACACTCCCACTTCATAATCAGAACAAAAGAGGAAATGTTCAAACCCTTCAAACTTTGAGATCAAGTTTAATGTGTAAGATATTTACCTGTTTTTCCTCAGATAAGTTTATATGATGGTGCAATACCGTACGTAACGGTGGACAGACAAATCATGCATAAGTGAATTGACGTTATGCAAAGCAATTTTCAAAGAAAAGATTTCATGATGGCAGCATTAATATGTCAAAACCAAAGAGTAGGCTGGTTTTTCTTTTCATTTATACATGTTAAACTCAATAAAATGTTGAATCTTGCTTAGGTATAGAATATCATTCTTGAAGTGGTCTTGAAAACTTTGTTTTAAAATATGTGTCTTTTTTAAACAACATTTTCAAACAGCAAAGTATAATGTCACTGTTATGCCAGAAATAGGAAATCCGTGAATGCTTAACCTGTGAAAACTAATTAACACTGTTGCCTGGTTTTCATCATTACAAAGATGATTGCAGTAAAATATAAAGGATGGAACTCAGTTTGGACTCCAAAAGTCAAAGATTAAGCTAAATTTGTCATAGAAACTCTTTTCAAATGTGTGTACACCTACAGTAGGCCGAGTCAAATTTCTTGTGACCCCCTAATGTATAAAATAATCAAATTGTATGAACACAAGTTTCAAACAAAAGTGGTTAAGTCTGTGAAAGGCTGTCGGCAATTGTTATTTCTAAATCCTTTTTCTAAGATTTCTTCATTTTGTTAGCAAACAATTACCCATTTAAAAAATAAAACAGGCATGCATGCATTTTGGCAAAGGTGAAAAAATTCCCTCAATTTCCAGAGATGATTTGACGATCAGAAACTAACAATCAATTTTGTACAAATGGCCTCGAAAAATCAGGGGGGAAAAGGAGGTCACAGAAAACTGCTCAAAAATCCACGAAAAGCTCTAGCATAAACTTGAAATTAGCCTGAAGTATACGGAAGATGTTTGTAGTAAATAGGCTGTGCGATTGTGTTTGTTACGTTTTGGGGAAATGGAGTAATTTTCGGCTAAAATTTGCGCTGGTGGCCATCGTTTTCAAAAAGACTAGACAAACACGATCGTCACGTGACAACCTCGTTCCCATCGATCGGTGGTGTGCCATACACACCGTATCATATAGCGCAGTAAGATCGACACACGTGAGAAAGAGGTTGTGAATAGTCCAATATCCGGACTAGTTTGCGCGTTAATTGTTTTTTCATCATAGAACTGATGTCCGTGTAAATTTTGCCATGAAATTGTGGTTTTCAAGCACTGCGACTACATTTAAAGAAAATTTTATTTACGAAGATTGTCACCAATGCTGCAAAAAAACTGAATCATAATGGAACGTTAGCTCACCGCGTAGAAGTTCCAGATGAACAATGACGGACTTCGCCTGTCTGTCCATGTTCTGTACGCAATACATGTAACGTATGCTCATATCTGTCCTATCGTGTATATCGTTTGATAGTTTTTAAAGTCGTCACTCAAATTATTTGAAAGTAACACTCACGCACAGCTATTTTCATATCTTCAAACCCTTTTTAGTTAAATATATATAGAATTACTATAACAATGATACAAAGAGAGTTGAAAGAGCCGTATGTAACGGTTTATACGCACGTAATTTCGGGACCGACAACGGAGAAAAACGTCCCTGACCTCGAACTTCAGAATGGCGGGCGATTTCCAGTAATATTTAGCGCTGCACACCCACCTTGCAACTGGGTCAACGGCCAATAGTGTCTAACGGCGTTCATAAAAAAAACACGGACTTAGTAAGACTTGTAACGTACGATAAAAAGTGGACAGAATTAACGTTAAGGAAAAACGATTTATTTATTTTGGAAAGTGGTTACATTTTGAAGATGGAAAACACAATGAATATATTGGTGGTGTTATTGAGATTAACCCAGCACCAAAAAAGTTTTAAGTCACGTCCTTATTTTTTTTTCTTGGAGGGAGGTACGTACGTAACAGAGTGGACAGACATTTGTTCGTACGTATAACACAACTTGATTTCATCATAAAATAAATAAGATAAATACGAGGAACACATTTTTTTCATTATCTTAATTGAACTATTCACACTCTATCAATAAAACAATAACATAATTAAAATATTATTTGAAAGTAATTGTTTAAGCCAATGAAATTTCACCTGCAATACAGTGTCACAATTTCAACCTGAATTAAGGGGTGGACATTTGTTTTCATTTAAACAACAAAATATTTTTAAAAGTTCTCTTGGGAATTATTTATCTTTATTTTATCTCATTGGAATTAATTCAACCACACTGTGTCATTTTAAGTGATTCTGAGCACTGATTTAACATGATATCTGAATGAGTTTAGGTGACACACCCTTTTGGTCCATTAGTGTGGAAAGGCCCATGTACGTGTAAAACGGGTACATGTACACATGCTAAATACAGTAGTTCCAATGGAGATACCAATATGCACCAATCAGGATGGGACCTAAAACAGGTACATGTACATGTGCTAAATACAGTAGTTCCAATGGAGATACCAATATGCATCAATCGGGATGGGACCTAAAACAGGTACATGTACACGTGCTAAATACAGTAGTTCCAATGGAGATACCAATATGCACCAATCGGGATGGGACCTAAAACAGGTACATGTACACGTGCTAAATACAGTAGTTCCAATGGAGATACCAATATGCACCAATCGGGATGGCACCTAAAACAGGTACATGTACACGTGCTAAATACAGTAGTTCCAATGGAGATACCAATATGCACCAATCAGGATGGGACCTAAAACAGGTACATGTACACGTGCTAAATACAGTAGTTCCAATGGAGATACCAATATGCACCAATCAGGATGGGACCTAAAACAGGTACATGTATACGTGCTAAATACAGTAGTTCCAATGGAGATACCAATATGCACCAATCGGGATGGGACCTAAAACAGGTACATGTACACGTGCTAAATACAGTAGTTCCAATGGAGATACCAATATGCATCAATCGGGATGGGACCTAAAACAGGTACATGTACACGTGCTAAATACAGTAGTTCCAATGGAGATACCAATATGCATCAATCGGGATGGGACCTAAAACAGGTACATGTACACGTGCTAAATACAGTAGTTCCAATGGAGATACCAATATGCATCAATCGGGATGGGACCTAACACAGGTACATGTACACGTGCTAAATACAGTAGTTCCAGTGGAGATACATAATAATAATAATAATAATGTGTGGATTTATATAGCGCACGTATCCACCAACTAAGTGGTGCTCAAGGCGCATTATAT
This sequence comes from Zoroaster sp. YZ-2022, assembly GCA_029582265.1. Lineage (NCBI taxonomy): Eukaryota > Metazoa > Echinodermata > Asteroidea > Forcipulatida > Zoroasteridae > Zoroaster > Zoroaster sp. YZ-2022. Next base: position 37,157,905 of record CM055828.1, read on the forward strand.
TATTATCCCTGCTCATAAGGCTCATAAGGCTCATAAATCATTCCTGAAACCATCTCAGCTCCCTGGGGAGTATACAGCTCAATTGCTGCCATTTCTAGCGCATATAGAGCAAACCAACTCTGCCTTCACAGGTACCCATTTAACCCCTGGGTGGAGAGAAGCAATTATGATTAAGTGTCTTGCTCAAGGACACAAGTGTCACGGCCGTGATTCGAACCCACATTATGTTGCTAACACCAGAACTTGAATCCGGTAAGCTAGACCGCTCGGCCACGACACCCCAGTACATGTACCAATATGCACCAATCAGGATGGGACCTAAAACAGGTACATGTACATGTGCTAAATACAGTAGTTCCAATGGAGATACCAATATGCACCAATCAGGATGGGACCTAAAACAGGTACATGTACATGTATACGTGCTAAATACAGTAGTTCCAATGGAGATACCAATATGCACCAATCAGGATGGCACCTAAAACAGGTACATGTACACGTGCTAAATACAGTAGTTCCAATGGAGATACCAATACATGTATGCACCAATCAGGATGGCACCTAAAACAGGTACATGTACACGTGCTAAATACAGTAGTTCCAATGGAGATACCAATATGCACCAATCGGGATGGGACCTAAAACAGGTACATGTACACGTGCTAAATACAGTAGTTCCAATGGAGATACCAATATGCATCAATCGGGATGGGACCTAAAACAGGTACATATGCAGGGTTTGCCCTTAACTTTTTTTTTCGCTGTCCAGCAGGACCAATAGGCTTGAATTGTGACTGGTCCGTCATTATACGGCATGTGCACGCACTATTCAATCAGTTTCATATCAGAGTTACTCTAATTATAATTAATACACTGTCTAGCACAGCCACATATCAATTTTGAATGAAGAAATACACATACCAACAATAACTTGATTACGGTCAGTAAATCTATTTATTGGAAAACGAAACAATTTTACAAAAAAGGTGGCTTAAGTACATGTTTGTATGCCGAGGTATGAAGAAGAAAACAACATGCATACATGTATGTAAGCAAAGATTGTTTGTAAAATAACTTAAGGTGTTAAAAACTTCTGTTCTAACAAACAAAAACAGAAACCTGCAAAACATGGCATGTAAAATACTGATTGTCATCAAAGAATTTATCGTCCAAGGAATTACATTCTCATCCAGCGTGCTATTTTGATGTAGTCATTGGAAGGCACTCAGACTAGCTCACTGCAGTTAGCACGTGTGTGCAATGCCCTATGCATAGCGCGTAACAAATTTTTCTATTGGTCGAACGAGAACAATACATCATCATACAACCAATAGAAATATTTGTTACGTGCTGTGTGCAATGCCTATAGCGCGTAAAAACTTTTCTTATTGGTCGAACGAGAACACATACATGTACCTTGTCTTACAACCAATAGAAATATTCGTTACGCGATTTGGATCATATCACTCACAAAATGTAAACATAGGCCTCGATCGTGTGTGTGAAATAGTGCTCGCCTGAAAATAATCATGATGCTCTGATCATTCTTAGACAGTTTTGAGGCAAGTCCAATAAAGACAGAATAAATTAACTCGGGCTTGCGGTTTCTTTCTTAATTGCTTTCTGTAATCCATACCCTTGCGGATTTTTTCGACTGGCTAGCCGGACCATTTGGCGAGGTATTTCAGCTGGTCCGCCGCCGTTTCAACTGGCATTTGGCCAGCGTACCACCGCTAAGGTACATGTGCTACATGTAAATACAGTAGTTCCTATGGAGATACCAATACGCCCCAATCAAAATGGCACCTAAAACAGGTACATGGGCTACATGACTATACAATGTACAGTAGTTCCTATGGAGATACCAATACGCCCCAATCAAAATGGCACCTAAAACAGGTACATGGGCTACATGTACCCACAGTAGTTCCTATGGAGATACCAATACGCTCCAATCAATATGGCACCTAAAACAGGTACATGTACATGGGCTACATGACTATACAATGTACAGTAGTTCCAGTGGTATACCAATACGCTCCAATCAGGATGGGACCTACATGTACATGTGTAAAACAGGTACATGCTACATACAGTAGTTGCAATGGAGATATAAATATGCCCCAATCAGAAACATTTTATTTGAAGGCCACCAAGTTTCTTGATGTCATGACTTGGTTTTTAATCTGGAATTTGGAAGTCTTTTTTAAGGAATTATTTTCACATACATTAAACCCCTGATGGTAAAAAGTCAAACAAAAATTATCTATACATGTAGCCGGTATTATTTTGAACAAATAAAATGCTGTTCTATTATTAAATACTTGAATTAATTTTTGTTTTCACTTGAGTGTTGAAGGAGAGAGGTTTAATGTAAATTGCAGATTCTTAAAAATTCCTGTGTGCTCTGTTTGCAAGTGAAAATAATAGCATTTATGAATGGTCTGTATGGCAGAAATGATATTGTACATGTATTTCATTCACACTAGTCTTGTCTGCAAGCCTCAAATGAGTAATGTGTACATTAATGCAAGGCCACGTCTGAAATGGTAATTTTTGTAATTTTTTGTCAAAACAGCTGTTTAGTGTGTCTGCCTATACAGCACTTCAATATTGCATCTGCGGTCAAAAGAACGTAGTCGTACAAGAACACTCAATTTAGATTCAGCCTTACACTGATTGGAACAAGATTGCTTTCATTGTCAGCTGACATGGATAAGTTTGGGGGGAGTACCCCCTGGCAATCTATATGAATGGATGTTGATGGTGCAAATGCTGGGGAGATGTACTAGGCAATAATCAGGGAATTATAATTTAATTGGAAATATGTGATTGCACTTTTTAATCCAGGTATATGTGGATGATATGGCAATGTTTTGCTTATAGTATATTTGTTTGCTGTCTTGTCATTTTTCTTTGGGGTGGCGGAGGGCCTCGAGCATTGAAAAATATCAGAAGTTGACATGGTAAACAGTACACATCTGTAAAGTGTAAATATAGCTTTTATTATTAATACCATACGTACAATGTACATGAGTACATGTACAGCGCACATTGTGTACATATTATATATTGCATACATGTAAATGTTTGCAAATTAAATGTACTTCCAGCACAATATGCAACATGTAGAATGTCACAACAGAAGAATTGTTGTAAAAAATAACATGAGAAACCTACAGACAAATGTACAGCACACCAGATGAAAGATTCTTAAATCTGGAATCTCCAGACACAAATACATGAACAAGTGTTTGTTTGTACCTTTATGAAGTGCATTCACCACCTAACAAACTGTGAAAGCCATTTATAATGCATGATCACAGCCAAATCTGTAGGTAACTGAAGATGTAGAGCTGATAGTACATGTAGTGGTTTATTGCTTGATATCCTGAAGAGTTCTCTCTGAAGTTACAGGTCTATTATGTTGCATTAGCTGTCTTAGATTGTCTTGAATCGTAGACCCGCTAACCCAAATGTAATTTCAGGGTCTTAATCCCCATGGGGAGATCTCCTAATCGCAAAAGACTTTTGTGTTATAAGGACGTAAAGAAATGAATCCGCCCAACCCAATCAATCAATCAATCATTGAGCATCTTAAGGTACTATGGGATCTCAAGAGCTGGCTTAGAGATTTAGTTGTTTTTCACTGTGTGTTGCTGGATGTGTGCTCTGTAGTGGTATGATTATGCTAAACCCTAGGGTATGCCGTGAGTCGAGGGATAATGTTACTACTGCCTGCAAAGTTGTCCTGAAAATGGATACTGGCTAGACTCTACTTTGTATTTAAAAACAAATTTCATGTAAAGTCTGCCTTGTAATCTTGCCTTCACTTTATTTGTCATCTTGATTTACAACTAGTTTAATAATTGGACTGTCATGTCAATTAACACAAATATTATGGGAAACAGTATTCTGCATAACCGGAAAACTCAAATTATTTATTCAATGTAATTTAGTTGATCAGTCATTCTACCTTCAGCTTTCATTTCTCATTGAACTTCAGAGTACTGTACTTGCGCTGCTATGATGGAATATACTCAATCCATTGTGGCATCGAGGTGTTCAAAGATTCCTGACACGCACAGCTCAGGAAACGACGTGCATCCAGGAGCAACCTGGAATCTTAAAAACTCTCCGGGACAGAGACCCTCTCGAATTTGGGTCAGAGCCGAAACGAGAAGCGTCTCAATTGTGGATTGCTGGCTTGGAACATCAATAATTGAAACCTGACCTTACAGAAGAGCATCCAAATGAAAAGCAAGAGGGGCCGGTATTGAAAGGCAAGGGGGCCTACATGTAGCTTATGAAAAAGACTTCTCTCTGAGGCAGAATTTATTGTCTTCATCTTGGTTGATTCATAGTTTTACATGTATCTATCTTCCAATTCCATACTGTATTTTATATTGTTATTGATTAACTCTCCTATTATCAGTGTTGTTCTTTACAAAGTGGACCCATACTTCAAAATGTCACAACTGGGATATATTGCGGTACACACTTTCTTATCTAAAGATTAATGGCATAGCCCAAGGCACTTCAGAGAGATAGGTAAACTGAAGCAGCCACCTGCTTTGTTTCATTGCAAGGCTAACTTGAAATAAACCAGTGCAGTAACTTGGGGTATACACACATACTGTGTGAAGGTCAGAACACTTTTTTTTTGTCCCAGACCCGAGGGGCATTTGGGGGTATCCATGTACCATTCTTGTGTACAGTATGCAATATTTTGAGGCATGCATAGAAAACGCATTGTGTACTTAGCAGTATTTTTTGTGGCATTTTGGAGACTGCATGTATACAAGGGTTAAAGGGATATGTTTATTGAGCAGATCAATGTGCAGGAAGGCATGGATTCTCATTTGAAGATGCATTGCTAGATAACCCCCCCCCCCCCATTCCCTGTTACCACTACATGTGCACATTTACTATACATTTGATCTCCCCCTATTTGGTAGTGTTTCCCCACACAGCTACAGTGTATGTGCCTCTCTAGATCAACCTGTACATGTACGGTACCAATGCACTTTACAGACTTGAATTTCCTTATAACTTAAACATGCACTCAAGCTCTTTCCCTCTGTGGAGCAAGCAGATGCACTTTCAGTTTTTTTTTTCTTTGTTGCTGACATCGCTGTTTTCTATTTTGGTACTAATGCTAGCTGTTGATGTTTTCTGTCAAACAGGACTTCAATCGTTGCATACATTTAATCAAGATGCTTGCGGCCATAGTTTGTCTAACTCCCTGTTGAATTATGCTTGTACATGCAGCCACATTGCGCTTTGGGCATGCATTATAAATTGAGAACATTCATGATTTAGAACTACATGTAGGATAAGGTTACACATAAGTGAATCACTCATAATTACTGATTATTCATCCTTCTGGGATTAGTACGAATTGTTTACTTTACAATTTCTTTAAAAAAATTATACAAGGAAACAAATTACAATGTAATTAATGCCTTTTCAAATTTCAAAATGGTACACAATTACTTCAGAATTGTACTGACATCTATTTTTATTTTTCAATTTTTTGGAGCACTTTTGGTACTAAAATAGAAATGTCTCCACAATAAAATCTATTCAATGAGTACAAAGTATTTGTTTTCTTATGTTAACATCAATCCAGTAAGAATATAGAACAGTGCATTGACTCAAATTTGAGCGTCACTTTTTAAGAACCACTCATCGCAGTTACTGCATGACCTGGATTCTATTTGAGGAATACGTCTTATTAACCTGTTCTCACTGCTGGGACGATATAGCTCTTAAAAACCTTCCCAAAATCCTGTTTGCGTAGTGTTTATAACGTAAAGAGCTTACATGCATGCATAATTAATTTGGTTCATACGGATGGTTAGCTGCATTTGATATCACTGAGTGGGATTCCAAGTTTAGTGATAACTAGACAGTCAAGAGTAAAGAGGCCATGAGAGGAGTTCTCTTGTGCAGGTTGGAGGGATATGCTTCAAGAAAACTGAGTATTTGTAGGGTCAGTGCACAGGTTACAGATCCATAATTGAAACATGTGAGCTACCCATCAAGATGGGAGCTCACTATCAGCATTGAACAAGACTCTTGTGAAGCATCATCCTAGTGGTACCAGCAATATACATGTACATGTATAGTGTGTCAGTCATGTAATAATCTAGTCCATGGAAAAGTACTCCAAGAGCAATAGATTTGGGTCATTCATGATGTTGTATTCCACCGACTGACTGACGTGCAAGGTCTCATAAAGAAGCAGTGTATACTGGTTGCTGGCATGCACAAGAGCTGCACTTAATGTGCATTTAAACCGTACTGCCTTTTTTGTGATTTTGTGGGAGCTCAGGCATGTCTAATTCGTATACTGCTTAGTTCTGGCATCAAATGCTACATGATCCTAGATGCTCTCAAGCAAGATATCCAAACTGTTATGGGCTTTTTGATGCACATTTAGAGTATGATGTCATGGACTGGGTTATTTTTTTAGCAGGCTGGTACATTTAGTATACTGTACATGTACATGTACATGTAGGTACAATGGTACATTTAGTGTAGGTGCAATGGTACCTGTACATTTAGTAGATCTACATGTATGTGCTGTAGGTACAATGGTACCTGTACATTTATTATCTACATGTACGGTAGGTGCAATGGTACCTGTACATTTAGTATCTATGTACGGTAGGTGCAATGGTACCTGTACATTTAGTATCTATGTATGTACGGTAGGTGCAATGGTACCTGTACATTTAGTATCTATGTATGTACGGTAGGTGCAATGGTACCTGTACATTTAGTATCTATGTATGTACGGTAGGTGCAATGGTACCTGTACATTTAGTATCTATGTACGGTAGGTGCAATGGTACCTGTACATTTAGTATCTATGTATGTACGGTAGGTGCAATGGTACCTGTACATTTAGTATCTATCTATGTATGTACGGTAGGTGCAATGGTACCTGTACATTTAGTATCTATGTATGTACGGTAGGTGCAATGGTACCTGTACATTTAGTATCTATGTACGGTAGGTGCAATGGTACCTGTACATTTAGTATCTATCTATGTATGTACGGTAGGTGCAATGGTACCTGTACATTTAGTATCTATGTACGGTAGGTGCAATGGTACCTGTACATTTAGTATCTATGTATGTATGTATGTACGGTAGGTGCAATGGTACCTGTACATTTAGTATCTATGTATGTACGGTAGGTGCAATGGTACCTGTACATTTAGTATCTATGTATGTACGGTAGGTGCAATGGTACCTGTACATTTAGTATCTATGTATGTACGGTAGTTGCAATGGTACCTGTACATTTAGTATCTACATGTATGTATGTATGGTAGGTGCAATGGTACCTGTACATTTAGTATCTATGTATGTACGGTAGGTGCAATGGTACCTGTACATTTAGTATCTATGTACGGTAGGTGCAATGGTACCTGTACATTTAGTATCTATGTATGTACGGTAGGTGCAATGGTACCTGTACATTTAGTATCTATCTATGTATGTACGGTAGGTGCAATGGTACCTGTACATTTAGTATCTATGTATGTACGGTAGGTGCAATGGTACCTGTACATTTAGTATCTATGTATGTACGGTAGGTGCAATGGTACCTGTACATTTAGTATCTATCTATGTATGTACGGTAGGTGCAATGGTACCTGTACATTTAGTATCTATCTATGTATGTACGGTAGGTGCAATGGTACCTGTACATTTAGTATCTATCTATGTATGTACGGTAGGTACAATGGTACCTGTACATTTAGTAGATCTATGTATGTATGTACGGTAGGTGCAATGGTACCTGTACATTTAGTATCTATCTATGTATGTACGGTAGGTACAATGGTACCTGTACATTTAGTATCTATCTATGTATGTACGGTAGGTGCAATGGTACCTGTACATTTAGTATCTATCTATGTATGTACGGTAGGTGCAATGGTACCTGTACATTTAGTAGATCTATCTATGTATGTATGGTAGGTGCAATGGTACCTGTACATTTAGTATCTATCTATGTATGTACGGTAGGTGCAATGGTACCTGTACATTTAGTATCTATCTATGTATGTACGGTAGGTACAATGGTACCTGTACATTTAGTAGATCTATGTATGTATGTACGGTAGGTGCAATGGTACCTGTACATTTAGTATCTATCTATGTATGTACGGTAGGTACAATGGTACCTGTACATTTAGTAGATCTATGTATGTATGGTAGGTGCAATGGTACCTGTACATTTAGTATCTATCTATGTATGTACGGTAGGTGCAATGGTACCTGTACATTTATTATCTACATGTACGGTAGGTACAATGGTACCTGTACATTTAGTATCTATGTATGTACGGTAGGTGCAATGGTACCTGTACATTTAGTATCTATCTATGTATGTACGGTAGGTGCAATGGTACCTGTACATTTAGTATCTATCTATGTATGTACGGTAGGTGCAATGGTACCTGTACATTTAGTATCTATCTATGTATGTACGGTAGGTACAATGGTACCTGTACATTTAGTAGATCTATGTATGTATGTACGGTAGGTGCAATGGTACCTGTACATTTAGTATCTATCTATGTATGTACGGTAGGTACAATGGTACCTGTACATTTAGTAGATCTATGTATGTATGGTAGGTGCAATGGTACCTGTACATTTAGTATCTATCTATGTATGTACGGTAGGTACAATGGTACCTGTACATTTAGTATCTATGTATGTACGGTAGGTGCAATGGTACATTGTACCTGTACATTTAGTATCGACATACATGTACGGTAGGTACAATGGTACCTGTACATTTAGTATCTATCTATGTATGTACGGTAGGTGCAATGGTACCTGTACATTTAGTATCTATGTATGTACGGTAGGTGCAATGGTACCTGTACATTTAGTATCTATGTATGTACGGTAGGTGCAATGGTACCTGTACATTTAGTATCTATGTATGTACGGTAGGTGCAATGGTACATTGTACCTGTACATTTAGTATCGACATACATGTACGGTAGGTACAATGGTACCTGTACATTTAGTATCTATGTATGTACGGTAGGTGCAATGGTACCTGTACATTTAGTATCTATCTATGTATGTACGGTAGGTGCAATGGTACCTGTACATTTAGTATCTATGTATGTACGGTAGGTGCAATGGTACATTGTACCTGTACATTTAGTATCGACATACATGTACGGTAGGTACAATGGTACCTGTACATTTAGTAGATCTATGTATGGTAGGTGCAATGGTACCTGTACATTTAGTATCTACATGTACGGTAGGTGAAATGGGACCTGTACATTTAGTATCTACAAAACCTTGTGATCATGAATCCTGCTTTCAAGTACATGTATATGTACCTACTCTAAGCACTCTAAGATGATTCTTTGATTTGTCATTGTTAACTTACACATGTACACATACGTTGTACATTGTAGGAACCCTCACAACATGATATGTACATTGTAGTATAGTAGTCACTACATAGGAGCTACGGTATGTGTACATGTATGTACATTGTAGTATAGTAGTCACTACATAGGAGCTACGGTATGTATACATGTATGTACATTGTAGTATAGTAGTCACTACATACATGTAGGAGCTACGGTATGTATACATGTATGTACATTGTAGTATAGTAGTCTACTACATAGGAGCTACGGTATGTGTATACATGTATGTACAGTACATGAATGTACATTGTAGTATAGTAGTCACTACATAGGAGCTACGGTATGTATGTACATGAATGTACATTGTAGTATAGTAGTCACTACATAGGAGCTACGGTATGTATGTACATTGTAGTATAGTAGTCACTACATACATGTAGGAGCTACAGTATGTATACATGTATGTACATTGTAGTATAGTAGTCACTACATAGGAGCTACGGTATGTATGTACATGAATGTACATTGTAGTATAGTAGTCACTACATACATGTAGGAGCTACAGTATGTATACATGTATGTACATTGTAGTATAGTAGTCACTACATAGGAGCTACGGTATGTATACATGTGTACATTGTAGTATAGTAGTCACTACATAGGAGCTACGGTATGTATACATGTATGTACATTGTAGTATAGTAGTCACTACATAGGAGCTACGGTATGTATACATGTGTACATTGTAGTATAGTAGTCACTACATAGGAGCTACGGTATGTACATGTATGTACATTGTAGTATAGTAGTCACTACATAGGAGCTACGGTATGTATACATGTATGTACATTGTAGTATAGTAGTCACTACATAGGAGCTACGGTATGTATGTACATGTATGTACATTGTAGTATAGTAGTCACTACATAGGAGCTACGGTATGTATGTACATGTATGTACATTGTAGTATAGTAGTCACTACATACATGTAGGAGCTACAGTATGTATACATGTATGTACATTGTAGTATAGTAGTCACTACATAGGAGCTACGGTATGTATACATGTGTACATTGTAGTATAGTAGTCACTACATAGGAGCTACGGTATGTATACATGTATGTACATTGTAGTATAGTAGTCACTACATAGGAGCTACGGTATGTATACATGTGTACATTGTAGTATAGTAGTCACTACATAGGAGCTACGGTATGTACATGTATGTACATTGTAGTATAGTAGTCACTACATAGGAGCTACGGTATGTATACATGTATGTACATTGTAGTATAGTAGTCACTACATGTACATAGGAGCTACGGTATGTATTGTACATGAATGTACATTGTAGTATAGTAGTCACTACATAGGAGCTACGGTATGTACATTGTAGTATAGTAGTCACTACATAGGAGCTACGGTATGTATACATGTATGTACATTGTAGTATAGTAGTCACTACATAGGAGCTACGGTATGTATGTACATTGTAGTATAGTAGTCACTACATAGGAGCTACGGTATGTATACATGTATGTACATTGTAGTATAGTAGTCACTACATAGGAGCTACGGTATGTATACATGTATGTACATTGTAGTATAGTAGTCACTACATAGGAGCTACGGTATGTATGTACATGAATGTACATTGTAGTATAGTAGTCACTACATAGGAGCTACGGTATGTACGGTATGTACATGAATGTACATTGTAGTATAGTAGTCACTACATAGGAGCTACGGTATGTATGTACATGTATGCACATTGTAGTATAGTAGTCACTACATAGGAGCTACGGTATGTATGTACATTGTAGTATAGTAGTCACTACATAGGAGCTACGGTATGTAGTACATTGTAGTATAGTAGTCACTACATAGGAGCTACGGTATGTATACATGTATGTACATTGTAGTATAGTAGTCACTACATAGGAGCTACGGTATGTATACATGTATGTACATTGTAGTATAGTAGTCACTACATAGGAGCTACGGTATGTACATGTACTGTATGTAAATTGTAGTATAGTAGTCACTACATAGGAGCTACGGTATGTATGTACATGTACAGTACCGGCCGCAAGTAATTCCAAATCCCTGCGAGTACGAAACGGGGCCCCGCGAGTAAACTGCGTGGCGGGTACGGGGCCCCACGCGTCCCCGCGGGGATTTTGCGTGGACACAGCGAGGGCCTCGCACGCGGCGTACGTGTCGTGGACAAGCTTTGCGGGGCCCCACGAAGGCCCCGCAACAGAACCAAGCACAACTTTACGCTTGGGTGAACATGAATACCTTCTATGATCACCTGGCGATCCCGAGTAAAAGAACGGCAGACTTCGTTCATGCTTTTGTTGAGGTTTTCTTGAGCGTGCCCGCAAAACGTTTGATCAACTTCCTGTATTATTTTCGTGCATTCGACGGCCATTTATACCTTGGTAATACTTCGCCGAACTTTTAACAAATCCAACCTTTTTCATTTCGTGATTATCGGTGCTCTTTGAGACTTCAAACGTCCCGGTTCGTCTGAAAATGCAACTTCCCGCCATGACCCACTGCGTCTGATTTTTCGGCCGATCACGGTGGCTGGAATTAACTTTAGGGAATTAACTCCGGCGCACGATTGGCAGCTGCTTGCTTGCCCGCATTCCGCATTTTCCCCCAAATTGAGTCTGTGTTTGTTTTTAGATCTTAAGTTCGCTAGCACAACTTACATTGACGATGCTAAACCGTTAATGAACTGTGTTGTCCTCTATTTCTGTATTAAACTGTTTTTCTATTTAAGTTCTGTCCACAGATATCTTCAGTGTCGTTATCACATTATTTTCATCAACAATTCTGGCGGTTTTCAGCAAGAATCCTTTTGATGGTTTATGAACTAGGCGAAAGTTAATGTACTATCAGTAGAACTGTCAATCATTCTCCTTGGAATGAACTTATTTATTCTCCAGGCATATTGAAGGTTTAGGGCATATTGAAGGTTTAAGGCCAATGGAAATTATAGTGGCTAACAATCAAAATATAATTTAACAAAAATATCTACAACATATTTTACTGAATAAAAATAAATTGTTGGTTTAATAAACAAAATATTAAAACTTAAGGACATGATGTGAATGTACTAAATAAATGACTGAGGTTGTTAATGTTAATGTACATGTATTTATTATTTTCGGGGTGACCAGTACCCAGGGTTCCCATTTCCATATAAAATGTGTACAGCGGTAAATAGTCAATGAGTTTCAGTAGTATCAACTCTTCTTGGCAGTGTTCCAAAGACCTGGATGTTCTGATTTCTGGAAATGTCGGCACCGCACCTGGGACAAAAAAACTGGGAAAATTTGGACACCTGAAAAAAGTGGGCGTATTATGAGGACTTTGACTCATGGAACAACCAATCATATTTACAGATACTCGCCCATCTACTATCTTGTTAACTGATTGGACATTTTTCTCATTTGGTGATGTATGAGCCCGATAAATATATTAAAATTCTTCAAATACTAGGTCGGCATCGTTAACTTATCTAACGAGGCACTTATTGTTTTGGTGCAACCCTGGTAACATTGCCGTCATGGCAATATCATGGATTTCAACCATAGGGGAAAATAACAATTGCCTGATCATCTAGTCGTCCTTGCGGGAGCTGAAAATTATCGTTCCTTATTTCATTGAGCCCTTTGCGGGGGTTCACTGACTCAGCGGAGTCGCAGACTCATCTTTCTAAATTTTTAAAACGTGAACAATTTCCCCTGTATCGCATCGCAACATGCGATGTAATTTGGGCAATCTGCGATGGAATTTCAAACAATGCATCGCAGATTTTGCGATACAAATTTCGACAGATTTATAAACATTTTTGAAATCATATTCACAAACCTTTCCCGAAATAACGTTTACATGTATATTTCCGACCAAAAAATATCAAGCTATCCGTCCCGACTGGGTTTGTTTCCGCGTGTCCAGACGACGCACATACTGTGTTCAACGATGACTTCACGCCGACGCGACGGTGTTGATGCAACAGTAAACACAACTTTATTTTCCAGCAATCCGTAAAGGTTTTTTTCCGCAATGCCTAAAATTCTATGTGCATGCATATATTTTTCTGCTGATTAATTAACTACGAGCGAAATTCCCGAAATGGAAAACACGCAACAACCGCCCAGTTTTGTTTTAGCTTCGCACGTGTTTATTTTGTCTTCTCCTGAGTTTGGGGGTTGGAACATTGAGCAATTGAGCCACCCCCTATACACAATAGTACCGTGTTCAGTTGACATGTGCGCTTTCATACGATCACTACGGCCGTATTCAACAAACTCTAGAAACGTTACCGTAACTTCGTTTTATAACAAAAGTTTTGAAAATTAACAAAATGTGCATTCATTTATATATGTAGTGGTGAGATTTAGAATCATTTCGGCACACAATATGATTGCGTTTTCAACCACTCATTTTCCTGACGAATTTTTAATAATCAAAATCAAGCTTGATCATACCACAAAGTAACGTTACACTCGGCGAAATTCACTTTGAAAAGCACCCGAACATGTCGCAGTCGGTAATTTGTTTTCGTGATATTGCCTCTGTTTTAGTGATCGATAATAATGTAAACAAAACAAGAAAATGGACGAAGGACTAACTTTCATGAATGACTGCAATTTGGCGAAATAACAGTTACACGTGAGTTTTTTTTACCACCTGTGGCTCAATTTCCAGACACTAAAATTATTATTTCTGGTAAAATTTGGACATTCATAATTATGAACCAAACGACAGTAAAGCCTGAAAAAAAAACACCTTTACCTATGCACACTACATACTGTAATTTTAAGCATTTTAAAACTCAACAAGCCAGTTTTACGCCTCAATGATTGACAACAAAGCCCCCCGTAACAGCCCACGAAGCAACGTGCAGATTGTGCGGGGCATTTGCGTGGCCCCGCAAGTCTTCTTCCCCGGCACGGTACTTTTCTCGTGGCTCCCCGCACACTCGCGGGTATTTTGCGGGGATCCCCGGCACGTACTCGGAAGCCCCTGCGGGTTACCCGCAGGGATTTGGAATTACTTCCAGCCGGTACTGTATGTACATTGTAGTATAGTAGTCACTACATAGGAGCTACGGTATGTATACATGTATGTACATTGTAGTATAGTAGTCACTACATAGGAGCTACGGTATGTATACATGTATGTACATTGTAGTATAGTAGTCACTACATACAGGAGCTACGGTATGTATGTACATGTATGTACATTGTAGTATAGTAGTCACTACATAGGAGCTACGGTATGTATACATGTATGTACATTGTAGTATAGTAGTCACTACATAGGAGCTACGGTATGTATGTACATGTATGTACATTGTAGTATAGTAGTCACTACATAGGAGCTACGGTATGTATGTACATGAATGTACATTGTAGTATAGTAGTCACTACATAGGAGCTACGGTATGTATACATGTATGTACATTGCAGTATAGTAGTCACTACATAGTAGCTACGGTATGTATACATGTACATGTATGTACATTGTAGTATAGTAGTCACTACATAGGAGCTACGGTATGTATGTACATGTATGTACATTGTAGTATAGTAGTCACTACATCATCATTGGTTCCGTCAGTCGCAAACGACTATGGATAAAATTTCTTCGGAAAGGCACTTTATACGGTGTGTGATTTTCTTATTTAGTGTATTAACTTTATAAAATCTTTAGTTTATTTAATTATTTGGTTACTATTTTAAATTAATTATTTGCTTAAAATTATAAGTTATGGCTTCCATTTACAAGCCCTCTTGTGACTAATAAGTCCAATTCTAGCAGAACAGGTTCTTCCGCAATATGGGCAAGCGAACATTTGCACTGGATCATTCTTTGTTGTATGATGCTTCCTCTTCCTTCTTTCTCTTCTTTCCTCATTTTCCATCCTGTACTTTTCTTCATACAACGCTAAACCATCATCTACATTTTCTTTCCAGGTCTCTCTGTCACAGGCTATATCTTCCCACGTTTTCAGATCAATCCCAACAGCTGTAAGATCTCTTTTGCACGTATCCATAAATCTTAGTTTTGGTCTTCCAGCTGGTCTATTTCCTTGAGCAATTTCACTGTACAGTACAGCTTTTGGAATGCGGGAATCCTCCATTCTACACACGTGTCCAAGCCAGCGAAGCCTACGTTGTTTTATTAGGGTAAACATAGATTGGATACCACTGACTTCCAGGACCTTATTGTTGGTGATCTTATCTTGCCATGTAATATTAAGTATCCTTCGAAGACATCGTAGATGAAATACATTCAATCTTTTTTTCCTGGCTGGCATCGGACGTCCATGCCTCACTTCCGTTAGTAGGGTGCTCTAGCATGAGGCTCGATACACCTTGATTTTAACAGACAGCTTTAGCTTTTTGTTCTTCCATACCCGATATGTGAGTCTACCCATGGTAGTAGAAGCTTTGCCAATTCTTGTGCTGATTTCTTTCTCCAAAGAGACATCGCCAGTGATGGTTGACCCAAGATATACAAAGCTCTCAGTAACTTCCAAAGGTGAGTCATTCAGCAAGATGTTGGGAGCGACATCATTCACGCCTTGAGCTAGGATCTTTGTTTTAGATTGGCTAATGGTCAAACCAAATTCTTTGCAGGAGTTTGAAAAAGCATCCATCATAAGCTGCAGACCGTCGTCGAGTAAATCACAAAAGCAAGCATCATCAGCATATAAAAGCTCCCTCAGCAAGAAGTCGCTGATCTTGGTCTTTGCTTTCAGCCTAGCTGTATTAAGGAGCTTGCCATCCATTCGACAACTCAAATGAATACCAGATTGGCAGTTGGTAAACGCATGCATCAGGACTACAGCAAAAAAGATTCCAAACAAAGTAGAAGCTGGAACATCGCCTTGCTTCACGCCACTCTTGACATCCAATGGATTTGATTTTAAACCGTCATAGATGACACGTGCTTGCATCCCATCATGAAAAGCTCTAATGATCTGTAGTAACTTTGGCGGGCAGCCAACATGGTTCAAGATCTTGAAAAGACCATCCTGACTCACCAGATCAAACGCTTTAGTCAGATCAATAAACGCCAAGTGGAGAGGTTGTTGTTTCTCCCTGCATTTCTCCTGCAGCAAGCGAAGTGCAAATATCATGTCCACTGTGGAGCGTTTTGGCGGAAACCACTGCGACTCGGGATACACTCCGTCATGCGAGCACAAGTAGCCTTTCAAGGACAACTCTTCCGAACACTTTCCCAACAATGCTTAAAGGGAGATACCTCTGTAATTATCACAGTTGCTTCGATCACCTTTATTTTTATACAGAGTTATGATGTTAGCATCTTTCAGATCTTGTGGAATAATGCCTTTTTCCCAACACATACACAGCAGTCTGTGTAGGTGGGAGGTTAGTATGGGACCGCCACTTTTGATAACCTCACCAGAAATTCCATCCTCTCCAGTAGCTTTGCGAGATGGCAAGTTGTTAACAGCTTTCTTTAGTTCTTCTAAAGTCGGAGGAACATCAAGCTCAATCATGGTAGGGAAGCTTCTGACACTTTCTAAGGCTGTTTCAGAGACCTGGGTCTCAACAGAGTAGATGTTCGTAAAATGTTCAACCCATCTATTAAGCTGGTCCTCACGACTAGTGAGGGTATTGCCAGTACTGTCTTTAATTGGAGCTGTTTTTCTAACTGCAGGGCCAATTGCTTTCCTGATTCCTTCATACATGCCTCTAATGTTTCCAGTGTCTGCATCACTCTGAATCTTAACACTTAGCTCTTCCCAGTACTCGTTTATACAGGCTCTGACAGTTCGCTGCACATCACTTCTGGCCAACCTAATATCAGCAAGATTTGTCTGTGTTGGATATAATTTATAGGCTTGCAGTGCTTCTCTCTTTCTTGCAATGACTGGCATTACTTTATCTGACTTGGCATCAAACCAATCCGAGTTCTTCTTTGTAGATTTGCCATAAGCTCTGACTGATGCTTTGAGCACTACATTTTTTATATTTTGCCAATACTCTTCAGGAGATGTTTCTGAAGATGGTTCTGTGATGTTTTCCACCAATAGATGTTGAAACAAAGCAGCCTTCTCTGGTACTTTGGAGTTATCCAGATTAATCTTCGGTACTCTTGGTTGAGGTTTGGAAATTTTCTTGAAGTTAGGCTTGCTATGAATCTTCATAATACAGCCTACTAGAGAATGGTCAGTATCGCAAATAGCACTTTGGTATGTACGAGATATCTTGATGTTATTAAGAGAACTTCGTTTGGTAATTATATGATCAATTTGATGCCAGGCTTTAGATCTAGGATGCCGCCATGATACCTTATGCGAGATGCTGGATTGGAAGAAGGTGTTAGTGATGCACAGATGTTTAAAAGTGCAGAATTCTAATAGACGCTGTCCATTCTCATTTATTTTTCCAAATCCAAAATGACCTAGACAAGATGGCCACGCTACGCAATCTTTTCCTACTCTTGCATTGAAATCACCAAGTATGATGAGGTGGTTGTCAGAAGGAAATGAATCAACTAGAGCTTCAAGTTCAGAGTAGAAAACATCTTTGGCTTTAGGATCTGCAAGAAGGGTGGGTGCATATGCACAAATGAGTGTGACTGCTTCACCTTCAGTTTGGACTTCCAGGGCAATGATTCGTTCTGTGGCTCTGCCTTTATGCTCGGCTGTTTTCATGAGTGAGTTGCGAATTGCGAATCCAACTCCATACTCCCTTACAGAACCTTCAGGTTTCCCTTGCCAGATGAAAGTGTACTCTTTCTCTTGCAGCATGCCAGCACCCAGAAGTCTTGTTTCTTGTAGAGCGGCTATATCAATATTGAGCCTAATTAGCTCAGCTTCGACAACAGCTGTTTTCCTTTCATCATTAATCTCTCTCATATCACAGGATATACCAGGTGTTAGAGTACGCACATTCCAGCTACCCAATTTGAGTCTGCTGAATTTCCTTATCGTCTTCTTCTTCACACTTCGTCTTAATTTTCTTATTTTGTTTGTGTCTGGTGTACAAATTAACAGACTGCTTGTCAGACCAACAGAGAATCCTAAGTTCTGCACACCCAGCAGAACGGACAGCCTGTGGGGAGAAAACACCTAACTGGCTGGGGGCTGCCCAGCTTAAGCGGGCGGTAGCTTTCCAATGGAATTGAATAATTCCTCCCACTGTCGATGCCGACCCCTAGCGTCCTACTCTACCCCAATCTTGTATGGACTTATAACTGGTAACTGCCGACATCCGTGTTAGTTCCTGCCTTGTGAGGGCAGATGAAGTGACCTCTCCATGAAGAAAAACCCGGGCAAAACAATTTGAAGATTCATAAGCAGCCCACACTGTAGAATCTTCCTCTCCACCTCCCATGTAGAATCCAGAGGAAAGAAAAACAATACATCTGGTACACAGTAGATCGCAGGAGTTGCCGGACGAAGATTTGGCAGCTGCAGGTTGAACAGTTGGGGAATCAACACCGCCTACGGGACTCCAACTCCGACTATTTAAACCATAGCTGGGATGAGAACAGTGGTAGATTGCCAACTAAGGCTACGGGTTCTACCTACCCAGGTTTGCGGTCAGAGTAGTCCTTCTCCTAGGTAGATTGCCAGTCGCAGCTTACGAGCTCTACCTACCCGGATTTGAGATCAGAGTGTACCTTCTCCTAGGTGAATTGGCAGCCATGTCTAACGAGCTCCACTACATAGGAGCTACGGTATGTATGTACATGTATGTACATTGTAGTATAGTAGTCACTACATAGGAGCTACGTATATACTGTACATATATGTACATTGTAGTATAGTAGTCTACTACATAGGAGCTACGGTATGTATACATGTATGTACATTGTAGTATAGTAGTCTACTACATAGGAGCTACGGTATGTATACATGTATGTACATTGTAGTATAGTAGTCACTACATAGGAGCTACGGTATGTATACATGCATGTACATTGTAGTATAGTAGTCACTACATAGGAGCTACGGTATGTATACATGTATGCACATTGTAGTCTACTACATAGGAGCTACGGTATGTATTATACATGAATGTACATTGTAGTATAGTAGTCACTACATAGGAGCTACGGTATGTATACATGTATGTACATTGTAGTATAGTAGTCACTACATAGGAGCTACGGTATGTATACATGTATGTACATTGTAGTATAGTAGTCACTACATAGGAGCTACGGTATGTATGTACATGTATGTACATTGTAGTATAGTAGTCACTACATAGGAGCTACGTATATACTGTACATATATGTACATTGTAGTATAGTAGTCTACTACATAGGAGCTACGGTATGTATACATGTATGTACATTGTAGTATAGTAGTCTACTACATAGAGAGCTGGTATGTATACATGTATGTACATTGTAGTATAGTAGTCACTACATAGGAGCTACGGTATGTATACATGTATGTACATTGTAGTATAGTAGTCACTACATAGGAGCTACGGTATGTATACATGTATGTACATTGTAGTATAGTAGTCACTACATAGGAGCTACGGTATGTATGTACATGTATGTACATTGTAGTATAGTAGTCACTACATAGGAGCTACGGTATGTATACATGTATGTACATTGTAGTATAGTAGTCACTACATAGGAGCTACGGTATGTATACATGTATGTACATTGTAGTATAGTTGTCACTACATAGGAGCTACATGTATGCACATTGTAGTATAGTAGTCTACTACATAGGAGCTACGGTATGTATACATGTATGTACATTGTAGTATAGTAGTCTACTACATAGGAGCTACGGTATGTATACATGTATGTACATTGTAGTATAGTAGTCACTACATAGGAGCTACGGTATGTATACATGTATGTACATTGTAGTATAGTAGTCACTACATAGGAGCTACATGTATGCACATTGTAGTATAGTAGTCTACTACATAGGAGCTACGGTATGTATTATACATGAATGTACATTGTAGTATAGTAGTCTACTACATAGGAGCTACGGTATGTATTATACATGTATGTACATTGTAGTATAGTAGTCTACTACATAGGAGCTACGGTATGTATTATACATGAATGTACATTGTAGTATAGTAGTCACTACATAGGAGCTACGGTATGTACATGTATGTACATTGTAGTATAGTAGTCACTACATAGGAGCTACGGTATGTATGTACATGTATGTACATTGTAGTATAGTAGTCACTACATACAGGAGCTACGGTATGTATGTACATGTATGTACATTGTAGTATAGTAGTCACTACATAGGAGCTACGGTATGTACGGTATGTACATGAATGTACATTGTAGTATAGTAGTCACTACATAGGAGCTACGGTATGTATGTACATGTATGTACATTGTAGTATAGTAGTCACTACATAGGAGCTACGGTATGTATGTACATGTATGTACATTGTAGTATAGTAGTCACTACATAGGAGCTACGGTATGTATGTACATGTATGTACATTGTAGTATAGTAGTCACTACATAGGAGCTACGGTATGTATGTACATGTATGTACATTGTAGTATAGTAGTCACTACATAGGAGCTACGGTATGTATGTACATGTATGTACATTGTAGTATAGTAGTCACTACATAGGAGCTACGGTATGTACGGTATGTACATGAATGTACATTGTAGTATAGTAGTCACTACATAGGAGCTACGGTATGTATGTACATGTATGTACATTGTAGTATAGTAGTCACTACATAGGAGCTACGGTATGTATACATGTGTGTACATTGTAGTATAGTAGTCACTACATAGGAGCTACGGTATGTATACATGTGTGTACATTGTAGTATAGTAGTCACTACATAGGAGCTACGGTATGTATACATGTGTGTACATTGTAGTATAGTAGTCACTACATAGGAGCTACGGTATGTATGTACATGTATGCACATTGTAGTATAGTAGTCACTACATAGGAGCTACGGTATGTATACATGTATGTACATTGCAGTATAGTAGTCACTACATAGTAGCTACGGTATGTATACATGTATGTACATTGTAGTATAGTAGTCACTACATAGGAGCTCACGGTATGTATGTACATGTATGCACATTGTAGTATAGTAGTCACTACATAGGAGCTACGGTATGTATACATGTATGTACATTGCAGTATAGTAGTCACTACATAGTAGCTACGGTATGTAT
Organism: Zoroaster sp. YZ-2022; assembly: GCA_029582265.1. NCBI lineage: Eukaryota > Metazoa > Echinodermata > Asteroidea > Forcipulatida > Zoroasteridae > Zoroaster > Zoroaster sp. YZ-2022. The sequence continues at coordinate 37,179,542 of CM055828.1, forward strand.
ACATGTATGTACATTGTAGTATAGTAGTCACTACATAGGAGCTACGGTATGTATGTACATGTATGCACATTGTAGTATAGTAGTCACTACATAGGAGCTACGGTATGTATACATGTATGTACATTGCAGTATAGTAGTCACTACATAGTAGCTACGGTATGTATACATGTATGTACATTGTAGTATAGTAGTCACTACATAGGAGCTACGGTATGTATACATGTATGTACATTGTAGTATAGTAGTCACTACATAGGAGCTACGGTATGTACATGTATGTACATGAATGTACATTGTAGTATAGTAGTCACTACATAGGAGCTACGGTATGTATGTACATGTATGTACATTGTAGTATAGTAGTCACTACATAGGAGCTACGGTATGTATACATGTATGTACATTGTAGTATAGTAGTCACTACATAGGAGCTACGGTATGTATGTACATGAATGTACATTGTAGTATAGTAGTCACTACATAGGAGCTACGGTATGTATGTACATGTATGTACATTGTAGTATAGTAGTCACTACATAGTAGCTACGGTATGTATGTACATGTATGTACATTGTAGTATAGTAGTCACTACATAGGAGCTACGGTATGTATGTACATGTATGTACATTGTAGTATAGTAGTCACTACATAGGAGCTACGGTATGTATGTACATGAATGTACATTGTAGTATAGTAGTCACTACATAGGAGCTACGGTATGTATACATGTATGTACATTGTAGTATAGTAGTCACTACATAGGAGCTACGGTATGTATGTACATGTATGTACATTGTAGTATAGTAGTCACTACATAGGAGCTACGGTATGTATGTACATGTATGTACATTGTAGTATAGTAGTCACTACATAGGAGCTAATGTATGTATGTACATGAATGTACATTGTAGTATAGTAGTCACTACATAGGAGCTACGGTATGTATACATGTATGTACATTGTAGTATAGTAGTCACTACATAGGAGCTACGGTATGTATACATGTATGTACATTGTAGTATAGTAGTCACTACATAGGAGCTACGGTATGTATATACATGTACATGTACATGAAACATACCGGTAATAAATGATACATGTAGATCTTTGTGACCCAAATTTAATATCAATTCTTCTTACACATACCATCTTCTCTATCGTGTAGATACCCCTCTATAACCCACCGCCACTGAGAGCTGCTGTACATGTACACAGAATAACTAAATGTTACTCTGTTGTCATCCAAATTTAATATAAATTCTTCTTACACATCTACACCGGCTATATGGACTTCACCAGTCTAACCTAGAACTTTGGTTGATTGAATTCCACTCTCTCTATACTGCATATTCGGATTAAACTCACAGATAGATTTGATTTTGATTCCATTTAAGTGTTTGTTGTGCTCTTGGACTGTTTGGCGATAAGAATTGACAAAGTGTAAAAATGTCAAAAGAAAAGTGCATTGGATTGAATATTTAGTGTAGTACAACTGTTAAGAACAGGGTCTTGTTACATGCATTATGTACATGTACAGTGGGTGTGTAAACTTGCATTTTACTGGTATATACTGTGTCAGCTGATGCTCTTCACTGTTTTCTCTTACTTGTACAATATAATAATATGTACATGTGTACTTGTGGGAGTCTTGTTCAGAACTGTTGGTGCACATTGACACAATCTGACTGAGATTTACCCTCTGAGATATCTCACTGAGATTTACATATATATCACTAAGTTTTCTCACTGAGAAACACCTGTCTCCCTATCTAATGTAGAACCACTTTACTTTTGTAGTGGTTTTGGTGTGTTTCTAGATTGTGTGTGTGTGTGTGGGGGGGGAGGTGTTGGGGGGGGGAGGTGGGGGTGGGGGAAAGAGACAGTAACAGACCCTGTCTAAGATTGTAAATAAACTGAGTAAACTCTTTGATGTGTTTCCCTGTGTGCTTTATTGATGCTTTGGGTACATGTTGGGGTGTTGTCCCATAAAAACTTACATGTACATCCGTGTACATGTACAGTTGCATGTACATGTATATAACCCAGGGTTAGATTATGACCTTCACTCATGTACGTGTTCAGGTGTAGGTCTTTCTCAGAACTTGCAAAACACTTAAAATTGTGCATGCAAGTGCGTTTTTTGAGTATTATTTTAGTTGTAGTCCATCTTTGGCAGGTTATAATTAATACATGGTACAATTGCTCAAAATACAGTTCCTGTTAATTCTCATCCTCTGTCTCCCCTTTCAGATTACCACGCTTGTCAATCATCGGGAAAAAGCAGGCAAAAAGTCAGAGAAAACGTGCAAAGCAATCGAGCGTGTTGGCCAAGCAGTCAACCTAGCAATTGAACGTTTTGTCTCAGTTGGGGAGGCAATTGGAGACAACAATGCTGATATCAAGGAGGACATGTTTGATGCATGCAGAGAGGCTCGGCTTGCTGGTACAGTGTTTAATGTTTTACATCCCCCTCACCTCGCCCCCATTTTCTAATTGGCTGGTTATTACAGCTTGTCGCATTTCTTTCCCTGACACCTCTGCACCTACTGTTGCTTTGCCAATTTCAATCCTACACCCTAACAGATCAGGTTGAAAACTCTCTCTACATGTACATGTATGTGTGATGTCAAGTTATATTTCATTCAGCTACCCTCATCTTACGAGTATGCAGTTTAAGAGTGCACCCTTTGCATCTTTTACATCCGGTATTGAGCTGCTCATACGACTAGCTGATGTCATTCACATAAATGAATATATTTGATGTAGAATTTCCATTTGGATGAGTGCATGTTTTCAGCACTACAGGTATAAGATTGGGTCAGACATGAGAGGTTTCAACATGTGGGGACCAAGACGGGTTGTCGGCAATGTGTTTCGTAATACAGCAAGAAAATTATAAATGAATACTTATTTACAAATGTGTACATTCATGGATTACCTTGTGTACATTCATGGATTACCTTGTGTTTTTTCATGGATTACCTTGTGTACATTCATGGATTACCTTGTGTACATTCATGGATTACCTTGTGTACATTCATGGATTACCTTGTGTACATTCATGGATTACCTTGTGTACATTCATGGATTACCTTGTGTACATTCATGGATTACCTTGTGTACATTCATGGATTACCTTGTGTACATTCATGGATTACCTTGTGTACAGGTACAGTTACGAATGTTTCTGGATTAATGAGTTCACATTTTTTATTTAGCAGTTTGGGATGTCTTATGAGTAATCTTATAGTAATACAACAGTTAAATGTGTAATTTTGAGATTTATAAGCTAGTCATTTATGCCATCAGTCTTATTACTCCAATAACATATTTTAAGTGAAGCCAGTGACTTATGTCATTACAGCCTACATGCTAATAAATCATTCAATTTGTATAAAATCCTCCCATATCTCCCTGTAGCATCATAGGCTTCACAACGGTCTAACAGGTACATACACGCTGGTATCTCGGGTTATACATGTATTTCTGTGATTTTTTTTGTTTTTACTTACTGAAAATGTTATAGTGGCTTCCAGAAATCCTTTAATTGAATTCAACCATCAAATTCTCAGCCAGTGAAAACACACCGGAGAGCACTTCCACTCACATACTTCACAATAGTGTATGTTTAATGGACTACATAACTTGATTAACTGGACAAACTATCGACTGCTTTGGCTGCCACTGTTTATACTGGATACAGCTGGAACGATTCTGTTTTGGGTTCTATGAAATAATGGAAGAAGTAGAAGTGTGAATTCGTCTCAGTCAGAGATAAGAATTAGTTTCAATTTATGTGTAATTCAGGAACTGTGTCATTGATCCATACCATGGCTTATTCTTTCAAGGTATCCTAAGCCATAAATTGCTACAGCGACAACAAATTCTGTCAAGGGCTGGCTATGTTCATAGTCAGCAATCAGCCAAATGCATTACAACCCCAGTTGCTGTCCCAGCTCTTGAAGCTAGTATGTCCGACCTGTGTACAGAGTATGTATCACCCAGGCTGGACTTATAGATTACAGCACCATTGCTTAGTGTTGGTGTTTCTCTGTAGCAGTTTTTTATATTGATTCCTGTATAATCAATATACTACACATTGCATCTCACTCAGGATAGATAGTCTTAATTACATACATTTTCAATATCATAAATACAGATACATGGTATCTGTGAGATCTTTCTGGTGTACCGACCATCAAATTATATTTTGGATGGTTTATTTTTAGACATAGACACAGTAATCTACAATATTTCAAATTAAAACATACATATTGCATTCATTCATTCAGACATTTGAGACATTTGTCTCAATGTCAAATATATGGAAAGGCCACTGTTACTGTTGAACAACCAATTTCGTGAATAATTAATTATTTTATTTATTGATCCAATTAAACAAATAAAAACAATAGCTGGTTAGGAATCAATAAGAATTCTAGCCAAATAGAGTGGTGCCTTTCTGGCTGTGATTTTTATATAATGTTTTGTAATGTCAGTCAAGAAACCAGACAAATATGGCTGCTACATCATATTGTTTGGTTCCCTCGCTTCATGGCAGTTCTTGTAATGGTTTTTGATAGGTGCCCACTGACCAAAGACAATGGCAATCTGGGTCAACCATCTACCATCAAAAGAATTTTGTTGCTAAGTTGGTATAATAAGCATATCTAAATATATGCACAGATTATAAACTAATTTTGAAGGTTTTCTTTGTCAGTATTTTTGTGTTGAATGAAAATTGTATTCTTAACTTGTTATCACTAGGTGAAAACATTGCCAAGTTGACAGACATCACCTACGATGAGTCTGGCCAAGTCATGAGCCCAGCTGACAAGAGTGCAATGGTTCGGGCAGCCAGGGGGTTGCTGTCAGCAGTCACAAGGGTACTTCTACTTGCTGATAGAGTGGTCATTAAACAGATACAAGCTGCTAAACTCAAAGTAAGTAATGGACAGGTTAAAGTGAACTACTGAAATAGACCAACAGATAGATGAAGAGAAAGACAAATAAACAAAAAGCTATCATACAAGTAACACAGGAAGAACCAAACTGTTAAGAGCTGCATGTAGCTTGCTGACACAGTGTGGATAAACAGAAAGTACTGGATATTTGTACTTGTAGACGCCAAAAACAGACAACTTTGATAATGGTGTTTCAACTTTCATATAGTGGGTTTTGTTAAAAGGTATGAATTGCTGAGATCAAAGTGTGTGACTTGATAAGAGACAGGGGGAAAAAACAGATATACATTCTGAGTGTCAAACAAATTTGACAAAACAAGTAATAAGAAAACCACATTACATCAAAGTTTGTCTAAACATTTCCAAAACAGATTAAGTTTGTGTACTGTATGTAACTCCAAAAAGGCACATTCAAACTTTGTGCACTTACTGCCAAACTTGCAAATTTGTGTGAGTTTCTTGTCCTGACCTTTGTGCTGAAAGAAACTCTCCCACCCCATCTTTCACTGTCAATAGCAGGTTTTGCAATCAGTACCTAGAGTATCTTCATGCATGGCTAACTCTATTACAGATAAAGGCACATACTCATGTTCATGTATTGGCCTCTGGCATTGAAACTGAAAAGCCATTTTCATAAACTTAGGAGATTTTCTCATTTACGTTGGTTGGTGGGGATGGGGGGGGGTGTCTGGACTAAGTATGGGTTTCATTTTTAGGATCAGTGTGGCATGGTCATTGTTAATTTAATCCTCCTACTACTACAAAATCAGTCCAAATGTTGATATACTTCCCAAGGTATATCTAGTGCACTTAAAAGTCAAACATTGTCAAACCAGGTCAAAATGAGTTTTTGATTGGTAAAAGCATTGTCTGGTATTGTTCAGGGTGGTCAAAATGACAGTAAAACCGGTGTGCACATTTTGGTCAACAGTCAAAACGGGCAGTTGACTGGTTTTGACCTCTACAGGAACTTTCCCCTAAAGTGCATCAATAGTAGGAGGGTTAATCATCTAAATTTGTATTACATGTAAATGTAAATGGAGATTACAGCAATTATATTTTCAGGAATTCAGGTGGTACATGCACATGTACCACCTGAATTCCTGAAAATATAATTGCTGTAAAGGAATTACATACACATACATGAATAAGCTCCATCAAAATGACTTGAAGAGCTTAAAAGATTAATTGTAAGTTGATTTGGGTTCAGAATTGGCAGACTCTCATAGGTTTCTATATCACATTTATTAATCACAAATATGTGTTAAACCTTGCCTTTTATCAATGCAGAATATTCTTTGAAATACAATTAGGAAGAAGTCTACAAGGCTTCTGCAGTTTGATGAGTGAAATCAGTTTACCCTGGAAAAAAAAATCATACAAACTCAGAACTATTGGAATGATTTTACAATGTGATTGATGTGCATGTTTTGTCATGTATCGGATGGGTTGTCGTAACATAACATCATCAAACATTTAAATTTGTATTGCCCGCCCAGGGGCAAAACAGATCACAGTCAAAATCCTGTTTGCTATGTGCAGCATACATAGTATCGCCTTGTGGATATTTATATTCACATAACAACTAAGGGGGCGTTGCTAGTGAGTTGTTTGTGCAGAATTAACTCATGTTGTTGACAGCCAGTACTAACATGTTTGCCTTTCTCTTGTCCATAAGTTGCTTGTCCTAAGGCAGACACTACCTCTTTTTGTTGCTTGAAACTTCTTGCTGTCATCAGTAACAGCTATCACTCTGTCTGAGAAACCACTCTGATCCCCCAGTAGAATATACCATGTGCATCCCTTGATAATGTCAACAGATTTTTCCTTAGAGGAATAGAGAGTTAAGGGAAATGAAAGCATTTCCAATGTGATTATACCATCCTCACTGTTCATACACCCATAAATAAATGACTTGGAAGCGACATATGAGAAATTGTCATCTTACAAGAAATGAGTGATAGAAATTTTGGTGAAAGTATAAGGCATCATATTTCAGTCCTTTGGGCAAGTCTTTCCATCCCAGTGCATTGTGTGATTGATACCATCAGTGTGGCCGGGCAGAGAGATGCCTTTGAAGTGATGAATAGTCTTTGGTCTGCTGGCAGTGCTGGGTAGGGTCAGGTTCTGAAGGAACACACAAGGACAGGGAGAAGTTGTTTGTGCTGTTTTGAAGAATTGGCTGGATGTCGTCTAAGGTTTCTGGGTCAGGTTGTATGTCTTTTGTGATCATATGAAATCTTGGAAACATGAAGATCTGAGCATTATGAGATCTGAAATTAAACTTTTTACACATATGTACATATTGTACATTAGACATATTTGAAAGTATGTGTATTGTACAATGTACATTGTACATATTCTGATTTTTAATCTTTACTTACAATGGAACAGATAGGAATTTAAAACAAGTCAAAACACTGGACAAGGCATGCTTCCATTCAGAACTCATTGATACCTTAGCACATGTACACGTATATGTAGCAACATAAATTAACTGAATTCAATTGTTTGATGAATTTTCCTTTATATTTTTTATTAAATAACATTTTTAAATATTCCTGATATTGATTTCCCACTTTATTTTTGATCTCTACAATTGAGAAAATCATTTTTTATAGTCAAATTGTCAGTTAATCGTCCACTTATTTTCATTACTGCAAAGCAGACAACACCATTCACATCTTGAAATGTTTCCATCAAGATTGTGGTTGTCATAGAAACACTGTTTGAAGCACCTGATACACGTTATTCCTATGATGCTATTGTGTGTTTTAACTCTAACACACATCACTACATTTCATATCATTGACTATGTATGCCATGGAGTGTCGTGGCCGAGCAGTCTAGCTTACCGGACTCAAGTTCTGGTGTTAGCAGCAGAATGTGGGTTCGAATCCCGGCCGTGACACTTGTGTCCTTGAGCAAGACACTTAACCATAATTGCTTCTCTCCACCCAGGGGTTAAATGGGTACCTGTGAGGGCAGAGTTGGTTAATTAGCCCTATATGCGCTGTAATGGCAGCAATTGAGCTGTATACTCCCCAGGGAGCTGAGATGGTTTCAGGAATGATTTATGAGCCTTATGAGCAGGGGTAATAATATAATGCACCTTGAGCACCACTTAGTTGGTGGATACGTGCGCTATATAAGTCCACACGTTATTATTATTATTATTATGCCGTATTGTATTAATAGGTCTACTGTGGTAGATTTTACATGAACAGTTATTTTATAAAGTCAAAATCATTTATTGTAATATTGTTGATTTCAGTGGAGGGGTTGTTATATTCAAGTTTAAGTGGTGGTGGTGGTGGTTGGGGATGGGGGCATTCAAAAAAAAAAAATTTCTTTCTTTTTTTTTCTTTTTTTTTTGTTCTTAACCTATTGTTGTTGTTTTTTGTTTTATTTAGCAGTTCATTATAAAATGTTTTTTTTTTTTAAATCTTTAATTCAAGGTAAAGATTTAGTGGTCATGACGCCAGTGGCTTGGTCTTTTATCACCCATGACCACAATCCAAGGTCTTTATCCTATGGTAGAGACCAGGCATTTAACCTTGATTCCCATTCATAAATACACATGATTTTATTTACAATTGCATATATTCATTATTTGCACAATATTATTTTCACAATTTTATAGACAGAAACTTACACAGGATTGTTGTTTAATGTTTAAAGTGAGGATACAAATGTAGTTTTAGAAGCAGTCATGCCAATAATGTATCATACTATGATGGCTTAAATGAGACATGTAAGGCACAACAAAAGTCATCATTTGCCCATATCCATGGATAGTATTGCTGCTTTATGTACTAGACTAAGTCTAGACAGATGGTATATGTACATGTACAAATGTAGTTGTGTGTATGAGGGAAGTAAATACCTTCGTAATTTGTAACATATGGTTGCTCAAACAAACGCCGGAAAATTGAGTGGAAAAGTTTTGTGAATTCCAAATAAAGTCAGACATGTACATTGACAGAAACACAGATTTAAGTCTTGAATTGTATGCAATCACACGGAAATGGGTCAGAGTAGATACATTTACTCCTCTGAGGAGATGCAAGGTACTGTTGTTTGCACAGACAACTTGGAGCCTTGGCTCTTCAACACGCTAAATGCTAAGGAAGCAGTAATGTTAGAACGACAGGCTGGATGAAAATCAAAATGTTGTTTCGGAAGTAAACCCAAAGGTAAAGTGTATGGAATGAACTATAACTAATTTCTAGTGTACTCTCCAGCTTACTGGGCCAGGGTCTTCCTACGGCTACCTGGAACATCACTGCCAAAAAAGACCATGCACGTGAGTGACAAAGCCACACATAAGCACGTTTTTACCCATCTGTTCTGTGGTTACTACTACTGAAGTATTCATAAACCTCTAGCAATATGAATAATTTATGAATGTAAATTGAATTAAACCAATCACCATAAGCAAAATCTTAGGCTTGTCTATATTTACATATTTAAATATCATTACATCATGCAAATCAGTAGAAAAATATAAAGAAAAACATAAGACCATGGACTGGTGAATGTGTCAGGTCTTTTTTGGCATGGTGTTGTGGATTGCCACATGTGACTTGAATAAAGGCCAACTCATAATTAAGCACTGTGTAAAATGTGCATGTACAGTGCTTTATAGATTTTTCAGTCAAGGGCAACATTAAAAAAAAATCTTGTTCTTTACCTTCATTTTCCTCCTAAATTTGTATGGTTTGAAATATGAGCTACTGGAGCCTTAAAAAAATTTCAAAATATTTAATTTGAATTATTTGCTAAAAATCAATAAGATGGCATAAAAAACCAAAATAATTCAACACAAGAATAATGGGTAATTAAACTAACAGGCTTTGTTAATGTACTGTATATTACCAGAATTACAAATCACCTCTTTTATTTGGTGCCAGTAGTTCTGCCAAAATGTCTGACCAAATAAGGCCATGATTGCTGTTTGAGCAAACACAATTGGGATCTGATATCCTTGTCTGATTCATTGAATCATCAAACAATCGTCCAATCAACCTTCAACTATAAAATGACAAATATTTCTGTTAGTGTTGACGTAAATACCATTCATTTATGTAAACTAGTTTTACAGGTACATGTATATGTACACTCTACATGTACGTACCAGACATTTTGTTATATGGAACAGGAATGTTATGGTTCCCATATTGTTTCCAACCAAGAGACAATATCATCACAATCAGAGCAGACTTTCAACAGGGCATGGAATCAGTGTCCTATCAGTCAGTGCAATTTATGCATCAATCATGGTAATATGTACTTATCACATTCTGCTATCTAGGCAAGCACACACGCTTGTTGCTGTTATTTTCAGTGACTGAGTTCAGCTAAAACTAGACACCGATTCCATGCCATGTCAAAAACTTGCTCTGATTGTGATGATATTATCCCTTTAAGTGAACATTGTATGTGAATCCTGTGATGTTCATTAAGGGCCGGTCACACTGCAGCGATTACAAGTAACGATAACGAAAACGATGCAAAAGAACGCATTCTATTGGTTAAATTGTACCGCGCGGAATACGCGCACGCTTATTTATCCAATCGATGGCGTTCATTAGCAGCGTTCTCGTTCTCCTTACTCGTTATCGCTGCAGTGTGACCGGCCCTTTACAGCGGTGTCCACTGTTACGGAACCTTCTAGACCATGGGATGAACACTGAAATTGTTTCAAACCGTGATACCCTCTTTTGGACCACGAAATTTGGATGTATAATTGAGGAAATAAATTTAAAAATGTCAAAACACGATGTTGCTTGTCATATAAGTTGCACATTATCTCAAAATCTATTTGAATTTGACGACAATTTCGTGATTAGAAAGCTCTGAAATATATGCATTACATCATCGTCGAGACCCAGAATCCACCAATGAAATTCCGTGATGATCAGCCTCGTTCATATATTCCGAAAATAATGTGTGGTAAATACAAGCAGACATGGCGGCATCGCTTGAAATTCAGCCCAGTTATTGCATGCATGTTTATAAAGACGAAACTGGGAATATTACAGTGCCGACCATTCTAAATGTAAAATCAAACTTTTTTTTATGTTTTAGAATATCATTCAGATAGATTTGCTGTAAATAAATCTTACAATAACTTATAAAGAATAAAGCACCCCTTTGTATGTTCCAAAGTCATCAGCCGATTTTCATAAAACTTGGCAAGAATGTTCCTTCCAGCAAAACCTACATGGCGACGTAAAAATAATTACCAAAAATCACCACTAGAAGGTGTCTTTGCCAAAAAAGCGTATTTCTGTAATATTTTCTGTATTCTTTGGCTAAATTTCATAAAGCTTGGCAAATAAAAATAAAAATATCATCGGATTTCCCCTGGGGTCATTGTTGGGGTGCTGTAATCCATTATTTCCCTAATTTGAGACGAAAAAACGATAATATACGTTTTTGTCATTTGAAAATCAACATGGATATGTCAGCTTTTTGGGGCCTGGAATGCATTTCTGAGGATGAAGTGACATTTCTATATATCCTTCCTTGGCATGAAAAGTAAGAAGCATCCATTGAGAAAATTCAATATGTTTTACCCCAACATTACAGAATAAAGACAAAATCCAAGATGGCCGTCGGCTGTGGTGGCCAGTTTGAATTCCCATAATGAATCTGATATGATAATGTGACATACCCATCACATTTCTTTAAAAAAAAATTTTTTTAATTGAAAAAAAAGCAAAACAATACACTTAGGGGGCATATTGTGCACCCCCCCCCCATAGGGTTAATCAATATTAACCCTCCTATAGGTTTAACACTCAAAGACACTCAAAATTTGTATGTCTCTCTTAACCCATTGACTTTGTGCAGTGCACTCAAATACATGCAAGCACATGTGGCTGTGATAGGAGGTCAAACCCAAAGACACTCAAAATTTGTATGTAACTCCCAACCCATTGACTTTGTGCAGTGCACTCATACACAGCTGTGTGTGACTCTGTGGTGTGACCTACCAGTTGGCAATGCAACCAAAAATACTCAAGTGAGTGTCTGTGGGTGCCATGCTAACTGGGCCAAATTTCAGCCTGGGCATAGGAGGGTTAAAGTAATAATAATTAATATCTTTAAAATGTGCAATTTTACGACTTGGCAACAATCATTTAATTAGATTCAGCCCCTATGTTCCAAATTTTATGTGGTCCTGTGATGGGATCACGAAATTAAAAAATAGGTCTCATTTTTAAGTTCATCCCATCTATTCAAACTAGCTAATGCTGTCAATATTGGGTGCTTTTTATATCCAACAAAAAGTGCACAGAATAAGTGTAGATTAGGTACACATTCACCAGACTGACAAATACACATGTATCATCAGATAGCATAATTTTACACTGTTGACCTAATGTATAAATCAAATCATATCCTCAGTATGTTCAGATGTACATGTACTAGGAGAGGCACAGCTTGACTAATGGTAGTTCATATTTCTCTCTGTGCACTTACAGGCTTAAACTACTTTAGTGACATTGCACATTAGTGTATGGGTTGTCTCACATTTAATCAGTTACCATGGAAATATGTATGTACAGTATGATCAAAAATCAGTGTTTCCTCCAGGAAATGTTGCAATGAATGAACAGTAGGGAATTGATTGAATCAATGTTGTTCTTTCTTGTAAAATGTGACATTTCTTTCTTGTAAAACGTGACAAGTTTTCCTGATAGTACATGTATACTACATCTTGTACAATGTTGTACAAGGTACAATTGGTAATTACTAGATTATCAAATACAAGTATTATGAAATTGTAAAAGTATCAACCATTCTGAGAAATAATTCCATCTGAAATACTTTCATCATACATTTGGGCAATTCTCTGATAACGGAATTACATCCATTCATGACCCAGCCAACATTTGCCCATCACCTAGAAAATATGTTTTATACTAGACAACTAATCTGTGAATGAAATGGGAGCCAAGATCCAACAGATTCATTGGACACAAATGAAATTTTTTTTTTCACCTGCTGGGTCGCTGTAGGGAGTTCAAAATTTCGGTAACAGAATTGCGGCGAAGGACAAGCAGTTTTTAGGTCTTGCATACATGTGTATATTAATAAATTTATGTGAAGTTTAGTACATAATTTCCAAAAGGGGTGTTATTCGTAGTGTATAGACTTTAGTAGGGTGAATAACTACAATGCAAAATAAAATTTGAAATATTATTCCTTTATTGAATAAAATGCCCTTCAATCATTGTAACGGAATTACGTATTGTATTTGTACAGATGTCTAAAAATAGGAATAAATGCAAGGCAAAAACAGTAATAAAACAGTATTTTACTTGAATTTCTACATATAGGCATATCCATTTTGTGTTTTTGTATGATACATGTACATGTATGCAATAATGTTCTCACAAGAACATATCCTGAACATACATAATCCAATTAAATCATGCCAAAATTAGTGAGCGTTTACTACAAGTACTGCCTATAAACACTGACATACAAATACGTGTACAATAGCATACTTTTGTATTCAAACTATTAAAACATTGTGTCATATTTCTTAGGAAACAGTGTTTTAAAAAAAATTTTATTGAAAAATATTTAGTAATTAACATTAAATAAGTTTGTCACAGAAGATGTCAAAAGCCACAGTAAGTCATCATAACAGTAACAAACTTGAGGATAAGTGCAGTGCAAAACTGTAGCCATGGTTACCGTAATTCCATTACCGTATATTCAAGTACTAAGCAAATGAACAAAAGTGATTTAAAAAAAAAAAAAATTTATAACACTTGTAGGGAGGTATATTTAGAAAAAAACAATGTTGGGATTTTTATTTTTATAACGGAATTATGTGTGATTTTCTCCTGTTTTATTTTTTTTGGAGAATACAATAAATAATTTTATTTTTATTTTTACATATATAAAAGTAATCTTTGGTACAATAGCTACATCTAGACACATAAACAATTGTTTTCCACAAGGCCTCCACTAATCACAATGTCCACGAGAATTAAATTTGCATTTTTAATGAAAATTCCACATTTTCAGACTTACTACCCAAAAATCCATATTTCTCCCAGAAAACATGATTTTTTCGAATTTTAATCCCTTGGAATGGATTCCCTATGAAATTCTGGTCTGGAATCAATATGAAATATTCCGCTATTGCTAATGTAAAATTTGGAAAATTTTTCCTCTCCCATGGAGAATTGCCATTTATGTTGAATTTACAAAGCTAATTCCTTTTCCAGAAAAAGATAAATGTTCTCTTCACCCCCCAGAATTGATAGATTCTGTAACCCATGCTAGTATTATAATCAGCATTTTATATCAATTACTAGATTCTGTCTACATGTTAAATCATGTGCATTCCCATCTGTCAGCGTACTTTGAGGATGCTACACATGTACATGTACAGTACATGTTAATGTACAGTAATGTACATGATGTAAGTGAACCAAAACATGGACGCTCTAGGAGTCTGTGACTACAAACCTCCATAGCCTTGCATGCCAATCATTATGTACAGGAAAACATGTCCTTTATCCATATTATGTCAAATGTTGAATTAACATTGTCAGTGGTCTTATACGTACACATGTAGCAATAAATGTGAATTCAATTTAATGATCATACAATCACACATTAACAGCAAAATTATTACACACCAAGCCACCAATACCATCTACACTGTACATGCATGGATGACTTTTTAATTATCTTCTGCCGTCGGTGATAGATCACCAAAATGGCCACCTCTGACAAGTTTGTGATAATCTTACAGGCCACTGACTATACCCACCAACTTACAGCTATTAAAAAGATATTAGCTTGATTCAGGAGCCAGTTGGCTGTGTTTATCAAGGGAAAAAAAGGCATGAAAGCTTACAAGATTGAAACTGAATAATCTTTTATTTATCCCTAAATGAGTACATGTGTTTGAACACACTACTAGACGTTAAACAAACCTTGGTTTGGAACAAAAAAATACCTTAAAAAAAAATTAATAATGTGCAAACTATAGGCCTACATGTTTGTTTTACTAACAATTTGTTTATTGTTGTATAATATAGCAGTTAAGGGTGTATTTTTTAAAACGTATTTTCTTTCTTTTTTTCTTGGGTATTTTTGTAGTGTTTCTACACTGCAATGAATAACACATATCTAGTGGAGAGGAGGTGACTTGTAAAGCTCACAGCCAGGAGTAATTTTGTGCTTGCAAAACTGTGATGAAATCACCCTAAATTGGCAAATTGCAAGATTGCCGCTGACAAGACGAAGTGCTGTGTGTGGATCAGATGCACAGCTTGTAGACGGCTAGGGTGTAAGCTCATTGTCAATGCACTACCTCAAAGTGACTGAAATTATGACTGCACTAAATCATTCTGGGTCTTTGCTCTATGGGGAATGGACATCTTGGCCCGTTAGTCAAAACAAAATCCTCCTCTAACATTCATCGCTAAGGTCCCTGTGTCAACACGTCCTCGGCTATAAATGCCGCCCCCCTAAGATATTTTTGCTTTTAAAATTAGCTAATGAGAAACTGCTTATGATGAGAGTTGATGAGACATTAAGATGATGCTGTTGTATTAGCCCCTTGCCGTTAATGTGTCAACATAACGCTTCATTAATTACAGGGGAAAGAATAATCAAAATAAACAAGAATAAGAATGCAGGGCATTTGAAATGATGCATCATTGTTATACATCAATTGAGCAAATCACTTACAAATGAAGGACAGTGCTGTAGAATCCAAAGACATTGTGTGATGCAAGAAAATATTGTTTGAAAGACTCAGTCTCTTGACTTTTCAAAGTTGAGTTTTCCAGCTTTGCTCACACATGTACATATCAGATCATTGGTAATATGATTGCAAAATAATATAGAGTTGCTGCTATATAATGTCTTGTTGATATCGGGGATTTCTCTTTTTTTTTTTTTTAAATAAGTTTTAAAAATTAAAATTCTTGAGTCTTGACCTCCTCTTTCAATTCATCAATGTAGACATTTGCGGTGTGCATGTGTAGTCAGTTCCATGTGAATAGTTGATTGCTCATTTGATGTAATAAACAGCAAAGCCAATTATGGAAGAAATACGCAAGACAAAGCTTGCGTGTATATACCGCCATGGTTCATATACCGCCATGGTTCATAGAACATCTTGCATAGCATATTTAAATTGTGGTCTAGTGACGTTTCCAATGCAAGCTTGTAATATTGCCATACAATCAATACTACATTATACCATCTTTTTGCAGCTTTGTAATAATAGGTACATGTACTGTAAGTACTTATGATATCCTTGACTTCTTGTTTGCTTCAAAGTCTTACTGTGTTGAATGTGTTTTTGCCAAGAGCTGTCTATTAAGGAAGCTCTTGTATCTCGGCATGAGGTCTGTGGAACCCCGGACCCTTGTCGCCAATTGTCTATCCAAATATTTAATTACAATATCATTAGTTGACTTTTGATGTTGGTTTTTAATTGTTCTATTCCCTGTAATTTGGTAATTTAAACCATAATAATTGAAAAGAGCAAACATAAAGTGGCATAGTTTGGAAATGACATCTAGCAGTGGATTTATCTGAGGTGCTGTCATTACTGGGATATATTTCATATTACAATGCATGTCTAAATAGGGTTAGACTGTACTTTGTACACTAATATAATGACTGAGTTGACATAGGGAATTACAAATAAATATTCTTTGAAACAGAAAGCGCTCACTGAAATATTCAAAGGTTCATATTTCAGTTGATGTGATTATTTAACTGATTTATAGTATAAACACAAGGAAAATAAAGAGATAAATATAGACATGTACTATAATGAAAAAATGTAAAATGTGCATTTAGCCTATATCTTTCACTTTGATTTTTAATGAAAAAATAATTTGGTCATGTTTATACATCTACCTTTGCAAATTGGTGCCATTTCTTTTTATGTCGATCAATTATACTGTCTTTTTTTGAAAAATTAAATAGAGAATTAGCTGTTTAGAATTAGCAAAATAATTGTTGTTTGCCTTACGTTTCGATCCTGGCAGGTTCTTTCTCACAAACCTGCTAGGTTCGAAATGTAAGGCTTGGCATTCCTCATGACATTCATATGATATGAATAACTTCACCCTTCATTAACTTAACACTAGACACTTAATATTGCATTCAGAATAATCGTGCTTCATAGAACATTAATTTCATGAACTAGATTCATGAGAGTTTGGGGGGAGGGGGAGTGAGTGGATGAAAATACTTTACTGAGGGGATGTTGCTGAATATTTTATGAGTTGGATGTTAGGCATCTGTGGCCTGACAGTATGAGAACTGTACACTGTACATGTACATACTATGTCAAGAAATTGATGAGACTTAGGTGGATTGTGTTATTGGTGATGGTAGTTGGGTAAGAAACTTCTGTCATGATTTGACAGTGATGGGAAATGTTGAGGTGATGGGTTCATGTGATTTGTATATGACTAGCGAAGGAAAGATATTCTGTATCTCATTATACTGGCAGACAATTTTATGTACATATATGTACATTGTACATGTACAATATTAATGTACATATATATAGGAAACCGCAAAGATCTCATTTCACTCATCGATGTGAAATGTTTAATTATAGAAATCATTTCCTGGAAAAAATCATGACAAATTATTGGGTTTTTAAAAAAAATAATTAATGGCAAACTACATGTATGAAAAAGTAATTTGTTTTTTAAAAACACTCATGAATAGCGGATCAGTACATAGATATATTTGATCTTCATAATGTTTTTGATGATATTTTGCTCGGGGAAGAACCAATCTCAAACTTGACTTCTCTTATTTCACAATGTTATTATTTATACCTTGAAGATTTGATCAAGGCTTTGATCATCATGAAGAATGATAACCTAAGGATCATGTGCTCTAAATTGGGTGGCAGATCTGCCACTTGGGAATATCATAGTGTGACGTATAATTGCCAAGTATAAGTTCAGACCAGTATGAATCACAAGATTGTATTGAGTTCTATGAAGAAACGTCATGAGGACGATCAGAGCATACTGATCGAAATGTCGAGTTGTACTCAAGTGAGCATTTCACATGGTGTCACCGCAATTACTCTTACTTATCCTCATCACCATGCAAAGCTACAAGTTCTACCTATGTTTGATAAAGCTGTGAAGCTGTTCATTGCTAAATTGTTTTATAAAATTTGTATAAATTCACCAGAGATGTGGACACTGAACACAAACATTCATATTTTTTTTTAATGCATTTACATTGTATTTCGATGGTATGATACATTCTTGATTGAGAATAATCAACTATTTGTAACATACTGTATTTAAGTGCAATTGTACCCTCAGTTTTGTAGAATGCTGAACTACTGTACATATATGTACCGCATAATTACATCATGATATCCAATTTGAAGCACACCCCATGAACCAAGGACTCTACATAGAAAGCATCTCATCTCTCAAGACGGATGCATTGTAGCCGTAAGAGAGATATGAAGGACTTTTCCCCTATCTTGTTTGGATAAGATCATAAACACTGCCAACCTTTCAAATGTCACGTCAATACCTGCTCTACAGTGAGATGTTTTCATATAATACACTCAGGATATTTGGTTAATTTAACATGAATATGATATTAACACAAGCTGTGCCGAGGTTCTTCGTCTTGGACAGATGTATATTATTGGTATTTGCCATTTGCAGGTGTTTTAATTTTTGAAACTTTGATTTCTTGGCTGCATTTGGGAAAAGCAAATTATAGGAATTATTGATTGTGCTATGATAAATACCTCCTGTAGAAATTGAAATTGCATCTACACTGTACACTGTACAGTTATAATGCAAAAAAGGGTTTGCATGGTTTTTAACATGTTTTAAGTTTTTAAGAAACTTAAAAAACTTAAAACAAATGATGGGCCTGGGAAACTATTGGGTGGAAAATATTGTAAACACAATTGTAGTAACTAAACACATCTAACACTTTATTGGTTTGAATTTAAAACCACTGATACCACTTTTTTATTTGTTATTTATTTATTTAATTATTTTTATAAACAGGTTATCAAATTATCGCCAACAGTTTGCACATACATGTATGATATAAAGTCCATGATGAGAAACTGTTTGGTCTGGGGGGGGGGGGGGGGTGTCATCTAGAAACTGTTTGGTGTGGGGGGGGGGGTCATCTAGAAACTGTTTGGTGGGGGGGGGGTCATCTAGAAACTGTTTGGTCTGGGGTGTCATCTAGAAACTGTTTGGTCTGGGGGGGGTCATCTAGAAACTGTTTGGTCTGGGGGTGTCATCTAGAAACTGTTTGGTCTGGGGGGGGTCATCTAGAAAATGTTTGGTCTGGGGGGGTCATCTAGAAACTGTTTGGTCTGGGGGGTCATCTAGAAACTGTTTGGTCGGGGGGGGGGGAGTCATCTAGAAACTGTTTGGTTTGGGGGTCATCTAGAAACTGTTTGGTTTGGGGGGTCATGGGGTCATCTAGAAACTGTTTGCTCTGAGGGGGGTCATGGGGTCATCTATAACAGTGTTTACTGGCAGTTTCCAGCAATTTTCATTTTAATTGGAATATTTATAATACATTTGTTGTGCGTGTACTTGCATATACCAATATGAGTCAATTGTTAGCAGTGTGTTCACTCATGAATGATAGGCATAATCTTCCGTCATATGCTTTGGATCGATTATCTCTCTAGTAATCAATGACATTGTCATCTCAATGTCTGAGATCCAGCCTGTTTAGTTTCAGTGCTACACACATGCTCTTGGGTGTTAAGATGATAGGGCTGTCTAGCTAGGTGCCCCTTAGACACACCTGTATTGATGTGTTTTTGTATTCAGTTCAGGGGCTAGTATTATTGCATCTTATGCCGTTAAGCAGATTCTTTGTGTGCTAAGCATGTACGTTGCATGAAAAGGTGTTTGTCACTCCAAGAAAATAAGACACGGCTAAATATGAACTTGCATGTACATGTAATTGAAGGGGGAAAATAACCAAAAAAAAGACCAACCATCCCTTCTGGATAGACCTTTCATCTCCTTATACAGATTTTTGTAGCTTAAGTAGTAGGAGTAGAGAGCTGCTTAATATCGATACTGAGGCCTAGACTTGCAGACAGCAAAGTAGCCATGGGTAGCCTGGAGAGGCAGCTGTGTGTTGTAGACTGTGAAGAAAGGATAAAGAGTAGTGAATACTGCCAGACAAGGACATTCCTCCAAACATCATTGATGTGAATGTCACTGATCTGTTATCAACACTTCCCTGGTGCAACATGAGATGGCTGTGCCCATCAGACATACATACCTTACTCTACATGTACATGTACACACACAGTAAAAAAGGGACTTGTCAAAGTAATGAAAACAAACATTTATTCTGTTGCCATGGGGAAATATTAAAACTAAAGTGCAAAACATGACTTAAATGTTTAGACATGTAATGAGTGCTGGGTGAAATTGTTTCAACTTTTTGTATCTTTCTTAATAATGTTTTCTTCCATTTAGGTGATAGAGAGTTTGAACAAGATTGAGAATACCAAGACGTTTACAGAATTTGTCCAGTGTTTCAGTCAGTTTGGCAAAGAGATGGTTGAATTAGCACATCTTACTGGTGATCGGCAGAATGTGAGTAATAATTATTTACATATGTGACGGCTTAGAAATTATTAAACACATATCCACCCTGCTGGGCGCTCAAGGCACGGAAACATGAATACAAACAATATACAATGATATCATAGAAAAAAAAACAGTATCAAGAATTTTAATGTATTTCATTCAATGCCAATTCAGGGTGTTTGATTGGCTGTGAGTGGTCAGACTTATTGTTGTCTGGTTCCCTGTATACACAAATCATGTGTAATTGATAACTTCTATGCACCAGCTACCACAGACAGCAGAACCTGTCTAAGGTGATGTGTTTTTGAATTCCCACAATGCATCTACAGTACGTTCAGCTCATGGGAAGCAAGTGCTGGAGAAAGTTTGCCGGATGGGTATTTTTGGCCACAATTGCTCGCCCTTGAGAGACCTTATAGATTATTAACACTCGCGCTTGGAGGAATGACTACAATGTACATGTACAACAGACAGCTCAATACGAAGATAGTGATTCTCATGTGTTATACCACTGACAGCCAAATCTATTCGCAGTTTAAAGTTGTTGTCCATTACCAGAGATGCCAACATACACGATTTGGGCTTAGCAAATACGATTTTGAGCCGTGAATACGACTCTACGATAATACTTCATTGAAATATGCTAAACAAGCCGCCCCAGTATAATTGTATATAGTTACAATACAAACAAACAATGAATGAATTATTAAGTGGAAATAAAAATAATGAAAAATAATTTAAAAAATTAAAAACAAAACAACAACCTTTTAAATGTAAACCGCAGTGGTGGTAAAAAGCGATGATAGTGGGATTAGCGGCGAATTCACACGATTATGTACGTATCACACACAAGCGCGAGCGCGCTGGATTCGACTGCCTACCTACCATATGTACCCTGTACATCTGTACATTATTTGCAAGATCGTACCCATTGATCTCTATTACATAACGGGAATAATGAGCATACCCGTGGGGAATGAGGTTGTCTGTGAGGTAGCTTGTGTGTGCACACGTGTACATGCGTGCATAATTGTGCTCGCGCACGTGCATTACCTTTTAATTTCTCGAAGCTTCTTTGCAAGTGCGACTTCAGTGTCAGGCATGCAGGCACTGCTTACTGCGGAATTCTGCGCTTACGGCACATATAATCTGCGCTTTTTATGGCGCCGTGGCGCAGAATTCTGTGGTAAGCAGCGCCATGAAATTGGGCCCAGGTGAGCTAGGGCTAGGCCTAGCTAAGGCTATCAATTTGTTATTTGCCTTCGAGACCCCAAGAAAGAGAACAGTTAGTATTAATAATCAAAATTTCTAACGTGATTGATGCATGGATTACTAATTTGGAAGATCATTATTGTGAGCTTTTTAAGATAAGATACGTCTAGCATTGTTATAATTTCATAATTTTTTCATTGAGTATTTTCCTCCAATTTACTCTGCCCCCGGTCCCACTACCGCCAGCGGGGTTCACACCGAGTGCGGCGCTGACATTGCCCAAAATTCGGACATGCATTTTTTAGCGTTAGATTTTTGCGTATTTTTTTTCAATAGATGCTACTCTTTTTTGGAATTCAATGTTGGCATCTCTGCATTACTGCAGGGAATTGTCACTGCCGTACATCTGTGTGCACATGGGGTTGATCTTGTAACAATCTTGATATCTGGCAAAGGCAGTACTGAAATTGTTTGTGAACACTAGATAAATGTGGTACACACTACATGTACATGTACATTAAAAACCCTAGCCCCTAGCTGTTTTGGCTTAGAACCTTCCTGAATCGGCCAAAATCCAACACCATGCAGTAACTGTTGCACTCAGTTGTAATTGGGACACACGGTCCCCGGCCATGTAAAGTATCCCTGTCTGGGCTATACAGTACTGAGTCCAACAAAACCAGCTGTTGGAGCTTGATGGGTTTAGTTTTTTTAGGGTTAAGAACCCTGCCAATTAGTTCAAATAAAACAATCCAGATTTGTACCTATTCCCCTCCCACCCTTAGCAATGCTGGAAATCTTGTTACATAATTGTCATGGAAAGGCATGGGTTAATCCATCTATCAAATGATCTAGTTAGTCAAATTGCATGGATTATTAATATAGATGAATCAATATTCTCTATTTAATTAATGATTTATTTACATGATATTAAATGTTCTTTGTAATGACTGCCCTGTATAGTAACACAAACAATTTACCTGTTGCAACCTACTAGGATCTGAAAGATGGAAAGATGAAAGCTAAGATGGCTGCTGCTAGAGCTATACTAGAGAGATCTACCATGATGCTTCTTACATCATGCAAGGTACATACCCCCACCCTCCTCCATCCCAGCTTGTTGAGCATTTGTATTGAACTTCATAAGGGTTTTTTCTCATTAAGACTTCCTTTGTGGAGTCTTGTCTAAGTGACGCTTTTTGTATTTTTGGTACACTTTTTGTGTGTAATAATAAAAGGCAATCCACATTCATAGGAAATGTAAAAATAATCAAATTAGCTAAGGCCCTCAAAAAAGTCTGCGGATTTTTGTGTTTTTGGTAATCTTTAACCAGTGAAATATGTGATACGTGTACGATGTACATGTATATATGCAGTTATTGGAACCAGACCAAATTTCCCATACACAAAGTATGGTGGCTAAGAGAGGTTTCATAAATCAGGCAAACGCTATGTGAAAAAAGTCTTGTCACACAGCACGGCAGAATTCCAATCAATCCAGCAATTTTGGCTGCAATTGTACATTGTTTCCTAGCAAAAAAAAAGAGGAAAATCCAGATGTGCAGATTGCAAGGAGACCAGAAACCTTCTTTATCCTAAAATCCCCTACATATCTAAATGCCTTGAAGGTTAATGATGTTGTGGGGGTGGATGGTCAATTACACTAGCAGCAATCCATATGAATGCAAACTTATGAAGTGTAGTATAGGCAAGACCAACTTGCCAACTTAAGTGTTTTATGGAACGTGACTGTACCAAATCTAATTTGACTTTAAAATATTGGATTTGTGAGAATATACATGAAACAAGAAATATGAAGTACAATGTGCATGTACATGTAGGATTGTATTATTTTATGTACTGTATTTGTTAGACATCGGAGCTACTTCAAGTACATGCTATAAAAGATAATACTTGGTGCAGTCATCTTGGATTTCTTATACATCAAAATGAGGCTCATGTCCAGACTAGACTGGTTCAAGTGTATCTATACTTTTTCCATGGTGTGTTTGCATTTGCAGTCAGGGAGCCATACATATATGGGATCCAGATACACAGTGTATATCTCCCTGTACCAAAAAGATTAGAGACATGGCTGCTAGAAAGTCAGAACATTTGGAAGAAAAACCCTTAGCAATGTTTTATTTTGTAAAAGTATGTTACTTTTTGTAAGTAAGGTGTTTGTATAATTTCGTAGCAATATGATGATGTTGTGTGATCCTTTTGTATTGATGTTACATGTACATTGTATGTCTTCCCGCTAGCCATGTACATGTGTAGAATTTCTTAATGGTTGGATAACTTCATTATAACGCTAGAATAAAGATTATTAAGTTACCGGTCATCTTGTACCAAACTGAACATTTTAAAAAGAAATTGCTGAAAAGTGGCATATAATAGAAGACTAGAAGCAGTAGGTTGTAGTTACTACAGGCACTTTGCAAGAAGGGTACCATTATGTACTAGTTTACCCTGGATAGGAAATGAAGTGATTATAAAACAAACTTTGATTAATTTTTTTCCCCCTTTTTCCCCCAGTTGTTCCATATCACTTGTTCTTGATTTTAGTTTTGCCTTTTGTTTGTACAAAGTACATGCACATGAATGTTTTTATTTGTTATATATTACACTTTTTTTTGTATAAATGTTTTCAATAAATTTATTATTATTATTTTATTATTATTATTATTATTTTTTTTCTTTGGTGGGGGATTCGGTGATGAGCGCTTTGGCAGAAGGGGGACAACTAATTTTGTTATCCACACTTATGTATTTATCTTGATCATCTAAGGGTTGATTTCTTTCTTCCAGACGTGCCTTAGACATCCTGACTGCTCGCCAGCTAAGGAAACAAGAAATGGTGTATTTGTTAATATGCGTCGTGCACTTAGTCTCATTGATGAGGTTATTAATGATGGTTATGCACAGCCAGTGCAGAATGGTGTTACTCCATCCAGAAGTACCAACAACGCTCTGCAAGAGTTACTGGTTAGTTTTAATATTCAGGCTTAATATCAGGCAAACATCTTGAATCTTATTGCAAAAGAATAATGCTCATACATGTAAATGTGGTTTTTATTGGTACACCCTTATACTATATGAATACCATATGACACCAAGTGGATAATCAAGAATTGGTAAGTTAAGTTCTCAGTCAACTAGTATTCTAGATTCTTTTCAAAATAGTTAGTAAACCCAATCTTTGGGTGTGAAAAGAACATGTTGGATTGCACTTCTTTATATTGTTATAATTTACATTTTTAGTGTTTTTAAAACTTGGTGTGCAGTTGTAGAAAACATCCATGGAATACATAGGTGCACAATCTACTGACTTGATACACTACAACAGTCAAATTTACTTCATATCTCTAACTCTTTGATTTTTCTTTGTGAGTTATTGTTATTGCCATGTCAATGTCCACCATATTGATTTTGAGATTGACTCTAGACTGAGAGACTGTGGGTACTTGTTACTGTAGTTTAACTACTACAAGTATATATGCCGTTGGGTTTTCAGTTTAGTATAAATATAGTTAGCTATAGCTATCACCCACTATTGCCTCGGAGCATAAAAAATGAAATAATTCAATTGAGCATAAAGTTCACACTTCACTTGAATAGTATTGCCTGACAGACATGGACATCTCTTTAACAAATATGAAAGTGTCAAGTTATGCCCTTGGCACATTTCTTTTTGTGCTGAAAAAAACAACCTACATATTCCTAATATCACTGACATTATGCAACAACAAGTCACAATGACGTGCAGTAGGCTGGCCCAGGGAGGGGTGGGGGGTGGGGATTATGAGTTTCATATTTAAGCTGATGTACCTCCCCTCCCCCTTTATGTTACTTGGCATCCAGACATGCACACTGATGCTTACCAGTTTAATCAAAAGGTCAGCATTCATCTCCAATTAAAACAGAGATCATTTTTACTTTACAAAAATTGAATGTCAGATTTTCTCAAAAGGTTATCAATTATTTTTAATTACATGCATTCAATTCCAGCGTACAGTATGGTAATTGGTTTTGGTAAATAAGCAAAATAAAAACAACCAAATATCAAAATACAAAACAAAAATCATAAATGAGAGGGAAATGCAGCAGAAAATTTGTATTTGAATACAAAGTGTAGCATTGCTGGGTTCAGTGAAACATCTGCAGTGAATTATTGATGCTTTCTGCACATAATGAATGAGATTACATGTAATTGTAGGATTAGGATTTTCTCATTCTGCGTCTTTGCACAGATTTTAGTCATTGGACAGACAATGCTGGTAAAATCAGTGGATTGGAATTAACGTTCATTTGATAACATCACTGGTTTAAATGTCATGCTTCACGGCACATAATGACGGAAACTGTTTATTGCAGTAGAATGGATGAAAAGATTTATGGAATTGAATGTATGAAAAGATTGAAACAAAATATCAATAGAAATATTAAATACCATTTATTGAATGGAAATATTAATTGAACCATGGTTTAGCCTCATGAGAAACAACCCAGAGATACTTCCCCCAAAGAGTGTTTTAGTGACAGTGGTTAATAACATGATAATATATCATTCAATTATTATCAGGATCTTGTTGAGACAGCTAGGGTGACTCAGGCAGACAAATCCAGTCGGGATAAGATGCTGTATGTTCTTGATGCTGTCATCGATACGACGCAAGACTTCACTGACTCAGCATATACATCTCATGAACACAGAGAACGCATTCTGGCACTGCGGGACAGGGCAAGGACGGATCTACGCACCTTAGCTAATGTTGGATCTGCCCTGGTAAGAAATACATCATCAAACCAAAGCACTTACGTGCTGCTAGCTTGTAATTGAGGTAGAGTTGGGGGGAAAAAGGTGGGTTGAACTAGTGTGCCCACTTAACATTCTCTTGTTTATTGAAGAAGCATGTTGCCAGTGAAGTTAATGGTCTGTGGGCTGGAGGGGTCTACCGTGCACCCCCCCACCCATAAACCACCGCCACCGATATTTTTTTGTTTCTTTGGATGTCCTAAACACGAAAACGATGTTAACATTGAAAATTTTGGGTTGCACTATTTATTGCAAATGTTTGATTGTCCTGTCTTTCTTTGTTTTAGTTTTTTCCAGCAGCTCTAGAGATTAGATTTGTTAGATTTTCAAGATGTTTATGAGATTATTTGTTATTCTTTCTCCTCAGGAAAAGAGACTGAGCAAACAACTTGAACAAGAATTAGAAATGTACATTGTACAGATGTCTAAGACCCTCACAGACCTCAAGAAACAACTCCAGAATACGGCACTAGACCAAGCCTCTGAAATCTTCCGCTCAAATGATGACCAGGATCTCCTGGCCAATCTCAAGGAGGCAGGAGTCATGGGTGACTTGGACAAGATGGAAGAACACTCAGTCAAATTTAGTGAACACTCAGAACAACTCCAGGAGGTATGAAGGGTATTCTTCATGTCAATGAATTCTTATTTCTTTAACAGCAGTTTGTATAATCCGTAATAATATAATAATAATAATAATAATGAAGCTCTCTTACACGAGGTATCACAGCGCTGTACATTATTACCCCTGCTCATCAGGCTCATGAAACCATCTCAGCTCCCTGGGTAGTATACAGCTCAATTGCTGCCATTTCAGCACATACGGGATAGTCAAACACAACTATCTCTGCCCTCACAGGTACCCATTTACTCCTGGTTGGAGAGAAGCAATTATGGTAAAGTGTCTTGCTCGAGGACACAAGCACCACAGTCGCGGTCGGGATTCGAACTCACATTCTGATGACTCGGCCATCATAACACAAATCCGATGCACCAAACCGCTCGGCCATGCCACTCCATACTAAGATATACACATAATAAGATGTACATTTAGTCCTCTAACATGATTAATTAACCCTAACTCCCTAGATAACAAAGCCAGTTGGAGGATTTTGAAGGATTTTTATTCTTTTAATACAATGCCTAGGGAGTTAGGGTTAAGGGATGGATACTGCTGCATTATGGATATAGCTGATTGGTTATTTATAAACCATTGATACTCAACTATGCAAAGACTTAAAGAGACAGTATTATCACGATCAGAGCAGACTTTCAACAGGGCATGGAATCGGTGTCCTAGATTAAGATTAACACACTGACTGAAAATTACTGGCCCATTTATTCAGCAGCATGGTAATATGACCTTATCATGTGGGATATTATTTTTAGTCACCGAGTTAATCAAAAACTAGCACTCTGATTCCATGCCCTGTTGATCATGATGATATTATCCCTTTACTTCATCAGTCAGACTGTCTTTGGTATATAAATGCATATTTTTGTTTCTAATATAAGTTTTCTTGCCCTTTCTGTTTGTTTTGTTTTGAAAGCTTGTCCATCTAAAACTGTATTTGAGAAAGACTCGGCTAGGGTCGAAATGTAAGGCAACTAACAACCATTTTTGCATTTATAAAACTGATTTTTTATTTGCTATTTCAAATAGGCAAGTAGGTTACTTGGTCACATTGCTGGCACAGCGCCTCTGGCAATAACGGCCGATTATGCAGAAAATAACATCAAATGTTTAGGTCCTCAAGTAAGTAAACGTGAATGTTTTTTACCATCTCATTTTAAGAATTCGTTTTTCCAGCGACTTACATTAAATGACGTATTGGAATTACCTTATGATGGTTTCCAAATACACTTCAGAATATCTCTCATTTATAAAAACCTACAACACAGATAAACATCACTTCTATAAAACAACATAATAGAAAACTATGATTTACATGTATTAAGCACATGTGCAGTTTATTTTGAGTTTAATTTTAAAAAAATTTGCCAGAAACTGAATTTATTAACATGTACTTGGTGTTGACAAATACATCAAAATATCATGTTGAATTGAATCTTAAGGCTCCTATCACCAACTACACCTTATTTTGTCCTCTAGATTGTTGCCTTGGCAACAACCTTAGCCATACATCCAAGCAGTAAGATAGCTAAGGAAAGTCTTGATGTCTTCTGTGATACGTGGGAGAGTCAGATTAATGACTTATCCCTGTTAGTCAAAGAAATCAACGACTGTTGTCAGGGAAAAACAAGTAAGTTAAGATTTGATACATGAAATAGTTTTAAACTTAATCCATAAGTAAAGTGTCAGAGGAAAACAAGTTAGTTGAAATTGATACATGAAATAGATGTATACTTAGTAATCCAACAGTAAAGTGTCAAAGAAATCAATGGTGATCCCATAATCTGAATAAGTTCTAGTTTTAATGGACTGTGCTTATGAATACATAAGAAACATTTGTAAGATTTTGAAGGGAAAAAAAGTTTATGACTTTAACAACAACATAAGGGTCAAATGTGAAGGAAATTGAAATGGAAACTGAGTTGTGAGAGAGGTAAAACAGACAGAAAGAAGATAGACTAGACAAACAGACAATATATGATATGAGTACATGGCTTTCTATACATTAATTGAGACTTTTTCTTTACAGGTGAAAAGCAAGTATATCTATCATTACCAAGGCCAGGGGTGAGTTACATTTCTGTTCCACATATCATCAGTTATATTGTTCATTTACACAGATTAAGAAATGTTAACAATCAAGGTTTATTCAAATTAATTCATTTAATTCATTGACATATCAAATAAATTTGTTATGTTTTATTCTTTTTTTTTGGTCATAAAAGCATAAAAAAGATTTAAAAAATTGCAAAAAATTCACTAATCAAACATTGCTTCCTTTGGAAAAGGTTATTTGAGAGCTTTAACCCTCCTATAGGTTTAACAATCAAAGACACTCAAAATTTGTATGTCACTCCCAACCCATTGACTTTGTAGGAGGTCAAACCAAAACCACTCGACTGTAACTTACATGTATGCAGTACATACATGTACACAGCTCTGTGTGACTCTGCATATAACTTGTAAGACATACACAAGTGTGTTTGACTTTGCCACTATCTCCAGCACTCAATATACACATGTGTGAACAATTGGCAATGCAACCAAAAATACTCAAGTGACTGTCTGTGGGTGCGGTGCTTACTGGGCCAAATTTCAGCCTGGGCAAAGGAGGGTTTATACTCAAGTGACTGTCTGTGGGTGCGGTGCTTACTGGGCCAAATTTCAGCCTGGGCATAGGAGGGTTTATACTCAAGTGACTGTCTGTGGGTGCGGTGCTTACTGGGCCAAATTTCAGCCTGGGCATAGGAGGGTTTATACTCAAGTGACTGTCTGTGGGTGCGGTGCTTACTGGGCCAAATTTCAGCCTGGGCATAGGAGGGTTAAGAAAAAATAATTCAGCTGTAAATGTTCTCTGAAAATGTGTTTTCCTTTGTAGATGTGTCTTTCTTTGTTGTTGGGTAAATTTTTCTGCTCTTGTTTGCAGCAGTTTTACATGTCATTTATTCCATTTCTTCTCTCCATTTTCACTGCTATTTACAGGTACCTATTCCTTATCATATTCTTCCTATATCTCTTTGTCTTTGGCTATCATTCATTGTCTTGTTCTCATGGCTCCATCTCCTTTTCATGTTTTTTCTGTTCATTTTATTGTTGATCAATCTCTGGAGAATGTCCATAGCTCTAATCTCATCGAGCAAGCTTAATTTTGCTGCAGCATTTGCTATTCATATTTATTTAAAGATTCATACACACATGATGTTTCTCCTACATATTAAAACAGGTATTCGTTTTGCACTTTGTATTACTTCACTTTTTAACAAAGTCATTGAATTGTGATGCTATTTGAGTTGCTAAAGCAGATATTTTCTTGATTTGTTTCTTTGGTGAACGCTTGCATACTACAAATATAGTATATTCCTATCATAGTGAGTATATTACCATCAGCTACAATGTATACCTGTTTGTTTCAACTAACAAAGCGTGATTTCAATTAATATTATTGTTGTCTTTGTCTAAGACTAAAGCTTTGGTTCTAGAGGTTGTTTATTTTTCTTGTCTGTTTTCAAAGCATACAACACCTAGAAGGGGTTTCTGACTTGTGTATACACTTTTATTTACAACAAAACTGTGAAATATTCAGGAATATTTTGAAGTACAATTTGGAAGGGCAGAGTTTTATGGACACTTTTTAAAACAAAAACTAAAGCAAAAAAATTACATCCCTCAGTGTGTTACTTACAGATTCATAACAAGTTTTATCGTTTGTTTGTTTTATTTTCTTATTTAAGCAAGATAATCTTTGGGCCTAACCTACGTGTATATTCTGCCAATTCTCTTTTAACAGACACAGTTCAAGGTCGGAGGGAGGGGGAGGTGGGGGAGGTGGTTATCACCAAAGATGAATAAGAAATAATAACATTCATATGTTCCTCTTCAGAAGTGTACATAAATAAGGAAGAACCTCAATTCTGATAGGATCCAATTCTCTTAAGAACAAGTGTCTATATTGTGTTTGTGAAATTATAGCTTCTCCCTGCCTCCTTTGCCCCTTGCCCCTTACCCCTTGCCCATGATTTATAATTATTTCTAATCTGCTTCACATTATAACACTAACTATAACCTGGAACTATGTTGGTACATGTAGCTTTGACTGTTCTCCTTCCCAGGGGATTGTGATGGTATATGGATTGACTAATAATGTACAATAATGAGGTTGATCATGTGTGTCTAATGTTTTATCTTATCGTCATGGTGAAGCCTCAACTAACTTCTTGGCCATACTAATCATTACTAATCTAATACTTAATCTTAAATGTCTAATCTCCAAACATGCCCAAAGAGAAAATCAAGATTCATGTTACTTCATGAGAAAGAACTACATGTAACAGTGGTATAAGAGTCAATGTAATGTGCGACAATATGCATGGATCTATATGTATCTATATGGATCTATATGGATCTATATGGATCTACATGGATCTATATGGATCTATATGGATCTATATGGATCTATACTACCAAATGATTAAACGCTTGATACTATTCAATAATTTAGTCCAATAATTCATTAGATTTATATTTGGAGATGAGACAATTCTTTCAGCTTCCCTTGTTGTGTCTTGAAGAATAACATGTGGTTAATAGCAATCTCTTCTTTGATCGTTGGCTCACATCTACTGAAGTGTATCACTGTCACATTAGAAAATAATTTGTATTGTTTTAAGTTGTACACTGTACAATACAATCAAACTTTGCATACAATATCATAAATTGTACATAATTGTGAGAAATGTATAATTTATCTTGTAAAAAGAAACATACATGTATTCTCATATATGTATGTTCAGTACATACCAGATCAATAGTAATATGAAGAAATATCTGGTATTTATTATTTTTAACTAAGATATAATAAGGGACAGAATTGTCTAATTGATACCTTTCAATGATACACTTCTGTATATTGCATGGCCTTGGAGAATCTATTTTGAAAAGGAAGAGTCGGTAAATAGGAAACCATGACTTCAGTTCATCAAAAATCATTTACAATTGACTTTTTCTATATTAAGAAGTATCAAGGCATGTGGTGACCTTCCTCATGTAGATTGCCTCATATTAAGTTGTTAAAGAAAAACATCAGATGCCAAAAAAATAATTAAAGTAGAATATTACATGATGTAGGTAAACATCAGACATTCTGCCCAGTTTATTTGTACTCCACAACCTTCAATACCATGGTTCCAAATTGCCATACTTATTTCTGATCCCATTTAATCAGCCTTTTCAAGATCACATGTTCTCCAGAGGCCTGGTTATCGGTTAGGAGATATGAAGCATGGGGTAATATCTAGCTACTTCAGCCATACCTGTATATGATATACTCATTGTACAGTCAGTCTACTTGCTATATTCATCCTATTCTGTATTATTTATTCATATGTGTGCTTGCAAGGACAAACTATTGAACAATTTGTTATATTTATTAGGACAGGGTTCGTACGGGTCATGGAAAACCTGGAAAGTCAGGGAATTTTGCTTTTGCATTTTCCAGGCTTGAAAGTCATGGAAAAGGGTAAACGTCTTTAAAAGTCATGGAAAGTCATGGAATTTTAAGACTTGTTAAAACCAGTTCGTGTCGGAGGCCGTGTACACACGCAATTTTTGTTCGCACCGCAGCTCGGAGAGCGTCTAAACACGCCATAGGAAACTCCGGAATATTTGTATGCATGTTCGGTCGCGGTTGACGTGATAACGAGCCACGTGCGTAAAGTGACGTGCGCAGAAGACGTGACCACACGCTGTGGAAGCTTCCATTGTCCTTTCGGGTGATGCGAAAACATGCCATTTTGGCAGTGCTCGTGCTTCGGTTGACGTGTTATTGTGCAACACTTGTTCGGCACAAGAGCGGGGGCCGTGTAAACACGCTCGCTTCACATGGGTGGTTGTGCGCGGGCACTCGTAAACCCGTTCCACACCTTTGTCTTTGTCTCCATTGAAATCTGTAAAGCTGCGGTATACTAAGATTTCTATAGACCAATTACCGTGCACCATTAATAATAATAATAATAAAGATTTATAGCGCGCACATATCCACCCTGCTGGGCGCTCAAGGCGCGGAAACAAAGATAAAAACATGAATACAAACAATATACAATGATAACATAGGGAAAAATTATGTACTGAGATACACGTACCTACAATGGAATTACAAATATACATCATCTTTGAAGAATTGTGACATAAGATGAGTTTTAAGCATCGACTTAAATCTAGTTATACTATGACAAGATTTGAGTTTAGTTGGAAGATGATTCCAGAGTCTCGAACGCGACAGAAAAAGACCTATCACCCCAGTTCCGTTTGATGTTGGTTCCTTTAGGAGTGACATGTTGCTGGAGCGCAAATTGCGTGATGGAGTGTAGACTTTAAGCAGTTCAGAAATATAAATTGGAGCAATGTTATTAAAAGATTTGTGAACAATTAGCATAAGTTTAAAACAATTCTCTGTGAAACAGGAAGCCAGTGCAGTTCTTTCAAGATTGGCGTGATATGGCATGACTTTTTGGACAAAGTCACAACCACGAGCTGCTGTGTTTTGTATGTTCTGAAGGCGAGATATTTGATTCTGCGGGAGACCGTGAGTAGAGCATTCCGTTATCGAGGCGTGATGTGACAAACGCATGAATAATTTGTTCAGTAGCACTTTTATTCAAGTATTTCCTTATTCGGCTGATATTTCTGATATGAAATGATGATATCACGAACAATGTTGGAGATATGAGGTTTTAAAGTCATTGTCGAGTCAAATATAACACCCAAATTACGTGCTTGTGATGAGGGGGTTATCTGCAGTCACCAATTGCAATAGATGGAAGAGAAACTTTAGACAATTGCTGACGTGATCCAAATAGAACAAATTCTGTTTTTTCGTCGTTCAATTTCAGGAAGTTTTGTCGCATCCAACTCGAATCTCTTGAATACATTTCTCCAGTGTTGTAATGCAGGAATCGGCAGGTTCTTGAGAAGATTTAAAAGTAATGTAGAGCTGCGTGTCATCAGCGTAGACATGGTAATTTAAATTATACTTCAAAATGATATCACGAACTGGAAAGCGTATAAACAGTAAACCACTGTGGGCGAGCACGGGCCTTGGGGTACAGAATAGTCAAGAATAACAGGCTCGGAGGTGGCATTACCAATACAAACATGCTGAGGCCTATTTAAAAGGTGGGACTTACACCAATCCAGGGCTGTGTCATGTATTCCAAGATGATATTGCAGGCGGAGAGAAGGATTTTGTGATCGACCGTGTCAAAAGCAGCTAAGTCTAACAAAACTAATGCAGTGATTTTTCCATCATCCATGGCAGATAAAATGTCATTGTTGGCGGAGAAGAGCAGTTTCCGTTCCATGAAATGGTTTATAGGCTGACTGAAATGTATCCGACAGGTTATTCACACGAACATGGTCAGAGATCCGTGATGAAACAACTTCGCTCGATTGTTTTTCCAAGGTACTTTAAATTCGCTACCGGTCGGTAATTTTTGAAAACTTCCTTGTCCAAATTGGGTTTCTTCAGGAGTGGTTTAACATGAGCAATCTTCTGGCTATCAGGGAAACAACCGGAAGAAAGAGATCTGTTTACAATAATTGTGATATACTTAGCAAACACATCAATATTTTGTTTTATTAGCGAAGTTGGCACTGGATCAAGTTCACACGATTTTGATGGCGATTTCATGATGAGTTTCTTGATCTCCTTAACACTAGTTAAGGAGTGTTACTCGGTACCATGCCACTCGGATAATGGGGAAGGAATCCTTCCTCCATGCTCGGTTGACGTGTAAATACGAAGAAGAATTCTTTCGAGGGCTCGGTGGACTTCTAAAGACGCAACACCAAACACACCCTCCTGGCTATAATTCCCACTGAAAACTCGCCAATTTATCTGCTAATAAGCTAAATGGGGGTGTTGTCTTAGTTTCATTGACGTTAAATTCACGCAAAAAAAACCGTGTTTGTGTGTGAATAAGAAACCCGCACAGGGGCCCAGAAAAACTTTTTTATTCCCGACGCAAACTGGTTTTAAAAGAAAAAGAAACAAGACAACCGGCAACCAAAAAGACACAATTTCTGGGTCACAAGTTCACATCAAAGAAATGTCTGCCGACTTTGGAATGTTGAATGTATCAATTTGGGATTAGAGCCAAGACAAGAGTTGGGGCTATTGTTCACTTGACAATGACTGACAGGTTGTGGTTTTACACTCCCAGACCAAGAGACAATAACCTCTGGGACCTGGTTCTTGGCTGGTTTACAAGCTATTATAAACTAAACACGTGGTGTTTGTCCCACTCTGCCCGGCACGCGGGTACCCCGCTCATCTGGTTTTTGCCTAAGCAGTGTGGTCGTGGAACCAGTGTCATTTAACATTGAATGCTTATAAATAGATCGCGGCAGGCCGCATAGTTACAAATGCAGTGCATCAAAAACATTGTCTTGAAAAGAAACAAAGTTGCCGGCCAATTAAAATGTATCAATAAAGCTTCCTTCAAGATGAAATAAATCCCTCAGTGGCAACAAATTATTGTTGTTCACAATTATTTCTCGAACTGAACAAAGGAAATTTTGGGGTGTTTTTTTTTCACCATGGAATAAATTATAGCGTATCGATAGCGTATCGGCCGATTTATAGCGTATCGGTATTTTTTTTATAGCGTATCGAGCATGCCTGGCTAGAACACTGGTGTTACGAATCTACTTAGATTCGCGTAGTTAATGTTGGGCGCAAATCGAAAAGTCATGGAATAGTCATGGAATACTTGTTGTAAAGGTCATGGAAAGTCATGGAATTATCGAAGTAAAAAGTGTACGAACCCTGTAGGATGATTGTAATGTGAACTTTTAAATTTAATATTATTTCTTTTTTAAAATCTGTTACTTTTGGTCTTCTTACTAATTTCAATGTAATATTTTTGGGGTATTTTGTTTGATATTTTTAATGTTCTTTATTCTCGCATCTGGACTGACTCTTTAACAGTTACTGTCATCTTCTTGAAATGCAAAATCTTTTTGACTGTAAATTTATTTATTTTGTATCCAATACAGAAACACGGCTCCACACCCAAAAGTATCAAACCAGCCAAACTAGATGCTGAGGTAAAAACAACTCTCCATAACTCAAAATGTACCTGATACTCAAAACTCATAACTCAGATACAAAGTGTTAACAATGCAACCTCCAAACATTTCTTATACTGTACTTGAAACTCAAATGCACAATTCTCAATGCCTAAAGCTCCTAATCCCTCAACAAGTGGACATACAGGTAAACATGCTCATTGAAACAAGTCAAAATATTCAAGGAAGTCAATTATTGAGACAAGACAAGAATGCTCTTTTTTCCTTTTTTTATTTCAAGATTATATCAAATCAAAAAACAGAAATATAGAGCTTGACATGAATGCAGATGGACACAGGTAACAGTAACCAGAATGTTTTATCAAAATAACATTCATCCACCCCAGAAACATTTGTGCAATTTGACCAACAAACTTTAATAGAATAAAAAATCAAGAAGCAGGATTGTATGAGTTTTCAATTATTTGCGATATTTGCTAAAACCATGAATTCTGACATTTTCGCCTTGTAAAGGAACAAGCCAAGATAGCCAAGCTGGGTTTAGAGATGAAACTGATGACGTCTGAGCTAGATGCAGAGACGGATAAGTGGGGAGATCCTGATAATGATATAGTCAAACGAGCTAAGAACATGTCTAGTATGGCCTACTCGATGTATCTATTCACTAGAGGAGAAGGAATGCTCAAAACAACTCAAGATCTGTTTAAACAGGCAGAGGTTTGTGGCTGAAATCACATATATACACCAACTCAAGACTTAAATCATAAACATTATCATTGAATGATTGCACCTTAACCCTAACAACCCTAAACCCATCAAACTCCAATGGCTGGTTGTGTTGTATTTATATGGGGTCAGGTGTCCTAATTCCAGCTAAGTCCAATAGTTGTTGGTGGTAGTGTTACTGTATGGTGTTGGATTTTGGTGGATTCAGGAAGGTTCTTAGGGAGGATAGATCTCAAATAGCTCTCATTGTTAACAAAGACTTGACTGACACCTCAGCTGTCTTTTGTTCCCAACTGCAGGCATTATAATGAGCTCTACTTAGCTCAGCTTGGCCTGGTTAAGTTGATTGGCAGGTACTGTATTGTTACAGGACTCACAAAAGACAGATTAGGAGGCCAGGTAGCCTAGGCCTGGCCGGGCTTCTCAAAGGGTTAGCTGTACCATGACTTTAGCCTTCCTCCCTTAGCCAAAATAGTTAGGGGGTTATCATTAATCAACATTGGATTGATAATGTCATTCCTACAAAAAAGAGTTTGAATCTACCTTGCTGATGTTCGGTTATTTAAATCGATGATCATATTATAAGAACTTTATTACTTTAAATCTTTCTTCCTTTCTTCCTTAGTATTTTGGAGAGGAAGGCATCAAGTTGTTTCGATCTCTCAAGCAGTTTTCTGCCCAAGTGCCTGAGTGCCCATTGAGGACAGACCTCTTATTATTTGTAGATCAAATACCGTCCTGTTGTCAACAGTTACTCTTCATTACAAAGTCACCTACAATGGGGAAAGTGGCTACATTTACCAAGGTACTTTGAGAAAATGTTGAGAAATGAATTATTGTTACGAGAACCACTCACCTCAATTCTGAAGCATATATGGATGTTACTACAAAACTAATATAAATCGATCAACACCATGCAAATCTTGCTTTGATCATGTTAAAATCGCTTGATTAATATCTACTTTATATCTACTCCCCTCAGATACTAACATTTAAATCCACACTTTTAAACAATATCCACATTTAATTTTTGTTTATAATATGTATTCATTTGTTTGTTTATTTATCTTAATTGGCATTTTCTTAATTTGACATTTTCTTGATCAGGTGGATAACACAATACAAGAAACACAGAATCTGTTATCAACGATCAGTCGGATTGTACCAGTATGTTACACACTAGCAGCTAAGGTAAGCTGTTCTCATATTAGATTAGCTGAGATCGGTCAAGAGTGCCTTATAGATCTTTGATGAACAGAATCAGAAAAGCTGACCAATCATCAAGCTAACTGGTTTAGGATGGTGGTCAAATTTACACATCTGCAATAGAAAGCAGGAGGTTATTGAATCAATTAATGCCAGTCATCGCTGGATTTTGTCTACAATTACTTGCAAATACCAAAATGTAACTTACTATTTTCACTAACACAATCATTATTTCAAAACAATGGCTTGTTTGTGGTAAAATTTGTAAAGGCTTATTTTGTTCGTCAAACTATAAAGCACCCTGTTGATGTACATGTAGCTACTCATCGAGAAGGTTTATTTGATGATGTACATACATGAATAAGGTCATCCTTAATGGAATACCCGTATCAATCCTCGATGCTAAGGTTCCTGTTCTGACAACTGTTGTCCAATATTTATCACGGATTCCTGTCAAAAAGTAAATTAGCAGTCAAAATCACTCAATTCCTTACCCTCAATTCCTGACTTGACTCCAATGTCTCCTGTTTTGTTTCATGTCTCAGTGGTCTATGTCATGTCAAATCTTGTTGTTATCTCTTCTTGGGATTTCTTCTGTAAGTCCATTGTAAACTCTTACTGTCCTTGTTGGTTGTACATGTATGTGTCTCTGTCAGCCAAGTTATCATCTGTCTTTTGTAACATATCTTTGTCCCATTATTGCTTCTTGTATTTTGTTAAACTTTCTTTGGCACCCTTTTTGTGATATTTTTACTTCTTTATGTGTATGTCTGCCTGTCCTTATACTTCTAATTAACCTTCACCAAGTATCCTCTCATCTTTCAAAGTAACCCCACCCTTCTCAATTGAATTGCCTTGTGTTTTCATATACAAATCTTACTCCATGACCCTGTCTACACCCTGTAGTTACCAAGAGTTTCTGCCCCCTAATAAATATCATGAGTTTACTATTTTCATTTACATTTCTCTTAAAGGGTCAGTATCATCACAATCAACAGGGCATGGAATCAGAGTGCTAGTTTTAGATTAACTCGGTGACTGAAAATAATACCTCATATGATAAGGTCATATTACCATTGCTGCTGCATAAATGAGCCAGTAATTTTCAGTCAGTGTGTTAATCTTAATCTAGGACATCGATTCCATGCCCTGTTGAAAGTCTGCTCTGATCATGACAATACTGTCCCTTTAACTACACTGACAGTGTGCATTCATGTTTTCTTCATTTACCATTTTTCTTTCTCTGTTACTCTCATTGACCTATATATCATATTTTCTCTGCATCTTATCTTCTCCACCATCTCATTCAAGGTGAGCTCTATCTCATCTTCATCTTATTCATATCCTTACCTGCCACAGAATCTATCGATAAATTTTACAAGATATCTTCATATTCACAATGGTGTTACAAAGAAAACCAATTTTGCATACGGTTTTCACCTTTATTTTAAAATAGCTTTAAAATTGGAGTGTATGGCATCCCAATTTTCTATTTATTTCTATAACGGATGTCCGTAGAAACCTCTGACATCTGAACATGTGGGAAAGCATTTGACCAATCACAGCCATAGCTGAAAACAGTTCTTGTTGTGATTGGATAAATTTCTTTCCAAAGAACAACACATTTGACTTCAGGAGTATTCTAGATATCGCATAGACTATCATGCCAATCAAGCTAACAATGCAGTATGATATAATGTTAAGATTTGAACTTCAAGTATTGCTCATTTGAAGTTATTGCTTGTCATTTAAATTATAAATCTTGCCCTCTTTGGTTAAATCATTGGTTGCTTTCATTTTCTCACAAATTTGTTTATCTAAAGAGATGTCCATGTTAGTTGCAACCCATCCACCCTCACAATGTACATGTATGTAGGATGTATGAC
The DNA here is from genome assembly GCA_029582265.1 of Zoroaster sp. YZ-2022. Lineage (NCBI taxonomy): Eukaryota > Metazoa > Echinodermata > Asteroidea > Forcipulatida > Zoroasteridae > Zoroaster > Zoroaster sp. YZ-2022. The sequence goes on from CM055828.1 coordinate 37,219,708, forward strand.
ATCTTATTTCTTCTCTAGAAAAGAACCTGTTTCTTTAATTTCCTTTCATATCACATCCTGCCATATCACATCCTGCCATTCTCTTAAGCATCTCCCTCTGTCCACCTTTACTTGTGTCCACATTCATCTCTATCTCTATCTCTCTCTCTCTCTCTCTCTCTCTCTCTCTCTCTCTCTCTCTCTCTCTCTCTCTCTCTCTCTCTCTCTCATTGTTCCCCTCCAAACCCCCCCTCCCCTTTCTCTATCGCTGCCTCTAACACTCTTATCTCTGACTTGATGTATGTGATTTATATAAACCTTCTTCAAGGCACCTGTCAATCTTGCTCACACCTTGTTTTTATTTCTTATTCCATATAACCTCATATCACTCAATTGTTCTACATCTTGCCTACTAGATACTCATGTTCTCTTCCCTAATCATGCTTGCTTTATTCTGCTCATCCAAATTCCTTTCTTGCTTAATCCATCCTTAACTTTTATCCGACTCATTTTTCCTCCCACTAAAACTCTTCACAACTCAAATACGGAAGACCCCAACACCACAGACCTCCGATTCCTATGATCCTTGGTGTTCCCAAACCCTCCCTGGTAAGACGAAATCTACTTCATCTTGTCATGCCAACGACGAAGGGTGTAGCCCAAACACGGAGGCCTACAACGCTGCGTACAGTGTAAAGTGAGGTTGGTGCTTCACTTACTTGTGGTCATCTTCACCAGTACAGTCGTAGCCATAGAGGGCGCTTTCTTTTTTGTTTCTTTCACGCTCCAGATAAAGAGCAACTTAATTTTTTATTTTCTTTACTATTTTTATATAAATATATATGTATATACATGTATATATATTCAGTGTCCTTTTTTTGGCACAGGGTGCATGATTATTGTTTTAAAAATTAAGTTTTTAAAACTTATTTTGTCTGGTTCATAAGTCATGTTACGTTACAATGTTAATTTGATAACAAACTGGTTTGACTACATGTAAATTCATTACTAATTCTGATCAGGAATAATCAGTCTTTCACTACTGTGACTTGGGTTAGAATCTCACCCGTATCAACATGTGCATTGGGGTATCATTCCTTACCTCATCATGTGAGGTTTTCTCTACATTTTCTTTGACTTTGACTTAAAACTGGGAATTTCTACATTGTCTTATGCACTGATCAAGAGGTTCTTTTTTTTTAAATATAATTATTTTGTTTTATTTTTGAAGTTTTACTTTGTATGATTATTTTGCACATTTTTAAATGAAAACATATATTTATAACTCAAGCTAAGTTTGGATTTTATTTTTTAAAGATTTCTACAAAATGTCACCTTTTTGTTATATGTTCAATTCAATTTTGTTTGACAATCATGGTATTTGAAATTGGTTTTTAAATATTTGTATTGCAATTTTAAAATCTGAATGATTTGGTTGAGCATTCTGACAAAAGGATGTAGATTTGGTTTTGGGTTTCTTTGTATGTTCTCAGAAAACAACAAAAGTGCTGGATTAACAGTATACAAAATCCATTTTTGATATGATCATAAGAGTAAGAGTTTCTATTTATAGAAGTTGATTTTTATTTCCTGAAGATTAATCAACTCAGAAAAACAGCTTCTTACACATGTTAGTGCCATATAAGTCTTATTCCTGACTTTAAATACCAATTCATCATGAAAAAAAATCACATTTTGAAAAAATCTGTGTATTTTGGTCATGTGCCTCACTTTGAATCCAATTAAATTGTATTAGGAAACAAAAATGGCTGCTCTAAGTTATGTTAATTGTGTATACCATACTGCAAAGAAATCTGTGGGTTAATACTTCAGGATATAACTAAACCAAAAAAAGAATAAAAAACTAGCTAGATTTGAAAGGTCATGGAAAGGTCATGATATGTAGCCGTCTGTTAATGACATGAGGCTTATATGATTCCTATGTACTTGTTGATTAGACAAGATAGTTACTGGTGGTTCTAGGGGGAGGCAAAGTGGATATGTCCTACCTTGATTACCATACATGCTAATTTACCATACAATATTTGTGAGCTCCCCAATTTTTGCCAGATTGAGAATTCACTGAAATGATTGAAAAATAATTTGTTTCAATCTTGAATTCTCTTCACACAAACACTAGTTTATATTAAGACCTTAATTCAAATATTTTTTGTCTTGTCTTCACAGTTTCACATCCTTACTCCAATATCACCAATACACAAGTGGCGATCACCGCCCCCTGTCATGGACTATCATTACAACAACTGCGATGATAGTGATTCCATTGCTAGTTCCAGTAGTAGTCGATCTGACCGCTCACCGCTACGAGGAAGCATGGAGAAAATACTACACTGACGAACGATTCTGGAGGAATCCATAAAGGAATGACTTCAGGATTAGCCAGAGGACTAATCTGGTTGGGATTTAGTCGTTTTGTCTCGTGGTTGCCATGGAGAAGGAATCAAAAGATAGCAGATAAGAAAGGAATATACAGTGATGGTTTTTAAAAAAAGCTTGCAGCTGAAGTTGAATGTAGCTTGCAATAGAAATATTTCCTTTGATGTCACTGGAGGGTTTGTCTTGTTTATTCTAGGCTCATACATGTAGCTAGAGTTGAGAGAAATGAAACTATTAATCCAATATGTTTATAGTTCTGTCTCTTGAAAAAAGTAAAATGGTTGCATATAAGTTTGAAGACTCAAATGAACACTTGTGCCTCTTGGTGGACTTCTTAAAAGTTACCTTCAAAATGTAAAAGCACCTTGCCATCCTCATTAAGATCTTGTTATCCTCATTAAGATCTTGCTATTAGCCTGTTACAGTGTCAAGTCCTATCAACTTTGTCATTCAAAGGTTATGTTGTACTTCCATCAAGCTTAAAACTGATGCATATCCAACTGTTGGATTCTATCCCATTATGTTTATTTGGTGTGTGGTTATCTAGTCTCGTATGATTGGTCAATAGATTCTAATCTCCATTTTGGTCTGGTTCCCTGACTGCATATCAAAGATCACTATACACAGAATGTCTATATTGGACATTAAGCTCATTTTGATCTTGATAGATCCTGAATAAGCAAACCAAGATGGCTATCATATGGAAAGAGTTTAGTGACATAATCAGATCCTAAGATGCATGATTTCCAATGCGGCTTCTGGACGGTGAAGTACATGTATGAGTTCTAGGCTTTGAGTATATTATGAATTGAAGATGACCTGAAATAGTGTTTTGTTCATTTCAACTTAATTCTTTCCTTTTGTTATGTCTGAGTGACCTCTGACCTTAATTATGTTTAACATGGACAATAGCACTTTCTGTTGAATGATGGTACTTTGATGAATATTCATATATCTTGTTGATGACACATGTTCATGTTTGTCATGTTTAGTTATGGGAAAAGTGAGCATGAAAAATCTGAGTGATTCTCCCTCTGTTATTATTGCACTGTCTTACAAAATAACTATTTGTTGTCCTGTATGTTTGGTCAGATGTTGTTACCTGTTATAAAGTTGATTATTTTGTAGAAAAATGTGTGCTGTGTCGGCAAGTAATTTTGTAGCATATGAAAGAGAAACATTTTTAGACAATCATGGTGCTAAATATTTATGTTAAATGTCTTAATTGTAAAAAAAAAAAAAAATTGGGGAAAGGGTGTTTAGAAAGCATTTGATTGTATTTGTAGCAGCGGCGTAGCCAGGACTTTTTCAGTGGGGGGGGCACAGGGGGGCATTGCTTTTCAGTGGGGGGGGGGGGGGGCCCAGGGGTATGGGTATGGGTTTTTTCCCTTTTCTTTTTCTTTTCTGTTTTTTGGGGCACTATGAGGATTTTTCGTGGGGGGGCACCGGAAATTTGTGGGGGGGGCACGTGTTCCCCCGTAGCTACGCCACTGATTTGTAGTGAGAATAATGAAAATGTTTTGAGCTAAAGAGAAGTCCATGAAAATACTATGATCTGTGTGTGTGGGGGGGGAGGGTTGTCTTTAAACAAAGTTATCTGTTGTACTTCTGAGTGGCGGCTATGGGAAATTGCCTGTGTTCAATTTTTTTTTAAATAAATAAAAAATAAAAATAATATATAGATTAATAGTACATGTAGGTGACACACCTGTAATGAATAACTCCAGTACTTTCTTACTTTAAAATTGTGTTTTAAATTGAAATTTCTAAATTTATTTCCTTTTAATTTATTATAGTTGTCTTTATCATTAATTTCTGTGACATTTCAGCTTTAAAGATTGAAGTTATCTATCCACATCTCACATTCTTAAAGGGGCAGTATTGTCACAATCAACAGGGCGTGGAATCAGAATGCTAGTTTTAGATTAACTCAGTGACTACCATAATACCCCACATGATAAGGTCATGTTACTGTTGTTGCTGCATAAATGAGCCAGTAATTTTCAGTCAGTGTGTTCATAAACTAGGACATCGATTCCATGCCCTGTCGAAAGTCTGCTCTGATCGTGACGATGGTGCCCCTTTAATTCACACTTTGTAGCAGTCTTTATTTTCTGTATTGATGTATGTTAGTAGTCCCAATGAGTGATACTTTGTATTCAATAGAGGGCGCTGTTTTAAGACACATTGTGAATTGCACTGTCAACAGTCGATGCAATCACTTCATAGATCACATTGGACAATGAGTAAAGGGAAGGTATAACATTGGTAAATTGCTTCTGTGAGTATGCTTTCTTACTTCGAATCAAGATATACATTAGAGGGAAGGTACAACATTGGCAAAACTGCTTCTATGAGTATGCTTACTCTCTTTGAATCAAGATATACAATCAACCTGTAAAATTATCAGCTGTGTGGATTCAAAGTCATTAACAATGTTTTTTCAGTGTTCATATAAATATTGTTTACTCTTTATTTATATGAAAGCACTTGAGACAGACAATATTGTCAGCGTGATCGATACCATATTGGATAATAATTTTATTATTTTGTAATCAGGTTTACCAATCTTATACCTTCTCTTAAAGGTTCCACTATTTCTAACATGTTCAAAATTTATTCTCAATTTCTGACACGTGGTCAACAGAGGGCTGTATATTCATTTTATGTGATAACTTGTACAGCAAATATATGTCTGTCTTATGACTGTATAATTGTAAATGTGTGTTGTAATCGCAAAGTGCACAACACATAGTTTCATCAAATGGGGATTTGTACTGCATAAAATAACCACCTGTTCTTAAATGGTTTCTTTTATATTATCTTGATACAATCTATAGTCCATATCCTTTATACAGGCCAATTTCTAAGCCACTATTTTTTGTTATTAATTCATAGATGACTTGAATCAATGAATCAGGGTGGAATTACTCAGCGGTGGTTGGACTTTCACATTTTGTAGAAGTTTCTCAGGAAGGAATCCGAACTAAATATTTTATGTAATAGAAAAGGACAATCATTTTTTTGTTTAATTTCTTTTCCAAAACAGAAAGCAGTTTTTGAAATGACTCATTGCATCGACCAAAAAAACGAAAACAAAAAACAAAACAAATCAAAATACAAAACAATCAAAATACAAAACAATATTGAATTTAATGGAAGGTACAGCATTGGTAATGTTGGTGCCAGCATAATATTGCATTGTTGACAAGAACATATAGTGACAATGATTCAGATTGTACTAGGGAAAATTAATATCAAGTGTTTCATTTTAATTCAACCATTTGGTTATTTATAAATAAAATTCTAATCATGCATCATCAATTGGAAATCACTTTCTGAAGAATTTTGGATAGGCATGATCTAACTAAAGTATTGTGCTTGGAACATATTCATTCAGTAACATTTCACTATGTATATACAGGCATGAAGAATTATGTATAAAGTTTACCTTAATTCCACATCAGCCTGATATATTTTAAATTTTTGTCATAGTTTCTTGTTTTATTTAGTATTTCTTTGTTACCAAAAAGTGTATAAAGGGCTTTGAACGGCTCTGGTTAAAGATAATTTTATATTAAAAATAATAATAATTTGGTAAAACACCAATGGGCTTGTTATTTAGTATGGATTTGTTATCAGGTAATAGATAACTGTTTAAACCTATGTGATTTTTGCATCAAAAGTCAGTGAAATGTAGCAACATTCAAATATTTAGATTCCAGCATTGAAACAAGCTTCCCAATGAAGAATTACATGAGAAGGTGTTATTTACCTTTGGTGCTCAGATCTGTGAAAACTTGAGCAAATCGACAAGTAGTAATATCATTTTTACCTTTGACTAATTTCATCTGACAAAGGCAGCTCAATTTGCGATACTGGGTCACAAAGCTTTAAGTTTGAAAAGAAATCCCTTTTTATTGAAATAGAATGCTGATTTCAAGTTTGAATATTGATGATGTTAAAACAGGAACAGAATCTTAGTGTGTTTTTATATCTAAACCTTCCCATTTTTGACCAAATGCGGTGCCCAAATTAATGATTTATTATTGTACAAATGAATTAATAATGTATAAAGCAATATGTATATTATTTAATTACAGGCACTTTATGTTGTTTTATTGTGTTTTTTTTATGAATACATCACCAAAAATATAAATAATTGTAGCTTATATAAACTATTGTAAATAAAGAGATATTTACTGGAGTTATGATTAGTTATAAGTTTACAGTCTTTGAGGAACAAATTCTTTTAAACCAGATGTTTATTACATTCTAAAGCATGATTAATTTTGTTTGAGGTCTTGCTGTGATTGGCCAATAACTTCTCAACTTTATTTCTGTAAGCATCTGCTGCGATTGGTCAAATGGCTTTTCATATATGTACATGTATTTGATATGGGTACAACCAAAAGCTCACAAACACTCCCTGGCAAATAAGAATTTAGTATACGCTGGGAAAACCTATGTATTTGCCAATCAATCTAGTTATCTTGTCAAGCTTCATCAATTGCATGCCGGTTTATTGTTAACAATGCTTATTTAATCATGTAGTTCGAAGATTGGTTGTAATTTTAGTTTCAAATACTACGTATTGAGCAGCAGTTTAGTCGGTTGCTTCGTCTTACATTTCACTTGTCAAGTTTGATTCATTTTGTGTGAAATATCCGGGGGGGGACGACCATTGAAATCAAGAAATGATGCAGTTAGTGTACTGATGTGAGCTAGATATTTATCCAAAAGACTTCCAATTGTTTAGTACTGGGCAGATGAAATGGGCAGAACCAATACCAAAGAATATAACATTTAGATCAGATGAGAAAATCAATTCTCCTTTTGGAAATATACCCTTTTGTCTGTGACAAGTGTTCATTCATCATTCTTTGCTTTCCAATTAATTTCTAGATTGTTGGTTTAACATTGTGAAACGATGCACAATCAATAAGTACCTATTTTGATATTTGATATATATTGAAGTGCATGTACTTATTTCGAATGTAAATTACACGTTTGTTAATTTTTTAGTTAAACGTTGCTTTGATATGAAAATGTGCACTTTATATATGTACAACGATAATAAATATGTGACCAATAATGACAGTGTAATGAGAATGTGTTCAAGCTCTCATTACCCTAAGATAGCACTGACCCCGGGCAGATCCAGTATTTAATACCTCTTCTGATTTTTGTGGGAAAACAGCAAGGCTTATCCCCTTGATCTCCTTACTGCATCATTCTGGGGGTTAACCATTCCCCGATCCCTCCTTGTACTTTCCAGCTCGTACTACCCGACTGCATTAGTTAGATACATGACGCCCCTAAGCTACTGCCGCTGGTCAGTAGCTATCGTGTCTCTATGTCGGGAGTTAGATTCGAAACGGGCGTAACTCTGGAATGATAACAAGTGAGTACGCCACCGAGCCCTGTTGGTATTTGGATCTGCAATGTAAACCACTTACAATATTGCTGTTGCAGCACAAAAACAAACAAACAAACAAACACCCCAACAAACAAACAAACAAAAAACGGGTAGATTTCCAACACGGGTCTTTTGGTCAGGGATCTGGTCTTCATCTGATAATCAAAAATGAAGGTTAACTATTTCAGTACATGAAACTGACCCATCGTAATGGCATCCTCATTTTACGCCCACGCCCAGGGGTATCTTCAATGTAATTTAGAAGCGAATCTGAGACAATATTTTTTCGAGGTAAAAAAAACAACCCAACCCCCCCCCCCCCCAAAAAAAAAAAATAAATTAATTAATTAAAAATAAAAAAACGACAAGGGGGTAGGCTAGTACCCCTTGCTGGTTTTTCAAAATTTGGCCAAATAATTAAAGAGTGCAGGGATCTCGATTTTCGCACTCTGAATCTAAAAGCAGAAAATCGATATTTTATTTTTAGAAATATGGGTAAAATACTTAAATTAAAACCTTACTAAAGAAGGCTATAACTCAGTGGCTGTCTCATGCAGACCCAGGGCTATCTTCCACAGTGCCGTAGCCAAGGGAGCTGGAGCGGCCGCCCCCACTTGTTGTCGGTAAATTCACAAACTTTTTGGTATTTCTGAACCACGAAATAAAGTGTCAGTTCTTTTGAGTTTTGTGTCGGTAAAGTTACCCCAAAAAATGTTTGCGCCCCCCCCCCCAATTATTAGTAGCGCCCTCTTCAGGCCATGGTCGGAGCCTATAGCGTAATGCATTAGTAAAGGCCACATGGGAAACTGGATGTGGTTGCGCAATCACAATAATTTAAGTAGTTTAAAATTCAATTCCAAATACCAACACAGATTGATAACGTAGTAGTTAAGTAGATAGTATTGGTGCAAAGGACCCTTGTTCGAAACCTCGTGGCGCCACTATTTTAAATTTTTAATAGTTACGCAATATCCTAACGATTTATTTTACTTTAAAATTCAACTCCAAATACCAACAGGATAAATGGCGCAAGCCGTAATCCCCTGGGCCGGTATTTATCAAGCAACTTAAGTCAAAGTACGGTGCCTAAGTAGGTACTTAAGTAAAGCACTATACTAAAGTGGAATTCTCCAAGCTACTTATCTAAAGTATCCTACTCAAATCCACCCCTAAATCTGAGACACCTCTCGGGGTGTCTTAAGTCCAAGTGCGTTGGCTTTTTGAACATAAATTCTAATCATTTCGTAAAGGGAGCTACTTGGAGATGGCTGTGTTAATGCTGTTGGCGCAAATGGACATAAATCAGCGGCGCGCAATGAGGCGGGAACGTGTATTTTGGGACAGGATGCATCCATTGGATACCTACAATGACATTGAATTTTATCAAAGTCTGGTTTCCTTTTTGGTTTTTCCATGACAGCTCTATACTAGTGGATACCGGCCCATGCACAGTTGTTTCCAGTGCAAGAAGGTATAGGCCTACGACCAACGCATTACCCAGGATGAATTTATTATTATCAGTCATTAATCTTACACAATGTGTCAAGTAGATGTCTAACTGCCAATTCCAGCTCACTACGTTTTTTTTAAACATTTGAAACAAAACTTTAGAGAGATTGCTGACTGATTACGATATGGGTTAGTTAAAAAAAGTTTGGATGAGGTCAGAAAAAGATATAATATATTTTTGCTTCAAAATTTGAAGCGAAAATAGTCAAATTTTTTGAATTTTTTTTTACAATGTAATATTTTAACAAATTTCAAATCACCCCGTATTATACCGGGGTACATCAACGCATTTTTTCAAATATATATTATATCTTTTTCTGACCTCATCCAAACTTTTTTTAACTAACCCATATCGTAATCAGTCAGCAATCTCTCTAAAGTTTTGTTTCAAATGTTTTTAAAAAACGTAGTGAGCTGGAATTGGCAGTTAGACATCTACTTGTCATCATGGTCATTCGGACGCACGAGCTGACCCATCGCCAAACCGCATAAATCTACATAAAAACAATGTGAAATGTTACATAATTCCTTGGAAACGACCTTTCGACAGATCTAGGCACCATACCTAAATTGGTGTATCCTACTTAGCTATGTAGGTACTTAAGTCAAGTTGTGAATTCCAACATCAGTATGGTACTTAGTATGGTACTTACTGCTTAGGCATACCTAACTTAAGTTGTGAATTCCAACATCAGTATGGTACTTAACTTAGTATGGTACTTACCGCTTAGGCATACCTAACTTAAGTTGTGAATTCCAACATCAGTATGGTACTTAGCTTAGTATGGTACTTACCGCTTAGGCATACCTAACTTAAGTTGTGAATTCCAACATCAGTATGGTACTTAGCTTAGTATGGTACTTACCGCTTAGGCATACCTAACTTAAGTTGTGAATTCCAACATCAGTATGGTACTTAGCTTAGTATGGTACTTACCGCTTAGGCATACCTAACTTAAGTTGTGAATTCCAACATCAGTATGGTACTTAACTTAGTATGGTACTTACCGCTTAGGCATACCTAACATAAGTTGTGAATTCCAACATCAGTATGGTACTTAGCTTAGTATGGTACTTACCGCTTAGGCATACCTAACTTAAGTTGTGAATTCCAACATCAGTATGGTACTTAACTTAGTATGGTACTTACCGCTTAGGCATACCTAACTTAAGTTGTGAATTCCAACATCAGTATGGTACTTAACTTAGTATGGTACTTACTGCTTAGGCATACCTAACTTAAGTTGTGAATTCCAACATCAGTATGGTACTTAACTTAGTATGGTACTTACTGCTTAGGCATACCTAACTTAAGTTGTGAATTCCAACATCAGTATGGTACTTAACTTAGTATGGTACTTACTGCTTAGGCATACCTAACTTAAGTTGTGAATTCCAACATCAGTATGGTACTTAACTTAGTATGGTACTTACTGCTTAGGCATACCTAACTTAAGTTGCTTGATAAATACCGGCCCTGGGCTGTCAATTGCAGGCAGTTCCAGGCTGGTACGTCCAGGTTCGAATCCTGTTCCTGACACAGAGACATGGCAGCTGCTGGCTGCGGCAATGGCTTGGGGACCGCCATGTTCTCTCCCCCCGAAGGTTTGAGCGTGGAGGAAATGTACGGACGGGGGGAGTACAGGAGGGACCGGGAGGGTAGCGACCTCCCAGAAGGGTGCTAAGGTGATCACCATGCCGGTTCGCCCGGAGTTTGAGTCTCCCGAATACCTTGTCGACACTCCGACTAACTCTCCGCACTTTTTTTTTCAATAATTTTGTAGCAAACTTAAAACAAAACTCTTACGCACTTTAATTTTTTCTTCTTCTTCTTCTTCTTTTTTTAAATTTAAATTTAAATTTTTTAAATTTTAATTTTTTAATTTTTAATTTTTTTATTTTTTTATTTTTTGGAAATTACAATTTGGTTCTAAATTACACAGAAGGTAGCCATGGGTCTGTAAAAGATATCAAGACGTCCCTAATTTGCCATAGTGACCAATCCGACTTTTTTCAATTTTAAGTTTTCCCGTCCATTAGTACATTCAGGAAGAGACCTAACATTGTATCTAATCCACATACATGTATTCCTTATAGTTTTGGAGATAGAGCATGCATTCAAATGACGAATGCTCTAACTGGCTATTTTTGTAATTTGGCAAAGTGACCAATACCGCATTGGTCACGATGCCAACTTTATTCGGGATTGGTCACTATGGCAAATTAGGGACGAACAGTCACCGAGTTATAGACTTTTGGGCAAGTTTTTACTTTCACTATTTTACACATATTTTTTGAGGAAATTATTGATTTTCTAAAAACGTTGGAACGATAAGCGACTTAAGAAAAGCGAGATCCAGGCACCTCTTGCATCTCTCGAACAAGTACAAAGCATTTAACTAAAATAAATTTTAGTCAATTTTTTTTGAGAAACCGGCAAGGGGTTCCCCTTGCCGTTTTTTTTCTTCAAAATTTGACCTAAAAATTTAAACATTTTGAAATGCCTTATACTTGTTGGACAGACTAAATAGAGTGCAGGGATCTCAATTGTCTTACTTTGAATTGTCTATTGTTCCAACTTAAAAAAACCCAATTATTTAATTTTTTTAGCCATGGGTCTGCAGAGGATATCGACAGTCATCGATTTATGGCCTTTTGGGGCAAGTTTTTACTTTCACTATTTTACGCATATTTTTTGAGGAAAATATTGAAGCGAGATCCAGGCACCTCTGGCATCTCTCGAACAAGGATAAGGAATTTAACAAAAATAAATTTTAGGCGAAATTTTTAGAAAACGGCAAAGAGACCTACCCAATGCCGTTTTTTTCAAAATTTGGCCTAAAATTTTTCAAATGCCTTATACTTGTTGGACAGACAAAATATAGTGCAGGGATCTAAATTTTCTTACTTTGAATCGTCTATCGTTCCAACTTTTATTTTTAGCCATGGGTCTGTAGAAGGTATCGACAGTCACCTTTTGGGCAAGTTTTTACATTCACTATTTACACATATTTTTAAAGGAAAATATTGATTTTCTGAACAACGTTGGAACGATAGGCGACTCAAGAAAAGTGAGATCCAGGCACTTCTTGCATTTTCAAATGCCTTATACCTTATACTTGGACAGACGAAAAAGAGTGCAGAGATCTCAATTTTCTCACTTTGAATCGTCTATCGATTTTTTTTTTGAAAACTGCAAGGGGAACCCCTTGCCGATTTTTCAAATTTTGGCCTAACAATTTTCAAATGCCTTATAATTGTTGGACAGACGAAATAGAGTGCAGTAATCTCAATTTTCTTACTTTGAATCGTCTATCGTTCCAACTTTTTGCCTCAGATTCGCTTCTAAATTACATGGAAGCTAGCCCTGGGTCTGCATAAGACAGCCATTGAGTATTAGCCTTCTTGGGCAAGGATTTAATTTCAGTATTTTATTTTATTTTATTTTATTTTATTTTATTTTATTTTATTTTATAAATGACTTTCAAAAATTGAGATCCTTGCGCTCTATTTCGTCTGTCCAACAAGTATAAGGCATTTGAAAATATTTAAATTTTTAGGCCAAATTACCAAAAGGGGTACCGTACCCCTTGCCGTTTTTAAATTTAGTTCGAAAGATGCAAGATCTTGCTTTTCTTGAGTCGCCTATCGTTCCAACGTTTTTAGAAAATCAATATTTTCCTTTAAAAATATGCGTGAAATAGTGAAAGTAAAAATTGTGTAACCTGTGTAATTTTGCTGTGCTAAAACAATTATTGTAAAAAAGTGCGGAGAATTAGTCATAGTTTCGACCGTATTTGGGAGACTCAAAGTCCGGGCGAACCGGCATGGTGATCACTTTAGCACCCTTCTGGGAGGTCGCTACCATCCTGGTCCCTCCTTTATTCCCCCGTCCGTACATTTCCTCCACGCTCAAACCTTCGGGGGAGAGACATGACGGTCCCCAAGCCATTGCCGCAGCCAGCAGCTGTCATGTCCATATGTGTCAGGAGCAGGATTCGAACCTGGACGTACCAGCCTGTTGACAGCCCAGTGGACTAACGGCTTGCGCCACCAATCCTGTTGGTATTTGGAATTGGAATTGAATTTTAAATTACATAAATAAATCGTTATTGTATCGCCACTGGGTTTCAAACCAGGGTCCTTTTGCACAGATACTAACGACTTAACTACTACCGGTACGCTATCAATCCGTGTTGGTATTAGGAGTTGAATTTTCAACTACTATCGGAGTTGGAGGCATTTTTTAGGGGGTTAACTTTACCGATACAAAATTCAAATGAACCGACACGTTCGTGCTTCAGAAATACCATCAAGTTTGTGAATTTACCGACATTTTGCCAATAACTTTGGCAGTATTTTACCCATTTTTTTTTTTTAAATAAAAGCTTCTGCTAGAAAGAAAAATACCATTGTATTAATGATTGTTTTAGGGGTTTTCTATAATCCTGTTATTTAAACTGCGTTGATAATCACGGGTTCTCCAGTGCTGTCTTTAGTGTAATAAGAAAGCCAGTTGGGGTGAACGTTTTCAAGACTGTAACCTTTTAAATCGTCTAAAGTAACTGTTTGCAAATAGCATGATTTAGAAGTGTTAAGAATATTTTATCACCATGTTTAATCTATGATCATGTTTGGACTTCAACACAATCGTGATGGTTCAGTTCGATACTAGGTACACGGCGTGAAATAGTTCCTTGTTGATTACACTGAGCAACAAATTAAAAAAAATTGTCTGCTACTGGAGGAAATTGAGGTGCGCTTGACTAATTTGGGTGTGCCGATTCCAAATCTCTACATTTTACTATATCGTCAGGTAGTTTTACCCAATTTAATTAGCAAAAAACCTAATCTTTCCAGAAATATAAATATAAAACAAAACAACACGTATGAGATAATAAATATCCCACAGTCACCTTTATAATTGTTCAAAAGTGCTTAAGGCACTTGCTCTTCCGCTTATGGCCGCCTGCAATTTCCCGCTGGAGAAACCAGCAGTAAATCACCCATCATGCTGGGGTTGAACCGGCCTTGATACCGGGTTTCCATCTCAGAGATGTCTTGATGGAATCTCTCTACATGCTCATCACTGACATCACCCAGATTGGGTGGGAAGTTTTGCACCACCTGTACAAATGCTTCCCAAGCCATCACTTCAAGTGGATGAAGCTTGATACAGAATACGGGATCATGTATTAGTTCTCGAATCTCGGGTCCAATAAATATTGCAGCTTTCAATTTTGCATCTGTTTGTACTGCCCCAAACTTTTCCTTGAGATACTGAAATGCTCTTCCATTATGATCCATTGCCTTCACAAAATGTGTAACAGGCCAAGTTTAATATGACGTGTTGGAAGAAACACTTTTTTGTGATTAGCTGAAACATGCTGATTCATGATAAGCTGAAACAATAAACAGTTTAATGTACAAACAGTTGATTTTTGACCATGGAATGCTAAGACAGATGTACGGTAAACAGGCAAGCTGGATAGACCTACTCATTTTGTGTAAATTGCAGGGTTTCCGTAATTAAATTTAATACAATTTTGTATAAACACACATTTTTGGTTAACAGAGAATCACTCTGGATGAAGCTGAATGAATTAATATTGTATAAATGAAATAAATTTGACACAAAAATGCACAAAATAGGTTTCATACAAGCAGTGTACAGGCGTATGTACATGTATGTGTGCTTTGCACGCCAAGGATATAATACAAGAACGTAGGTATAACAAACAATGTAGACGTGCTGGAGCAATTCTGACTTCAAATTTGGAATCAGCAAACCAAATAAAGTTTAGAAAACATGTTATTTTCCCACTAGCAAATTTTTTGTTGACCAGTGTTATCAGATGAAGCCATAACGTAATACTGGTCCACGCCCATTGACCAGGGTTCAAATCCCACTCGATGCAACGTTTTCTTTTTGCACAATCACAATGTTATTTAAGTAGTTTAAATTACAGGAATGGTGGCGTAGAAATTTAACTAAAATAAATTTTAAATCACAAGGGGTAAAATATCAGAAAAGCCTTGCAGTTAAGGTAAGCCTTGAATAAAGCCTTAAATCGAAAGTGGCACGCCTTATCGATATTCCCCAAATCAAGGGGTGAGATTAGTATTTTCCCCATAAATCATGAGGGGAAATCCTTGTACTTTCCCCAAAAATCACAATGGGTAAGCCTTGTAGTTTTCCACCAAAATTATTACATGTAAACATTGTAGTTTCCCCAAAAAAACATTAGGGGTAGGTCCTAAGCTTTATACTTTCCCCCTGAAATCACAAGGCATTGTCTTTTCCTGAAATTCTGCAGGTGTAGGCCCAATATCCTTGTAGGGTTTTTTCTTCTAAAAACCGCAAGGGGTACACTTTGTGGTCCCCCATAAATAAATTTAAAAAAATTACATGGGGTCACGAGAAGGGTATGCAAGATGTTCAGGCAATGATCATAATTTTGTTAGTCAAACTTTAAATAGACTACTTAATAAAACATGACGGGTTAATCCTCTTAAAATTCGCCTTAACAATAGGGCTTAGACCAAAAACTATACCTTTTTTGTTATGTATTAAGGTAAATTTTTCATATTCATATATTTTAATAATAAATTCAAAGTCTCATTTCGTCTTGTGAACACATTTTCTCATTTATTATGCAAAAACGTTACTCTTAAAATTATAGTGCAAATATTATGTTTATTTACAATATAATTAAGCTACATTTTGGTTCATCAAATATAACCAAAATAAGGCTTACGATGTGTTAGTCTCACGAGTACATTCATACCATTATTATTTCATACAAACATTAAATATAATTCCTTGAATTACAAGTTAATTAAATTAAGGTCTGATTCCAACAATATTTGTAATGTTGCTTCTGAAAATATGCTTACTTTCTTGGAATCAAGATATTCAGTAAACAATCAACCTGTGAATATCACATGGTACCATTAACAAGTGAAAATGCATTTAGATTGATTGTATTCATTCTATTATTGAATTAAGAAACTCTTTCCGATCAATATAATTGGCAATAATTGTATTTTTCTTAATAAGTGCATGCAACACCTGGCCAAAACATTTCCCAGAAAGATTGAAACCATCAAAAGCTTTACGCCAAGTAAGTTTTACATTAAAATATTACCATTTTCGAATAACTAATTCTGTATCTTATCTTAAATCCCACCTTAGGTAGACTTTCAGGGGATTTCATACTTATATTGTTAAATATGGAAGAACTATGTCACAACGGTAAAAAAATAATTCATGGAGATAAAATTAATATTCAAAGTCAAACAGTGCATTGATTTACAACAAATACTTTGATGAAAACCAGTTAAATGTATTATCTTAAAGGTTTGGTTTTTAAATAGTTGAAGCCCAACTCATTATAGATTTATAATGAAGACATACTCAGGTGAAGAGATGTATCATTTTGCAAAGGAAGAATGTAGATATTAGTGTTCTTAATATGTTGTCTGTCCACCAAAGGCATAACAAAACTCATATTAACTTGAACAAGAATTTACTGTACAGTTCAGACCCCCTTTTCTTTTAATGACATGGCGACAAATGAAAGAACCCTAGTCAGTAACTGTTTGTGTTATTATAAATATGTGCTTGTATTTACTAAAACTACCAAACACTTTTGTGTACGATACATACCCTAACAAATGGTGTACCTTGTGTTTCATATTATAAATATGGTGTAAAGGAAGCCACTTCACTCAGATGGGAAACAATATATACATAACAGCAAAAGAAAGGTCACCCCTAAAAATATTTATTATTTTCATTTTATAATATTATGAGTATGGAGTGTAACACGAACACAATGTGGCAAATTTGGTTGACCTCAAAATTCGTCATGCATGACGTCTGAAGACACATAAGCTAAACACGTTCTCAGACTTATCAAAATTTAGGGGGTGACGTTTCTTTTGCTGTTATGTATAGAATATAATTCTAATGAATAAACAGTGCTGGTTAAGTTACCCACTCTCTCTCTCTCTCTCCCCCCATCTCTTTCCCTCTAGGGGCTGTGGATAAAGAGAAGGTATAACATTGGTCACACACCCCCACACCGCGCACACACACACACGCACACACACAATAATAATAATGACTGCAGTAAAAGTAAAACAATTATAATTTGTTCACGACTGTGGAATCATGATAGCTTGTTATCAAAATTCTGACGAACATAATTGAGGAATAACATTTGGCTTTTCTTAAAAATGATAGCACAGAAAGATTTCAGTGGATGTTTGATACCATCATCAACTTTACACCAAGTAATTTTATGTGGAAAACTGTGATCATAATATGCTTTTTGAGAAGGGTATCTATACACTGCCTTTTATATCGTTGATCCTTCAAAATATCGGACAACAATACCCTTAGATTATAAAAAATATCTCCACAGACTTAATGAGGTATGGTATCCCCAATAGGATTGGATAAATCTTGAGCTCATCCACTCTAAACAGCACCCTCTATTGTGTGTCTACCATACCTCAATAATGTTCATCTGTAGTATCAAATTTATCTTTGGAAAGCCATTCAATAAATCACAGATCAAGTTGAAACAATTCTATTTACCAACCTCTGGATGTGATTAGTTATATAGCTGGCAAAATACATTCAACAACTACCATAAATTAATACAAAATACAAAATTTAATTTGATAATTTCTTGCCACTTTTCACATTAAATTTCTTTTAACATAAAAACCCAATAATAGAAAAAATTTAGAAAACAATTTTGTAAATGATTCCCCCAACTTGATATTCCTTACTCATTATACGTCATTCCTTACTCATTATCCCTATTCCTTACTCATTATACATCATTTATTAAAAATGCAAGAAAAGAAAAATACCAAGGTTACACAAAGGATGCTGGTCCAGCCAGCATTTCATTTGATTAAATTAAAACAAAATCTTACAAAACAAATATTAGCGACCATTTCCAAGTTATTTTAAAATATATACTTTTTAAACAAAAATATGCAGTGCCTTCATGTAATTAGACAACAATTACAAAAATATAAACCAAAATCAAATACCTTAGAAACAATGATTTTTGTTGTTTTTTCAATCAACAAAGGCTGATAAGTGTCATATCTTAAAAGTGCTCAGCTCAACTAAACAAAGATTTACTGATACTAAGACAAATATAAATTAAATATTTTCTATTCAAGACTGTTGAGTAGCTTATGATAATGACACTACAGTAATAAATAAAGCTTGCTTCTTGATATAGTATTCAAAATGTATATCAAAACAATTACACAACTTTAGAGCAGCAAGAGTGTTACTCAGCTAAAATATCGTTGATTTAGTTTAGGCACAATTTGCTTTGCAATTACCTTCATAAAAAACTTATTTGTGATTTGTGATAAATATCTTTCAAGATTGAGTTAAAGAAGACAGATCGAAAGCAAACAAAAAACAACATGGGATTTGTTGCCAACGCTGGAACTATTTTGGGTGTCTGTAGTTAAGATAACAACATTTGTGATCTCCCTCCCCCCCCCCCCCAAATGATCCAGTTTAATATCTACTGATGCGTGGAATGGGGGTAAACATGTGTGTCTAAGATTAGTAAAACCAAACATCATTTGTTTTGATAAACTTCAACTGAAGACAGTGTTGCACTACAGTGATATCTTGTACACAAAACCACCAAACCCTCTGATAATTAACAATGATCAAAGATGGAAGAATAATACAGTAACTTTGAGTATCGACTGTAGACACTTGAATTATTGGTATTATATCCTTAACCCTCCTATAGGTTTAACAATCAAAGACACTCAAAATTTTTATGTCACTCCCAACCCATTGACTTTGTGCAGTGCACTCAAATAAATGCAAGGACATATGGCTTTAGTAGGTCAAACCAAAATCACTCGACTGTAACTTATGCAGTACATACACAGCTCTGTGTGACTCTGCATTATAACTTATAAGACATACACAAGTGTGTTTGACTTTGCCACTATCTCCAGCACACTCATACACATGTGTGAACAATTGGCAATGCAACCAAAAATACTCAAGTGACTGTCTGTGGGTGCGGTGCTTACTGGGCCAAATTTCAGCCTGGGCATAGGAATGCACTGATCATCCTCAGATACCCAGTCACTCAAGCCGGGCATTATAACTCCTCAGCCTAGGAATGATGACCAATGATGACCAGGTCAAATAACCATTAAACTGACCATTAAACTATCACTGAACTGTTTCGTATACACTTTAGTCAAAATCTCCAAAGTGTAAACCAAGGATACAACATACATGTACCTATGCCTTTCTAGATCAGACAAATTAAGGCTTGTATCAAAATGGACAGTTGGTTTTTGGAGAAATGTAAAAATCAAATTTGGAAGAGAATTTGAGCTATGCATGAAGTTGATACAGAGTTTGTGAGCTAAAAGAATAATAAGATAGCTCAAAACGTTCATATAATTTACATGAAAAACTTTGAGTAATTAGCAGTGGGTGTGATGACAAAAAATGGATTAGTGTTCCTTAACCATTAGTTGGTATTCATTGGCATCACTCCTAGTCTGAGAAGACCTCCTAGTCTGAGAAGACCTCCTAGACTAAGAAGACCTCCTTGACTAAGAAGAGTTGGAACAATCAGTCATACATTTAGCTAAAGGGAAATTACATTGTGGAGATGCTACCACAAGGTCGTAATACAACATACATGTAGAGTAAGGCATTTGCATCTTAATGGCCATCCCTATCTTGAAGCATCTGTTCTTTTAACAATTCTTTTAGCTGCCCAATCTCTTTATCTTTGGTCTGTGAGAAAGAAGAAGATAACATTTGTTACTGAGTTTTATTCATAATGTCAAACATATAATACATCAGGAAATGATTTTGTTAATTTTGCACAGGAATATGTTTAGTGCATGTAATGCTAATTTGGAATAATTTTAAGTAAATTGAGATTTTCACAGAGCATTTGTGATACAAGCAAAATCCTTCACTGTACATTTCAAACTACAGTTTGATATAGGATTTGAGGCTTTGCATGGTGGAGATAGATACTTGAGTACTTTCGGGTGACACCATGTAATGATCTCTTCTTGGAAGAAGTGACGGCTCTGACTAGTCTGCTCTAGCTGTCATCAGGAGACAGTCTCCTGATGACAGCTAGAGCAGACTAGATGAAACGTTGAGAACAAACCAAACTCTTCTCAGAGCCATCACTTCTTCCAAGAACTCAGTACAGTTTGATACATTTCAAACTACAGTTTGATACATCTCAGCAAAATTTCAAAATTGTAATAATTTTCACAAATGTACAGACAAAATTTCCTTTTGTTAACATAACTCTGCAATTCTCAATCCTTATTATTCAACATTACAGTGATGGTCAATCAATAATAACCAGTAGGGTCACCACATGATTATGCACCAATCTATTTAGGATGAGAGCCTAGTGTGGGGAAGGCAAGATGGTCACTGTGTAATTAAAATTAAGATTAACAGCATACAACAAGAAACGTAAGTAATGTGAAACCTTATAATTGTATATGATTTGTATTGATTTGTATTGATTTGTATATGATTATTCAGATTTGTATACTGCCTCATTGTACAGGGTGTCCCCATAAAAAGTATACCGAGATAAAAATTACTGTAATGGCAAAACTACTTTATATATGGGAAAGAGAAATATATCTCTAGAAAGGGCAGAATGTCCTCTTTGCAATGGTATACAGCTTGTGATGTTATTGACACAGATGAGTGAACAAATTAGACAGATGTTAAGGGTACTGAAAGCAGGACTGTGACAAGTTTGCATATTTGAATAACAAAGGTCCAAAAAACATTTTAAAAAACCTGCATATTAAACTTTTGAGGTAAGTAGCGAAAACAAAGCAGATTACATTGTTTTAGGTACATTCCTTGTTTTCAAGAATGTGTTGAAAAAGCAAAGGTATTTGGTATTCTGCACACTTGCATGGTTGAGCTATGTTATTCAAATATGCAAACTTGTCACAGTCCTGCTTTCAGTACCCTTAACATCTGTCTAGTTTGTTCACTCATCTGTGTCAATAACATCACAAGCTGTATACCATTGCAAAGAGGACATTCTGCCCTTTCTAGAGATATATTTCTCTTTCCCATATATAAAGTAGTTTTGCCATTACAGTAATTTTTATCTCGGTATACTTTTTATGGGGACACCCTGTATATTGTTTGTTTATTTCATTTAGATGGGCTTATTATCTGTATGCATATCTCACATTACAAATTGGTGAAATTCAACATTTATGCTAGTACATGTGTAAGATAATCAAAAAAGTGAACCTCTCTTTATCTGAAATTTGAAAGTAAATAATTGATCGAAGCCAATTTGATAGACTGAGGTCCTCGATGATTTGTCTTTAATAATGAGATAATTTGTCACTGTTCCAGTGTATGAAAAAGAACATTAAATGCTGTCTTAACTCTCCAACAAATAAGTTTTCCCCTTTCTCAGTCTAATACTATAATTAGGTTATATGAATAAACACTATCTCTATATATACAACATGCTAATGAAAAGATGAACAACTACTATGAAGAAATAGTATGATAATCTACAAGGGAAACACACAACTAAACATAGTACAAATACTGAGGATTCCCACAGGATACCAGAGTGCAAACACATAGAAGATGCCCACAGAATTCCATAACACAGCCAAACATAAGAAACATTTAGCAACACATCACTACACACATGGAATAATTTCTGATAAATCAGAACCTGCAATGACAGACAGTCTGTAGTTCTTGAAAGTAATTAATGTACTTCTGTTTATTGCAATTAATTGCAAATACTATTAAGCAGCACATTAATCAAGGGCATGACGTTAACTAGGTATGTCACAATTGATGTCAAAATCATTTTAACTGAAATACCTTTGTTGAGGGAAGTCCTTATTGCCATGGCAAAGTATGTCAACATTAATTTGTTATTCACAAACTGAAAAGAGGCATGGCATATGTTGGTAGACATGCTTTGACAAGTTTATAAACGTACATTTATTCATTAAATCTAGTCTGGTGATAAATAATTGATTTGATTCTTGCCCTATAGCCATGCATGTATATGAAGCACTACTGTATACTTAGTGCTTTCCAAATGTCTTTGGAAAAATCACCACAGTAATAACCTTGGTTATGTCAACTGATTTAATTGTTCTCCTTTTTCACAGCAACAGTGGCATGGAATAACTGACAAGGAATAATTTGCAAACCTGCACAAGGTTTTAGGAACATGAATATATTGAAGCATTTTCAAATGTTTATGGTTTAGGTTTGGTAGACTGATAACAGAGATGTTTCCCCACATATTTTGCCAGCCAATGGCGGTATACATAGCTTGCTTAAATTATCATAAACTACTCAAACTATATGGGTCTGTATTTACACGTATACATAACAGCAAAAGAAACGTCACCCCCTAAATTTTGATAAGTCTGAGAACGTGTTTAGCTTATGTGTCCTCAGACGTCATGCATGACGAATTTTGAGGTCAACCAAATTTGCAACATTGTGTTCGTGTTACACTCCATACTCATAATATTCTTCATTAAACAAATTATATTAATTATAAAATGAAAATAATAAACATTTTTAGGGGTGACGTTTCTTTTGCTGTTATGTATATATGCATTTAAATAAATATCTTTTAATAATACAAAAATGCAAAGAAAGGTAACGGTTGGAAACCATGCAAGCAATGCGTGAAACTAGATATGAAATGAATGTGTTAATCAGTGCAGAGGTAAATGATGAAAGTAGGGTTAGGTAAAGTAAATATACATGTAATTAAGCACAGATAACAGTTAAGTCAGAAATATTAGAAAAAAAACAAAGAATGACACCTAAAGTCACACATGTAGCATAAACAAAATGAAGTTTTGCTGTCAAGTCCCACCTGAAGTTGTCGTTGAAAGAGTTGGGCATCTAGTTGTAACTCCTGTCTGAGCTCACATATGATAGATTGTCTCATCTAGTAGTAAGAATCATGGGAAGGTTTGGGAGAAAGAAAACACACCTGCATGTAATAACTACTTATAATAGACTCTAATGAGCAGCAGTTTTAATGACTACTACTGTATGTAGAATATTTCAGCCAGAGAATTTAACCAAAATATTTCAGCAAATGTGGATTTCTATTCTTGACTTATTACCTTAACTACTCTTTTTGAAAGAAAATCTGTTGAGGGAAAGACAGAAATGTGATGCTGGGGTGAAATTGAACAATTTGAAGTGGATACATAATCGGCAATAATAACCAACCAGCTAGCTAGTATGCAAGTATGTGCCATGATAGAATTAACCAATCAGAGTGTAGAAGTTGAAATTTTGTACGGAATACGGAATAAAGATGAGCATTTATGGGAATATGTTTGACACTTGGCCCTTACCACAGGATAAACATTTAAGGGTCGTGGTCATCTCCTTTCTTGCCCACGGCCATAACCCTTGGTATTTATCCTACGGTAAAAACTGTGTGACAAACTTTTATTCTCTTATTTTATCTTATTATACCAACGTATTATTTTCCTAAAATAAAGGCTTGCTTATTAGGTTTGACAACTAATTTTTGCAAATATCTTGAATTCACTTCCATCAATACAATTTCATTAAAAATACTATGAATACAAATTTGTGAACGAGATTTAATTAAATGAATGAATACACTGATCAATATTGATCTATACTGCTTATAACATCACTGGGAATACTTTCTGCACAAAGCAGACAAATATGTATGGACAATAGAACATTACAATATTGACTGATGGACGCTAGATGTTATTTTTCAGTAAACAATTGCTGATGTATCAGTCTATGTGTCTTAATTCAGTTGATTTTTGCTCTATGTCTCTGTCTTATGGATCATACATATTCAAGGGTCATTTATTACTTGTTGTAAGACTATACATGTAGGTACACTTCTTTCCTACTCCATTATTTATGTCCTTAGTATCACTCATATTGAATTATCAATGAGTTCAAATTAAGTTTAAGTGATGCATGACTTTTGTATTAACGACATTTCGCTAGTAACAAATAAATTTGCTTTGTATATTAGTTCCTGGGTCTTCCTTTCAATAATTAAATGAATTCAGTGACTGACAATGACTGAAGCAGGGCTATAACTCATATATTGTGTATTAGTGATCATGCTCATGCATATATTGTTAGTAGAATTATTAATTAATAAAAGAACATGCAATCTTAATATCCCAAAATGCACAATTTATTTTCTCTAAATCCAAGCCATATCACAACATGTGTATGATGTAACATACGACAATATCAAGAAACCACTGAAATTATACAGCAAATGTTTTGATTTCTAATCAGCTGGACCCTGGACAGCGATGGCTCAAATGTTGTATGACTGAAATCATGTTTTGATTTCTAATCAGCAGAAACCTGCATAGCAACGGCTCATATGTTGAATGACTGAAATCATAATGTTTTGATTTTTAATCAGCAGAACTCTGCACAGCGACGGCTCAAATGTTGTATGACTGAAATCATAATGTTTTGATTTCTAATCAGCAGAACGCTGCACAGCGATAGCTCATATGTTGTATGACTGAAATCATAATGTTTTGATATTTCTAATCAGCAAAACCCTGCATAGCGACGGCTCAAATGTTGTATGACTGAAATCATAATGTTTTATTTTCTAATCAGCAGAACTCTGCACAGCGACATCTCATAATTATGTTGTATTACATTTCCTAAGCAATTATGGCTCTATTTGCCTATGTCAACTGATGATATCCAGTGTGTATAGTATCCAGAGCCTGTCCTTTTTATTTTAACCAGTTCACGCCGGGAATAAAAAAGTTTTTCTGGGCCCCTGTGCGGGTTTCTTTTTCCCACACACACGTTAATGGAAGCTTCCACAGCACATGGCCGTGTCTTCCGAGCATGTCACCGTATACGCTTGGCTCAACCGAGCATGCATACAAATATTCCGGAGTTTCCTATGGCGTGTTTAGACGCTCTTCGATCCTCGGTGCAAAACAAAATTGCGTGTATACACGGCCTCCGACGCGAACTGGTTAAAATAGGCAGATTACCAGTCTAATCTACAATTCATAGCACATATGATAAAGCCATGCCCTTTCTAGCTGTCTTTAAGATGCTAGAATCAAATGCTGAATATATGTATAAATACTGTAATGTATTTCAAGATGTTGTCATAACTCATTAACATCTATCTCCACTATTTAAAGCTTCAAATCCTACATCAAGATGTTGTCAAGCAAAGTACTTGGTTTCTTGGTCTAATTAAAATATTAATCCATACTACATTCATTCATTTAAAAGAAATCTGTAAATATCTACTATAAATTGCTTTTGTGCAGATATTTACAGATTTCTTTTTAAATGATTAATTTAAATGATTAGTTTTGATTTTATCTTGTGTGTATTGTACCATAAGTGTTGAATTTTTACCTTCAATTAATCTTGTTTGTTTGTTTGTTTTTTCAATTACATGTTTTATGATACCTGTAAGTGGCGGTTAACTGCTGTTTGTTTTCATTAAATAAATAAATAAATAAATAAATAAATAAATAAATTCTTAGGTGGTTTTATTTGGATTATCTTTGTACAACCTAATGACTACATACACTGTATGTATGTACGCTAACAAGACTGTATCTTACATACAACCTAATGACTACATACATGTATGTATGTACGCTAACAAGAGTGTATCTTACATACAACCTAATGACTACATATGTATGTACGCTAACAAGAGTGTATCTTACATACAACCTAATGACTACATATGTATGTACGCCAACAACAGTGTATCTTACATACAACCTAATGACTACATATGTATGTACGCTAACAAGACTGTATCTTACATACAACCTAATGACTACATATGTATGTACGCTAACAAGACTGTATCTTACATACAACCTATAATGACTACATATGTATGTACGCCAACAAGACTGTATCTTACATACAACCTAATGACTACATATGTATGTACGCTAACAAGACTGTATCTTACATACAACCTAATGACTACATATGTATGTACGCTAACAAGACTGTATCTTACATACAACCTATAATGACTACATATGTATGTACGCCAACAAGACTGTATCTTACATACAACCTAATGACTACATATGTATGTACGCCAACAAGACTGTATCTTACATACAACCTAATGACTACATATGTATGTACGCTAACAAGACTGTAT
The DNA here is from genome assembly GCA_029582265.1 of Zoroaster sp. YZ-2022. Lineage (NCBI taxonomy): Eukaryota > Metazoa > Echinodermata > Asteroidea > Forcipulatida > Zoroasteridae > Zoroaster > Zoroaster sp. YZ-2022. The sequence goes on from CM055828.1 coordinate 37,246,294, forward strand.
CTTACATACAACCTAATGACTACATATGTATGTACACTAACAAGACTGTATCTTACATACAACCTAATGACTACATATGTATGTACGCCAACAAGACTGTATCTTACATACAACCTAATGACTACATATGTATGTACGCTAACAAGACTGTATCTTACATACAACCTATAATGACTACATATGTATGTACGCCAACAAGACTGTATCTTACATACAACCTAATGACTACATATGTATGTACGCTAACAAGACTGTATCTTACATACAACCTATAATGACTACATATGTATGTACGCCAACAAGACTGTATCTTACATACAACCTAATGACTACATATGTATGTACGCCAACAAGAGTGTATCTTACATACAACCTAATGACTACATATGTATGTACGCTAACAAGACTGTATCTTACATACAACCTAATGACTACATATGTATGTACGCTAACAAGACTGTATCTTACATACAACCTAATGACTACATATGTATGTACGCTAACAAGAGTGTATCTTACATACAACCTAATGACTACATATGTATGTACGCTAACAAGACTGTATCTTACATACAACCTAATGACTACATATGTATGTACGCCAACAAGAGTGTATCTTACATACAACCTAATGACTACATATGTATGTACGCTAACAAGACTGTATCTTACATACAACCTAATGACTACATATGTATGTACGCTAACAAGAGTGTATCTTACATACAACCTAATGACTACATATGTATGTACGCTAACAAGACTGTATCTTACATACAACCTAATGACTACATATGTATGTACGCTAACAAGAGTGTATCTTACATACAACCTAATGACTACATACATGTACGCTAACAAGACTGTATCTTACATACAACCTAATGACTACATATGTATGTACGCTAACAAGACTGTATCTTACATACAACCTAATGACTACATATGTATGTACGCTAACAAGAGTGTATCTTACATACAACCTAATGACTACATATGTATGTACGCTAACAAGAGTGTATCTTACATACAACCTAATGACTACATATGTACGCTAACAAGACTGTATCTTACATACAACCTAATGACTACATATGTATGTACGCTAACAAGACTGTATCTTACATACAACCTAATGACTACATATGTATGTACGCCAACAAGAGTGTATCTTACATACAACCTAATGACTACATATGTATGTACGCTAACAAGAGTGTATCTTACATACAACCTAATGACTACATATGTACGTACGCTAACAAGAGTGTATCTTACATACAACCTAATGACTACATATGTACGTACGCTAACAAGAGTGTATCTTACATACAACCTAATGACTACATATGTACGCTAACAAGAGTGTATCTTACATACAACCTAATGACTACATATGTATGTACGCTAACAAGAGTGTATCTTACATACAACCTAATGACTACATATGTATGTACGCTAACAAGAGTGTATCTTACATACAACCTAATGACTACATATGTATATGTACGCTAACAAGAGTGTATCTTACATACAACCTAATGACTACATATGTATGTACGCTAACAAGAGTGTATCTTACATACAACCTAATGACTACATATGTATGTACGCTAACAAGAGTGTATCTTACATACAACCTAATGACTACATATGTATGTACGCTAACAAGACTGTATCTTACATACAACCTAATGACTACATATGTATGTACGCTAACAAGACTGTATCTTACATACAACCTAATGACTACATATGTATGTACGCTAACAAGACTGTATCTTACATACAACCTAATGACTACATATGTATGTACGCTAACAAGAGTGTATCTTACATACAACCTAATGACTACATATGTATGTACGCTAACAAGACTGTATCTTACATACAACCTAATGACTACATATGTATGTACGCTAACAAGAGTGTATCTTACATACAACCTAATGACTACATATGTATGTACGCTAACAAGAGTGTATCTTACATACAACCTAATGACTACATATGTATGTACGCTAACAAGAGTGTATCTTACATACAACCTAATGACTACATATGTACGCTAACAAGACTGTATCTTACATACAACCTAATGACTACATATGTATGTACGCTAACAAGACTGTATCTTACATACAACCTAATGACTACATATGTATGTACGCTAACAAGAGTGTATCTTACATACAACCTAATGACTACATATGTATGTACGCTAACAAGACTGTATCTTACATACAACCTAATGACTACATATGTATGTCGGCTAACAGGAGTGTATCTTACATACAACCTAATGACTACATATGTATGTTACGCTAACAAGAGTGTATCTTACATACAACCTAATGACTACATATGTATGTATCGCTAACAAGACTGTATCTTACATACAACCTAATGACTACATATGTATGTACGCTAACAAGAGTATCTTACATACAACCCTAATGACTACATATGTATGTACACTAACAAGAGTGTATCTTACATACAACCTAATGACTACATATGTATGTACGCCAACAAGAGTGTATCTTACATACAACCTAATGACTACATATGTATGTACGCTAACAAGAGTGTATCTTACATACAACCCATCGACTACATATGTATATGTAACAAGAGTGTATCTTACATACAACCTAATGACTACATATGTATGTACGCTAACAAGAGTGTATCTTACATACAACCTAATGACTACATATGTATACGCTAACAAGAGTGTATCTTACATACTAATGACTACATATGTACATGTATGTACGCTAACAAGACTGTATCTTACATACAACCTAATGACTACATATGTACATGTATGTACGCTAACAAGACTGTATCTTACATACAACCTAATGACTACATATGTATGTACGCTAACAAGACTGTATCTTACATACAACCTAATGACTACATATGTATGTACGCTAACAAGAGTGTATCTTACATACAACCTAATGACTACATATGTATGTACGCTAACAAGAGTGTATCTTACATACAACCTAATGACTACATATGTATGTACGCTAACAAGAGTGTATCTTACATACAACCTAATGACTACATATGTATGTACGCTAACAAGAGTGTATCTTACATACAACCTAATGACTACATATGTATGTACGCTAACAAGAGTGTATCTTACATACAACCTAATGACTACATATGTATGTACGCTAACAAGAGTGTATCTTACATACAACCTAATGACTACATATGTATGTACGCTAACAAGAGTGTATCTTACATACAACCTAATGACTACATATGTATGTACGCTAACAAGAGTGTATCTTACATACAACCTAATGACTACATATGTATGTACGCTAACAAGACTGTATCTTACATACAACCTAATGACTACATATGTATGTACGCTAACAAGAGTATCTTACATACAACCTAATGACTACATATGTATGTACGCTAACAAGACTGTATCTTACATACAACCTAATGACTACATATGTATGTACGCTAACAAGAGTGTATCTTACATACAACCTAATGACTACATATGTATGTACGCTAACAAGAGTGTATCTTACATACAACCTAATGACTACATATGTATGTACTAACAAGAGTGTATCTTACATACAACCTAATGACTACATATGTATGTACGCTAACAAGAGTGTATCTTACATACAACCTAATGACTACATATGTATGTACGCTAACAAGAGTGTATCTTACATACAACCTAATGACTACATATGTATGTACGCCAACAAGAGTGTATCTTACATACAACCTAATGACTACATATGTATGTACGCTAACAAGACTGTATCTTACATACAACCTAATGACTACATATGTATGTACGCTAACAAGACTGTATCTTACATACAACCTAATGACTACATATGTATATTAACAAGACTGTATCTTACATACAACCTAATGACTACATATGTATGTACGCTAACAAGAGTGTATCTTACATACAACCTAATGACTACATATGTATGTACGCTAACAAGAGTGTATCTTACATACAACCTAATGACTACATATGTATGTACGCTAACAAGACTGTATCTTACATACAACCTAATGACTACATATGTATGTACGCTAACAAGAGTGTATCTTACATACAACCTAATTTAAACAAAGTTTGGATCTAATTTCTGCATGATATGTTATGTATTTTACACTCTACTTTTTACTTAGTAAATTCAGATGATGAAATAGTCAAAATATCTACTAGAAATCAATATACCATAATTTTATTTTGCACATTATACCACGCTTCATATTGACCAATCCACAGCTATCAACAACCTGAAATATGATTTGACATATTTCAAGGGTTATTAAATACATACTATTTGGTCTCCATGCATCATAGCATACATTTTGTGTAAAGATGTCTGTTTGGTGTAAATTTAAGGACGTGAAATATAAAATAACTCTTTGTTTATTGACGGTTTATTTACAGATCACTAAGAAAGAAGAAGGAAAAATAGCCTGGTGTATTTGTATCTTACATTTTATAGCTGCGAGTGAAACATTATTTGGAAGGTTAATAGTAAATAAACAAACTTGTTTTATTTGGGTTATTTAATCAAATTTAGCTTGCTCCATTTTATTATTCTTGTAAGGTCTTGTGCCATTCAAAACATGTATAATTAAATTACTTTTCATACATGCAAGTCACGAGTTATGCTTTAACCTCTTAACCGTATTTTGACAATGGAAGCATTGTCATAAAACACTCTACATTCAGGTCATGTCCAGGCATACTGTGCTTGTATTGTCTTTTAGTAGTAAACAACTCAGATTCCCAAGATGTCACTCAACAAAGTCAACAAGTGAATGAATAAGTCTAAGGATTAATAAGGAAAGAATGCAGATATTAATGACAGCGAGTGCAGATTCATCATTATCACAGCTGACTATTAAAAAAATTGTTGAAAATTTTCTGTTTCTACTCTCAGAATTTGAATAAAAACATCAAGACCAACACAGCAATCCAAACTTATATGTGAGTGAATCAGCCTCGATATGATCAATCCATAAGATTGAAGCAATACAGTTTAATGTCTTTTACACAAATCAAGAGCAAGCTATGTGTTAATAGCGACTATATTTACATTCAGGTGAAGCAGAACATTTGGAGTGCAAATGTGTGATGTTTATTAGCAGGAGTTTTTTGCAATAGGAAAAAAAACAATCACATTAAGTTTAACTTAAGAGACTTTTTTTAACTTTATAATTGACGTACAAAAATTGGTCTAACATTTTTAAATGCAAAGGAATTTTGGACTCTCATTTTTTTAATCCAAGCTGATGATGCTATTTTGCTTTTCCAAATACAAAGAAATCTTGAGTAAATCTAATTATTGGAGGGTCATTTTGTGACTCACTTGTCCACTGGATTTCAAAAAGCAGAAATGGCATCTCTCTCACCTCTTTAACAGCACTGTTCATCTCTCGTCTAGTCACCTCTCGTTGTTGTTGTAGCTCCATCCTTACAGCCATCAACGCTTCCATCATATCTCTCTTATCAACTGCTTGCTCAACAACCCCCTCCTCTCGGCAAGACTCCGCCCACTCACCACTACTGACAGCTGATAGATCAGGAGCAGTTGATGCTTCTGAGGGTGAGGTATGAGGGTGGATCATCTCAAGGTCATTAAGCATACGTCTAAGGGATCGTTGCTCATCTAGGAGGTTCACCATCTATGTGGAGAAAAGAGGAAATTGAAGCTTAGAAGATGTAGCCAAGCAACCAAGCATATTACTAGGATACAAAGAAGACATTTAGGTCAAGGTATTGCTGTATTTCACTAGTTACACTGGATGATTACAAAATGAACAACTTGTGGAAATTTCAGTTCAACTGGTTTACATGAGGTAAATATTTCAGTTCATGTACAATATGTAACAAAAAATGTTTATTTGATTGTCTGCAAACAAAAGTTGACCCCATTTTCCTTTTTTTATACTTTTGTTTGAACAGGGATATAATTGGAAGGAGTAATTAGGATTGATGTAATCTTCCATTTTTCCTGCAGGATGTGTCACATTCATCTTGGCCTTACCTCTTGGATAACGTCCATGTTGGCCACTGTTACAGTCGTAAGGTTATCTTCAAATTCATTCTGAAATCAAAGTATAGAAACATAATGTAATTTCACATGAAATTGGAAATGTCAAAGGTTAACAAGATGTGAGTGCTGGTTTTCCTAAAATTATTGGACTACAAAATTATGGATTTTAAGGTATTTTGCACCATTAGTAAAAATTACATTGGCTTTAAGTAATACAAAAATAAGATTAAATTTTTAAACAAAGGTTTACAAAACAATGAAGCAAGATGAGCTTGGCTCAATGGTCAACTTCTAAATTGATAAATGACTTGAGACAGTTAGTTCCTCCTGGTCAATCAACCATTATTTACTAAAGACTGTCTTATCATCATTATCAATATATCACTCCTTGACTGTTATTTGTTTTAGACTTTCCTGTCTTCATTATCAATCTATCACCAACTCGGCTGCTTTCAGCAAATTTGTAAGTACTATAGCAACATAAATTTTTTCAAGACAAACATTTTACCTTCACCCGTTTTCATCGAGCTACAAGCCTTACAAAATAATATTAACCAAAGTTCATGAAACATTAACGTAAATTTGAGACTACTAGTAGTTGAATATATATATATATATATATATATATATATATATATATATATATATATATATATATATATATATATATATATATATATATATATATATATATATATATATATATATACCTGGCCCCATAGAGCAATAGATAATTGGCATAAGTGGACCGCCCACCAACATAAGGGCTAGTTAGCTCAGTTGGTAGAGCGCTCGTACGGTAATCGAGAGGTCGTGGGTTTGAGTCCGGCATCAGCCAATTTTTCTTTGCTCGCTACCCGTTTATAATATTTCAGGTCAGTTTCTCCATATAAATCTACTTTGTGTACAACCACATAAAAGGCTTGTGTCCCGTTTGTGTCATCCCCGCTACTGCCGTTACCGGGTTGTTTGCATCTGACCGGGCTTGAACCCTGGCTACTCGGCAGATATGGTTTGGCCTCTGACCTGGCCCCATAGAGCAATAGATAATTGGCATAAGTGGACCGCCCACCAACATAAGGGCTAGTTAGCTCAGTTGGTAGAGCGCTCGTACAGTAATCGAGAGGTCGCGGGTTCGAGTCCGGCATCAGCCAATTTTTCTTTGCTCGTTATATATATATATATATATATATATATATATATATATATATATATATATATATATATATATATATATATATATATATATATATATATAAACGGATAGCGAGCAAAGAAAATAGAAAAGAAAGAAAAGAAAAAAGAAAAAAATATATTCATCAGTTGTCTGATGATCGCATAACGCGTGAAACTCGGAGTTACAACTACCAGCGTTCCACTAGTTTTACTACAAGTATATATATATATATATATATATATATATATATATATATATATATATATATATATATATATATGATTTTTACAGCTATGTATTTTATCTAGATTACTCTTGTGTACATAAGTATTAATTACATAAGTATTTTTTTGTTTTTTATTACAGAAGAAATAAACGTAGAGAGTTTTGAGTTTTTACTTGAATAAAGAGCTCTGCTTTTTTTCATGAGTGTTTGTTTAGACTTAAATAATTAGAAATATTTTTAATTTACTCAAAAACACAACTACATGTACATGTAGGTGACTGGTATTATTTCATGTTTTTCTCTGTCCATACTCCATATATTGGATTTGTGTTTGATTTATACATGCATGCACTTTCAAGGAATAAAGGTTGAATAAAGTGGGGGGGGGGGGGAGGGGAAAATTGAGATCCAAACAGAAGGCGGCTAGAGTTTGAAGATCAGATTATCAGAGGATCAGAGTAAGGATCCTTGTGTCAATGTAACTGAACCTCAGGAATAAAAACACATCATATTCCCAGGCTGACATGACCAGCCGAGGTCAAGGTCTAATTAATTGTTATTTCTTATCAATCAATCTGAGAAGAATAATGACTCAGATTCATCACTAGGGCTTTCTTAATTAGTCAGTTTATACAGAAAGGAACACGGTCAGTTTGCAATTACAAAATGGTCAATAATTTATCCATTTTTATAGTATAGTGTGATTCATGAACATACATGGCTAAGGTACATGTATTTATTGTATGATGGTAGTTACATACATGGCTAAGGTACATGTATTTATTGTATGATGGTAGTTACATACATGGCTAAGGTACATGTATTTATTGTATGATGGTAGTTACATACATGGCTAAGGTACATGTATTTATTGTATGATGGTAGTTACATACATGGCTAAGGTACATGTATTTATTGTATGATGGTAGTTACATACATGGCTAAGGTACATGTATTTATTGTATGATGGTAGTTACATACATGGCTAAGGTACATGTATTTATTGTATGATGGTAGTTACATACATGGCTAAGGTACATGTATTTATTGTATGATGGTAGTTACATACATGGCTAAGGTACATGTATTTATTGTATGATGGTAGTTACATACATGGCTAAGGTACATGTATTTATTGTATGATGGTAGTTACACTGTAAAGTGCAGTACTAATGACAATGACTTACATATTTGCATGTATCATTAAACACATTGATAGATGGGATTTTCACTTTTACAATTAACAATAAATGCATGACAGAGTCATGAGGATTATTTCCACTACACTGTATCTGTTACAATGTATCTCTCAATAATTGTGATGTGAATGCTTCCCTCCTACCGGCAAGTTTATCCTTACTATAGCTCTCTTTGTCCTTTTAGCAAGATGGCCTTCCATGATATCAACCTCATCAATAATTTGCCTCCTTAGTTCCCGGACAGAATCCAGCTCCGTCCTCTCTTGTTCCGATACTCCTTCCTCATCTGCATCATCGTCATGGTGATAGGAGTGCACACGCTTAGCAAAACTCTCCAATTCATAAAGGTCATTTTTGTACTTGTAGAGCGCCCTTTGGATGAGTTTCATGTCATGGAGGTCATCCTGTGAAACCAATCAAATATATTCATTTATTATTTCTTACAAAAACTCACAATAATAAAGAACAATTAAACTGAGTGATTATTATCTTAGAGCTTACTTGATTGTAAGATGACACCAATATCCTGAGTAGTAAATCTCATCATGTCATTAAAAAAAGTGTCTTCATGAAGTTGCTTGGATATGTGCTTCCTTAGAAACCAGGATTATTACTTTAAGATGATACGTTAAGGTGGGTTGTTATTTAATATTATTTGACAAATGTATTAGGACTCACTTTTTAAAATGATTGTTTAGGAATGAATGACTATTGATTGAGTGTCTAATTTGAAGGATTTGTAATCTATAGCGAAAGCAGTGAACAACAGAGAACTACAGAAGGTAAAAACTACGCTTTCAGCAGAAAAAAACCATAAAAGAATGACACATATCAATAGAAATTCACTGAAATTAATGATTTCCATACCTCAGATTTGACTCTCACAACATTTTCTGTTGATGTTTCTATTAATTGTTTAATACAATTTTCATCTGCAGGTTTCCCATCCAAGGCCAATTCAACACATGTTCGGTAACGTTTTGGCACAATTTCAGCATCGGTACTATTGCATAGTTGTTCGCTTACAAAAATACTATCTGTTTCAATGTCATCACAACACGTTATTTTAGAAGCATCTATGACAAATGGCGTCGGTGAGAGGTAAAGGCACATGGATGATTCTACTAGCTCTGTTGGTTTAGCAGAATTGGGTTCCATGGATAAAGAAGATTCTGGAATGACTGGTAAAGTTACTTTGTTAGAATTATCATCAGAATTTGTTAAATTAAGACAAGTTCCTGAGTGATTTATAGTGAATGATTCCTCAGCTGTAGAAGAAGAGTTTTCATTGCTGGTCCCTTGCTGGTGAAAAGTATCAGAGGTTACAATAGGTGGGCAGAACTCTAATATTGATTCTGCTACTGTCACTATGGTTTCCTCCTGGTATGTTTTATGAGATGCTTTAACACTTGTTCTTAAATAGGAACTGGGTGGTGAAGCTACATCAAGAAATCTTCCCTCTTGTTGAAGAAGGCTCTCAACATGCTCTAAGTATCTCATTTCCTCCTCAAGATCCCCCACATCTCCAATACTGTCCACATTAGCAACCATACTTTCAGCTGTTTCAGTATCGCTTCTCAAATCTGCACAATCTAGTTTTTCGGACTCGACTTCTTCATGAGTACAACCAGCTGCATCTGTGCTTGTCTCTGAGTTCCTTCCATCACCCACATACTGTCTTGAATTTTGCTTGGGGAGAACTTCAGATACACTTGAGTGTCTTGAATTCACTGGTGTGTTTTCTTCATCCAGACAAGGAAGGGTCGGCAACCTTAGAATCTGACTGGATTTCCGCTTTGTTAGTTTAGGACAGGATTTGATGCTGTCTTCCACAACCTCGGCCTTTGCTGGTGGAGGGGAATGCACCTTCTCAGCCATTTCAATTTGGTTAGGTGTATGAGTATCCAGATCATCGTTATTTTGAGTAGACTTTGGAGTTTGTTTAGTATGACTGATGATAGACTCAACTGATTCCATTAAATTAGGAATATCACTAACTGGAAAGCTATCAAAATCAACAGTCTTCATCTTAGACAATAATGGCCTCTTCCTACTAGATATTCCTGTTTCTTTGCCTTCTTCCATAAAGTTTTTGGCCTCCGAAGCCTGTTTTATATTTTCCTGGAGTGTTGTCAAGATCTCCACAACTGTCTTGGGACCCGAGGCTGTCTCCTGCTTATCTGCCACAGTTGGGTAGGTCTCCGAGCGCTGCCGAGGAACAGGGAGGCTCCGAGGCAAAAATGTATCACATTCTCCATCAAAGGGAGAATCTTCCATGCTTGAGACACTTAGAATGCTAAAAGTGCTTCCCATACGTTCATAGCTACTCCTAGATTCACGAAATGATTTTCGAGAGCGTGCAATTCGCTCTGTACTAGATATGGACGAGGGTTTTGAGACATTTTCCTCTTCAACTGTTATGACAGTTCTCCCTGATAGTGCATCATCACTCTCCTCTAGCCAGTCATTTCTGTCAAAACTTTCTAGCACGCCCAAATCATCAAAGCTAGTCTGGATAAGTTTATTTCCCATTTCAGGCATGTTGTCCTCACTGTAATACTTCTGCAAGGATTCCTGATCATTGCAGTCCTCAATATGTGTTGAATTAGAGATGATTGTGGACTCCATGATTTCATCCGCAAAACCACTGCTATCTGACTGAGCACTATCAGTCCGTACAAGAGGTTCTATAAGAGAAAACAATCAATTATATAATAAGTGGATAATCAGATGTCAGATGTACAGTTTTGTTTATAAGGAATTGCCTGGTTGATAAATATAAGGATAGAATGCTGCTTGAATACAAAACAAAACCGGATAGAATCAGTTAATGGAATTCAGATAAAGTCAAGCCAGAAATAGTAAGGTTTACAAGAATCACTTTAAATAACATATGACCTGTTTTTAAAACACTCTTAGTAGCAGACCAAGTACATTCCAGGTTAAAGAATAGGAAAAAGGAACTAATGTACATTGTATTCACAAGAGAAATAAGTAGTTGAGTTTAGGGAAGAAAAAAAGGTTATCTGATAATCTGCATGCATGTACATGTACAGTTGTACCATCGCTTCTACAGAAATTATGTATGTACATAAATAGATACAAGGTCCATTGTGATCAATGATATACTGTTATACATGTACAGTAAACAAGACATTGTAGGTTTTACAATTGAATTTCTTTTAGTCTAACAATTTGTTCACAGCAGGATCTTTTATTTTTTATGTATTTTTAATCTTGGTTCACATTCAAAATATGAAACAAAAGAAAATCTATCAGAGCAAGATTTTACCAATGTTGTAGTTTTCTTTTTCATAAGAACTTTGTTGTTTTTAGGAAAAGATCACAAATTCTTTAAAACAGCACATTTCAAAACTTATGTTTGAAAAACATATAATTTACATTAAAAATGTCACAGAATGATTTTGATGTAGGTTTTAAACAGTGTCTAAATATTAAATTTACAATACTGATGCATATGTGCATTATTACACATAAAACTTGATGTCCATTTACAAAATAAGGGATCTAAAAGACACCAGAAGGTATTGCTGGCTAACACTGTGGTAATCATAGTAAAATCAGAGTACACCAGCAGTAACTATGGTAACATCAGAGCACAACAGCAATAACCAAGGTAAAACTGCAGTAACCATGGTACAATTTACATGGATCTAAAAATATAAAGCATTTTGAAACACTGTGAATACACTTAATATGCACCGACTAGTACATACAGTATGCGTACTTGCATTTGATTAATTGTTTTACTATCATCAATGTTAGATGTACCAATTCCAGCACACTATATACACATCATTATTTACACATCTCCTAATCCTTGACAAACACACAGTGATTCATGGGTATGATTATACATCAACATCTACTTTAACTACTTCACTAATGAACCAGTTAATGAGTTGCTAATAAGAAGATGGGCAAATTAGTTTTGTACGTATCCAGGCCAGGAAAGTCTCAGAACACAGCAGCAGATGATGTAGTCTAGCTGATGAAAAGTCGTGAGATCATTAATCTCCTTGGCCAGATGAAGCTAGCCAATAGAAAGGTAGACTACCCAATGAGATGAAACTGATTGAGTCGTGATATTATTCTCCATGGCTGGATAAAGTAGGCTGATAGGACAGAAATCTCTGTTGATTCATCTACCTGCTTGTCTCAACTCCGTACATTAAATGTCAATGTATCCCTTAGCTGTACTTCAGTGTGTTTGTATCATTTCATCCAACCACTCTCTGCCTCTCTCCTTCTCCCTCTGCCTCTCTGCTACGAGATCTCATCTCATGTCCTTAAGTATATTGTGATTCTGATTCAATAAGCAGGTTTCTCACTGCATGTACAGTAAACACTATATATATCAGGCACATACTTTAACACATCATTCAAGGATCAAAGCAGATCTAAAGCCGATTTGAGTAGTGGAAGTGTATTGGAAAAAGTAATTCAATTTATATTTAATTCTCAGGTAAGGAAACTCAGGCTTTTTTTGGAAGCTGTATATTACACAATACAGTTTTAATGCCTATATGTTACATGTAGTTTGACAATGCTTATTTCACATCAAATATTGGTTTTTTTTCATCAAATTGTCTTTCTTAGGTACAACTGTTTGCACACTTGCTAACACATGTTTTGTTTGTAATCCGATCAAATGGTTTATCACAGGACTGCATGTACTAATGCAAGAAAACATCTTCAAATAATGTAATTTGATATTTATAATGGACATTTTGGGGAAAAAAATGCCAAGACTGCAGAAAAGATGCTCCTCTGTTTGTGTGTTTCAATATTTACTATTATTATCACCAGAACAAAACAAAACAAAGATATCAATGTACACATATTACAAACTTGTATTCATGGTCTGATGATCCAAATATGTATTAAAAGTAGGGGTGATGATATTGAATTTTTTTGACAGTCGATTATCGACGGCATGATATCGACGATGATTATCGTCTCAATACGTGGATTTTTTAAAGATGTGAAAAAATTTATGTATCGTACATTAACGACATTGGACACCGATATATGAACTACTTTTACATGCAAGTTCTACAGGGAAGTTGCGTAGGTAATAAGCGGTTACTACAAACAGTCGCTCCAAAACGAGCCGAGTTCTTAGATTTTTGCCACTCGGTGTGACAAACATTTCATAAAAAAGAACTCACCGTGATGTCCATAAACAAACTCATGGTTTATAAATGCCTACAACCCCCATCCCAGAGCTCAGAATGAACGGGCAATTGATCAATCGTGCATGCACAGTTAAGCAGTCATGACCCACGCTTTTATCCTGGTATCCAACATCTGCTGAATATGAACAACCTCACAATGTACACCAGCGCGGTTATTCCAGGGTAAGTTTAAAGCCCACACCGCAACCAGGAGTACAACGCACTAACAAAGACCACGCACCAAGTCGTAGGAGCATGAGCAGGGCCGCGCCGTGATTTCGAACTGTTTTTTAAATTTATTTAGCTCTTCACGGCACCGTAACTTCTTGATATCACCATATCATGATATGAAATTTTGATACAATTTATCACTCCGGCGATATTTTAACTTAAAAGTGCGATATAAATTTGATATCGTCTATATTTTTGGAATATCGTCAATATGGCGATATTTCGATATTTTCAAAACCATAACCGATTTTTTTTTGAATATCGTATCATTACGATATTATCATGATATTGTCCACCCCTAATTAAAAGTCAACACCTTTACAAGGTACAGGTATTACACGTACATTTGCTAATGTATCTAGGTACTTTTTGCAATTAATCAAATTGTTTATTTAATCATAGACTTTTTTGCAAATATACGAGTGAGATGCATCTTTTTCTAAATAGCAATCACCATTCTCATTTGTCCGTACATTATTGTATACACATGTAGGGTGTAATTGAACGATCAACGTAGATGCGATATTAAACTGAACACAATGTATGGTCAGTTTGGCCGTAACATACATAGACAATATCCAGTAAGGTGTGGTCAGTTTGGCCGTAACATACATAGACAATATCCAGTAAGGTGTGGTCAGTTTGGCCGTAACATACATAGACAATATCCAGTAAGGTGTGGTCAGTTTGGCCAACATACATAGACAATATCCAGTAAGGTGTGGTCAGTTTGGCCAACATACATAGACAATATCCAGTAAGGTGTGGTCAGTTTGGCCGTAACATACATAGACAATATCCAGTAAGGTGTGGTCAGTTTGGCCGTAACATACATAGACAATATCCAGTAAGGTGTGGTCAGTTTGGCCGTAACATACATAGACAATATCCAGTAAGGTGTGGTCAGTTTGGCCGTAACATACATAGACAATATCCAGTAAGGTGTGGTCAGTTTGACTGTATATTTATCACTGACTAGACCAGGATACATGTACATTACACAAATCGGCTTGTGTGTTATCTACACAGAAGATAACTCCCATGCTCATGAAACCATATGGGATTTGGACATACATAAACATCTATCATTTTCACATGAGAACATCTGCTGTTATCATACTACATGTACATGTATATGCCTTGACAAATGTTGACTAGAAGTAGAAAAAAATATTCTACGCTTGGAAGCAAATTAAGACCACTGCTAGAAGAAATCCTAATGGGAATCAGTTAACTTCACATACTGTGACTGTCTAATGTAAGAAATTATGCTGACTACATTTTAAAGCCTGCATACATGTACATGTAGTTACACTACATGTGAAAGTCAAAAACATAAATGATCAGTTACACATAACATTACTTAACCCTAACTCCCTAGACAACAAAAGCAATTGGAGGATTTTGAAGGATTTTGATTGTTTAGTAACAATGCTTAGGGAGTTAGGGTTAAGTATTAAGTTGATAATAGTATCCAACAGCCCAAGAAATACATCAGTCTAATCCAAAATGAATTTCTGTTATTTGAAGATATAAATTCCATCTTGGAATTAAAACAACACATTTCCATTACCTTGTTGAGGCCCTTTTTGAAGAGAATACGTGAAGATTACTCCACTTTGAACTTTATTCCAATAAAGTTTATATAAGCTTTTAACATTGGTTGAACATTTTCTGAAACATTTGTGCACATCAAAAACCTGCCACACCCACTTTGGAGGGCCATAAAACTACGTTATGAAAAATATTGAGCCAAATTAGAGAGGGTCTCCAAGAGAGGTAATCAGAATGATCCAATAATCTGCTTGGTGTAAAAGTGATTATGGAAAGCCTAAACTATAAAATGATAAAGTCATCTTTCATACCAGTTTGCTCATGCATTTCATTTTAAATATATTTAAATTTTTATTTTTATTTGACTCATTTATGACCGAAACAGGGAGAACATCAAAATGAAAACAAAACAACATTGATAAGTACCAGGACACCATCTGATACAAGGACTGTCCAACACCAGACTAGGACATTGATCAAGGACTGTCCAACACCAGACTAGGACATTGATACAAGGACTGTCCAACACCAGACTAGGACATTGATCGAGGACCGTCCAACACCAGACTAGGACATTGATACAAGGACTGTCCAACACCAGACTAGGACATTGATACAAGGACTGTCCAACACCAGACTAGGACATTGATCGAGGACTGTCCAACACCAGACTAGGACATTCAAGGTCAATATTGCAACATTAATATGGGCAAATTTACCATCAGAGAATAATGTCTATTATCATGGGTAAAGTGTAAGAAAACACAAAGCAGATCATGTCAGATTGCCATATATTGCATTTGCAACTCCTAAATGAAATAAATTGGATCTGGTGTCGTGCTCTTAATTTAGCTGTATCACTGTCAGAGGAGAGCTGGTGGCTATTTTATTTCACTTGGAGACAAATTACACAGACTAATTGAAATTGATACTAATGGAATCATTGTAATGAATATAGCCAACTCCTTGCTTGTAATAAATTAATAGTATACATGGATTAGAGATCCGAGTTCAACAAGCTTCCTAAGCAGGAATAAGAAAACTTACAAACAGGGGTAAACCACACCTAAAATAATGAGACTATAATTCAATAAACATATTGAGTGTTTTCTATTCATCAATAATTCATGTATCAAAAAGAATAAGGTATCTCCCTGGCCAATAGATGACCTTGATAAGATGGCAAGATGGCAGCTTTTCTTTATCCATCTCCAATTAAATTTTTGAATTCAATATGGTTCCCTGTGACATCCTTCATGTTCTGTTAATGGTAATGATGTAGAACAGGGTGGCACCAGACTAATATCATTCAATTAATTAATGAATAATTTCTCTAGGGTCTCAGGAAGACAGCTTACATTCCCAGAAAGAAAGGCAGATTACTCAGGAATGATGTACATGGAACTGCAGACTGGAGTCTGAAGTTTGTGATCAGCAAATGATTGCATGTGGTCTGATAACGTCAACCATACTAAGTCAATACTCAGTTTTGTCCCTCAGTGTAAAAAATAATAATAAAAAATAAAAAAAATTAAATTAAATACAAAAATTCATTACAAACTCCTGAAAACCATGTGCACTTCAATCTCCATTTGTAATTAGTTTATAACCTGATATACTGTACATGTAAAGCGCAGCAGCAAAACGTCCTTATTTCTCTTTTATCCTCAAAATAAAGATTGCTCTGCAGCAAGCTAATAAATTGATGATGAATCTCAATGGTTATCTCAATGGTTACTGGGAGGATGCAATTAAAGTCGGAATTACATGGAAATATCCTGAGTAGATAGGGTCAGTCACTACATTAACATCACAATGATATACATGTACATTTATATGTGATGTACACTGTACTGACAAGGTACAACAAAGCTCTTCAATGCTATGTTTAAACACTTCAGGTTCTCATTCCAGTACAATCTATAAATTCCCTGTTATTCAAATGTTTTACCATGCAATACAATTTCCATTAATGTTTTTCTTAATATGTCATCGACTTAATGTTTGCTCAAAGAACCTAAGTTGTTAAATTTGAACAATTTAACAGGATGAAAGTAAACAATGCATACTTGTATTCCAGTGATCAAACATCAAAATATGAGTCTATAGTCATAATTGTCCAAATCATAAGTCTTAAAATAATGAAACTTTAGCAACAATACCAAATATTGGATCCGATATTATATTGTTATTCCCCAGTGTTTTGAAACTATTTTCTTATAATATAGACATTTTGTTATTTTTTACAAGGGAATTTGTTTGTTGGGTTAAAAATTGTTAATATGGAACAAGTCATGTTAGCTCCAGTATGAGTGTCAAGGGTTGAGTCATTGTCATTACAAATAGAGACTCTAGTCCAAATCACTAAAAATGTGACTTGAGTCATGAGTTATATAAGTCTGTTAATAATCTAAGGTTATCTATTATTTCATGGATCACTGTATACAAGACAAAATCAAAACCAAAAAGATAATGTAGCAATAATAATGCAGGTCTCAACTCCTGCAGCTAACAAACACAAACATTCTGTAGTTTGAGAAAATCTTTGTTATTAAACATTTAGATTTATCTAGGACAGAAGACAACAAAGGCATTAGTATTTTATTAATAAACATACATGTAGGTAGGTTAATTAGACAGCCCAAGGGAGTGAGATATGGGAACACATCAATATCCTCATTAGGAAGGACTGAAATGTTTAAACAAACATGTTTAAACAATTTCTCCCCCTTTTTTGCACAAATTATTCATTTATTACAGGGGTATGATTTGACAAAAGTGAAAACTCTTGAAAATGGGTAGCAGGCCTGGGTCTCCCTTTGGTCTAGAGGACAAAGGCCCCCTGAACCTCCTGTGGGTAGCAGGCCTGGGTCTCCCTTTGGTCTAGAGGACAAAGGCCCCCTGAACCTCCTGTGGGTAGCAGGCCTGGGTCTCCCTTTGGTCTAGAGGACAAAGCCCCCTGAACCACCTGTGGGTAGCAGGCCTGGGTCTCCCTTTGGTCTAGAGGACAAAGCCCCCTGAACCTCCTCGATGTTTAATTTTGGAGGATTTACATACTCTCCACATCCCCACAAACATGAAACTAGAGGTTTGGACACAATACAGTCTACTTCTTTCTTTCCTTGGGATTTATGCCTGTGCTTGATATAGAGGGTGTGATGTCACCCATTGTACACTTTTTGGTTATGACCATCATGCATTTTATTACAATCCACATTCTCTTGAAGATGACTGGTACATGCAAGTCATAATTACATTAATCTGATTCCTGAGAGATGGTGTCATTCCAAATGAACTGTTACCAATAATCTGATTTTAATAATAATTTCTTTTCAGTATTTTATGTTAGACTAAAGGAATGGTTCAACATTGGTTAAATTCAGAAAACTTCTATGTATGCTTACTTTCTTTGAATCAAAATATACATTACACAACGAACTTGTGTATGTCTAAGCTCAATGAGAAGTCCAAGTTACGACAAAAGTGTGAAAAAGCTTTCTCAACTTTTACAGAAAATTGTTGTTGGCAACTTTTTGTATTTTCTGAAATAAGAGTACTTCAATCCAGATAATTACTTTAGGATGATTGGTACCTTTACTAACTTCACATCAAGATAGCTTTCATGATTATAATTTGGTAATTTTGTAATCAGGTAATAACCAATGTTTTACCTTCCATTTAAGTTGTAAATATGGTGAAGCACGGCTGTATGAAAAGTTATTAAATATTAGTATCAAACATCAGATTATGCATATTCATAAATGCATGAATCTTGTACATGTAGGTGACTCATGTACATCAAACTGTAGGCATTCTCAACTGGGCTACTCTGAAAAGATGCAGAAGATTGCTGGAAAAAAGAATACCTTTGTCTTGATATTTGTTGCCATGACGACAAAAGAGCAGAGTTCTCAACATTCTGTGATTATTAAAGTTATTTTAAGATCAATACATTTGCAAAACCATTGCATCACTCAAAAATAAACAGTTTCTTCTACTGCCAACTGTTAATTACACGTACAGTGATATGACATGTATAGTGGCATGTATAGTGACGTGTATAGTTACATTTGACAAATTTGTTAAATAATTAAAAATATATATATATATAGTTAACTATTTTTTTACAAAAAATAAATAAAAATGAGACAATTTGGAATACCTTTTTCTGTTGTCTTGTCAGATAGATGAACTTTTGACTGGACTGGACTTCCTTCTTCCTGGTTCTCAGTACTGGAAATCTATACAAATATAATAACAGTCACCATAACATAATTGTTTGGAAGCAATCATTTGGAGCTTATTAGTGGAGGAAAATGTTAATGACTGAATACATAAATGAATGTAATTAAATAATCAAACTTGAAGAGTACAGGTAAAAAGAAATGGGTTATTGATATTGTATGTTTCTTTCTGGTAATAAAACCATACATTCCTCAAAAAAGAAAAAACAGCTCTGAAGGTGTAGCTTATAAACCTAAAGAAACCGTTGTAGAGAAGACGATATTCAGTTTTAGATGTGGAAGGAAAACCCCAGACTCAGGCAGGGAATGAAAATAAAAGTCACATATCTGCTCGTGTTTCACTGGGATTTCAAACATAGTTCTACAGAGGTGAAAGGCAAGGAAAGTATCGGTACACAAACCCATACCTGATTGTCTAATTATGTATTCAGATAATTACTTCCACTAAGACTGTAAACAACATGTTTTACCTATTAAATGTATATTATGTGTACAGAACATGAAACTACAAACTACAAATTACACTGTACACCATTTACATACACAGATCAACACATTTTTAGCCCAAACCCACACTTACCTTTAACATAACTCAAGATCTGATCTTAAAAACAGAGGATGACTGTAAGACACAGAACATGGTGTAACTTAGTAGCATGAGGGATGAGCAACTAATGGATTATAGTTTGCAGTTATAGCCTAAATCAATAGAATCTCTAGAAGTATCATCTCAACCAGTGACAGTCTAATGTCATAATGAATACTGCTTAATGGAACTGCCATTTCAACGTTACGCTGATCACACAAAAACTTGCTCTGTACAGACCCAGCCATAAAAAAAATGCCATCATGTTACTATGGCAAGTAAATTTATCATTTTTGATCATTGTAGGAATACTAAATAATTTTAAATTTTAAAGTGCTATATGTAAATCAGGAGAGGGGGGCGATGGATTCATCCAAACATCACCCCAGGCTTATTGATCCACCACTGTGTTTTTATTATTATTATTACATGTAGCTCCGAGACTCTGGAATCATCTTCCAACTAAACTCAAATCTTGTCATAGTATAACCAGATTTAAGTCGATGCTTAAAACTCATCTTATGTCACAACTCTTCAAAGATGATGTATATTTGTAATTGCATTGTAGGTACATGTATCTCGGTACATAATTTTTATTAATTTTTTTCCCTATGCTATCATTGTATATTGTTTGTATTCATGTTTTTCTTTGTTTCCGCGCCTTGAGCGCCCAGCAGGGTGGATATGTGCGCGCTAAAAATCTTTATTATTATTATTATTTATTTATTTGGAAAGAAACTTTATATGTACCTTTATGTACATGTACCATCATGAATGTGTGAATAAGGGGAATTCATGTACCATCATGAATGTGTGAATAAGGGGAATTCATGTACCATCATGAATGTGTGAATAAGGGGAATTCATGTACCATCATGAATGTGTGAATAAGGGGAATTCATGCTTTGGATTTTGCACAGGCCTCCATTTGAGTAGTGTATAAATTGCTTTCTTTTCTAGAAATTGTATTGCCCATGTGTTTTTTTATTTAACCAACAATTTTTTTAATCAGAACACCTCTATTTTATTTGAAGAAAGGAAAACAAATAGGCCTATGTTTTAAAATGGCACATTTTTCAAAATAATTAAAAGAAGCATGATTTTAGAGTAAATACATACATATGTATTGAATTTTGTTCATTTAGGCTGCTATTAAAACAAATATTTTGTGAAATATCTCATTTCACAGTAATTGATTTCATTTCTAAAAAGATTAACATGTAATCAATGTTCCAATAAACAACAAATTTTTTGTTTAAATGCCAGTAAAATCACAAATAAATTTGGCAATACATCTTTAATGTTACATGTATACATAATATTAAAGGGTATTTAGCATTTATATGAAATAATAAGAGGGCAACAGCATCGATGTGTAGGAAGGTTAACTAGAATTTTTTTGTTTGAATTATTTAATGTTTTCAAATTAAAAAAAAAACTTTATCTTGTCATTCCCCACACAAGATGTATTTCTCCATCAGGGAGAATTTCAAACACTTACATGTAGTAAGTAAATGCCATGTTATGAATCAATCTAGTGGGTATTAGTGCTGTTACTTTCCTGTGAATAAATCTAGTGGGTAATAGTGCTGTTACTTTCCTGTGTTTATAAATTATTCAAAATCGCCAGTGAGGGACTGGAAAAAACAGTTATTTTGCTGGAATATTTTCTTGCAGCGTTTTAAGTCAGGCTCTGGGGATAATCTGAAACCTTTCATCCTCTTGTGATTCTCAGTTCTTGTCAGAAAAATGAAATGTTCCCATGGCTACTTTTGTATTATAAAGTGTAGGTGTTTAACCTGTTTGATATGTTTCTGATCGATATTGCCTTAAGGAATCTCACAAGAACTTTAATAAAACAGTGTGAATAACAACATGGGTGTTTACAAGCAGAAAAACTATATCACTTCATTTGGGAAAATACCATCAAGCAAATTCTGAACAAGTTATAAATATACAGTGCACTAAAATGTCAAGACTTTCTAATAAAATGGACAATTTAATATTAAAAGCCATACATGCATACATATTTGGTGAGTGTAAATAAAAACAACTCTAGTTTTTTTAAAATGAAAGATGGACGCATGTAGGGCCATGAAAAAGGTCCAATCAGGCCCACTGAAATTGGGCTTTATTAATTTAATAAACAAAAAACAGTCTCCCCCCCAAAAAAAAAAATAAAATAAAATAAAATAAATAAAATTTAAATTTACCCCACTCACCCAAGAAGATGCACCCTTCTGCTAATTATTTAATATTTAGATTAACTCACCTCTTCAATTTCAAAAGACTCTTGAGTGTGAGAGAGACGGTGAGTGGATGAATCAGGAGTCAATGAAGCTGCTTTCTTGTCACCAAAAGTAGAATCTACTCCTTTCTTTGGCAAAGAAATATCACAGAATTCAAGAGGTCCCTTCCCCCTCAATGTCTCATCAGTGATTGTCTTGGTTTCTTGATTTGAGTTGGTAGCAGGAATTTGGTGAGGTTTTCGTGATTGAAAAATTGGAGTGACTTCTAGCTCCTCATGGACAGGTGGAAGCAAGGGTTCTGGCATGACCATGCGGGCAATACGTGACCTACGATGATCCTCAGATGATCGAGAACTACCCCCAGTATGATCAACTTCTTCATAGTCCCATTCCGAGTCTGATGAATCACTGATGTAAAAATATTCACTCCCTGAGCTTGTTATCGAGTCTATGGATGATATATTACTTAAGCTACGATTCAGCAAAACGTGCCCAGAATCAGTTTTACTGGCTGAGTTTATAGAGAGGGATGCATACTGAGGGTTTTCAGAGAAATCTTTGGTATTATGGTTAGATTCAGTGGAGGTATTGAAACCATTTTTCAGGTGAGTGACGTCGTTGATAGGAAAATTAGGTTGGGAATCGAGATCCGACTGATCAGTTCTTTGTATTTGTTCATCAAGCCATTCCTTGCTGTTGACTGTATCAAGGATACCAACAGTCTCTTCAGATGGACTATTGATTTGTTCAGAAACCACACTTTGTTCAGAAACCATACCTAGTCTATAGAGCTGGGAGGATGCCACCGTTGCACATTGGGAGTTTTGAAGAATGGCACCAAGGCCTCTGAGCCCTCCGTGGAGACTAAATCCTGTAATCAAAAAAGAAGATGATAAATATATGGTTTTAATTCATCATTCCTATATTGATTTGGAGTAGATTTATTAAAATATTGGTACCTTACATATAGAGTATAAACACATTATTGCTTGTAAGATTTGACCACAGGGTCCTCATACGTAAGATTTAAATATTTAGCGCTAGGTGTACATGTACATGCATACTCTGAAAACAAAGTCATTAGAGAATTCAAGACAAGAAAGATTGACACATTCTCTGTACTACTGCAAAACAAAAATTGCAGTAAATTGCCTCAAGTGCCTCGGTATAAAGATTTGTATCAAATGTGTTTGTGCAGAGTAATTTTTCCTATGAGATTTTCATTAGAGCCTGTTGTTGATGTATTGATGGAGTGATGGTAAACAACTACTATTGAATTAAAGGCCATAAATTATGCAGTAGAAAATTGAGCTTACTTATTGCACAGATGAAACTAAAGACATGATATACATGTATATAATTATGAACAAATGGTTAAAATTTAATTAGAAAGATACATATAACCTTTGCCATTCTCCTGGGTAGAATAACTTCTTAATTGAAAGCATTGTATTACTCCTGTATAATGTGTGATGGCCATCTCATTGTTTCTGTATTTAAATCCTTTTAATCAACTGTACATGTACATCATAGCATTGTTTGTTGACAAGTGTCTACACTTGTATTTAATTTGAGAATAAAAGTCACATATCAAAATTGAAATGTTTGTGTCTTTGATGTACATGATGTGTACTGTACAGTATAAGGACAATATTATCATGATCAGAAGAGACTTCTGACAATGCATGGAATTTAATTATTATCCAGCCACTGACTCATTATTTATGCAGTAGCCATGGTAATACATGTATGATTTTAATCGCACCCTGTTATCTACTTGTAGGCTAGCACACACTTGTAGGGTGTTTATTTTCAGTCCGAGTTCATCTAAACTACAGGACACCGTTTCCATGCCCTGTCGAAAGTCTGCTCTGATTGTGACAATGTTGTCCCTTTAAAATAATAAAGTTAACCGAATCTTACTCAAGGTTCTTATCTGTTTATGTGTAAATGAAATTTCTTCAAACCATGCCCATTGAGGATAACAACATGTACATTATTACGTTTATGTGTTAATTTTGATTCAAATATTTTAAGATTACATGTATTGCTATTCTACAGACAATTTTTGTTTTAATCAGAACTACAAGGGACAAAAACTACTTGAAATGAGATATTTCACAAAAGTGCCCAAATGAATTTAAGGCGAGACCCACAATAAATTTATTTTGAGTCATATTTACATGTACTGTAAAACCTTACTTCTCATGATTTTCAGAAAAGTGTAATATTAAAGTATTTATATTCCTTTCATCAAGTAAAATATCAGTGATCAGATAAAAAAAGTTTTTCAAAATTATATGAAAAAATCATGGGCAATACATCTTTTAAGTTGGGAATATACATGTACACTCCCATTACCATGTGGACAGCAAGAATTGGGCGTGTGGCAGTGTTGTAACCAAGTCATTTTTTTCTCAAGTCAAGTCAAGTCACAAGTCAAATTTTCTCAAGTCAAGTCAAGTCAAGTCTCAAGTCAAGTCAAGTCAAGTCTCAAGTCAAATTTTCCCAAGTCAAGTCAAGTCACAAGTCATTTGATTTATCGTCTCGAATCAAAGTCAACTTTCAAACTTGTGTGGGTGTGTGTGTGTGTGTAAAGCATTTGAGCGTCGCAAACCACGCGTCCGATTTCGCTGGACAGCTTTCAGATTTTCAGCCAACCTTCCGGCGCAGCCTTACGGACATCTTGAAATCCTTCAGCATTTCCAGAAATATGTAGTGAATTATTTTTGCTGTGCATAAGGCCCCAAAAAGTCTCAAAATCGGTGCGGTGATGCGCTTTTGTTTGTTTTGTTCTGTTAAAGATTTTTTAGGCATGTATAGGCGGGGACCAAATTTCTCATTATACAAAGTATGGTGGCTAAGAGGGGACTCACAAATCAGGCAAACGTTTATACCCCTACATGTGAAAAAGTGTGGTTGCGATTGGACATCTTTGCATAGCAAAAAAACAAAATTAAAATGCCGACACGCGGGTCTGAGGCCACGCGCACGGAGACCAGAAACCAGAGAATTTTTTTTTTATTTTATTTTTATTTTTTGCCTATAATAATGTTCTGTTTGTCATGTTGCCTGTCTTGGCAGTGAGAATAAAGTCAGTGTTAGTCACTTGTTGTTTATAGGCTATACATAATTGGCTGTAATCGCTGGGCAATATTTTCTACAAAACCATACAAACGCACGCACGTGTACTGTGTATCGTGCAGTACATGTGTGAAGGGAAATGTATGCTAAACGTACTGTATAGGCTCAAATGTACAATGTAACGTTAGCCACTTTATTGAAGATGTTTAGACGTATTTTACTTCATTAATATAAGTTGTTGATTGAATAAAATAAATGAAAAACAAGTGATAACATGATGGGAGGTAAATAAATGACAACTGAAGACCAGAAACTCACAAACAGATATGTCAAACCTGCCGATGATCCACGGAAGTATAGCGTTAATGCTGCACAAATTGCGTAGCGCGTCATTGTTTTTGTTGGTCAAAAATGTCATTTACAAAACAGGGAACCACTCAGGTAGTTTTTCATCAATTCGCTCCAGAAATGATGGGGGTTGTGTGGAAAGTATAGAAAGAAGCGATTGAGGTTTTATTTATTTTCTAATTTGAAAATTATCGATCTAGCGTAGGTTAACGTATTTTGAATGGGTTCATTTCAATATTTATATGGAAATTTGCAGACGGTTGAAGCTGTTACACCCGGGACAAGTTCATTTTTCTCCCCAAGACGGAGGGTAACTTACGGTCTTATATGGGCCTTGGAATTTGGTAATTTGGAAGAAGATACATTTTGTAAACGGCCCAAAAACTAGTAATTGCAGCTTTTTAGTTATTTGGTCACTGTTAATTGTCACAAACAATACATTATTTTGTTAAAATCACGGACTCCAGTGTATCACAACGTTGTGCATGAAAGCCTTGCTGATTCTATGTTGACAACTCTGGCAACGCTTGCATAGGTGATGTAAGGAGAATTTAAAAATTACGTTCGTGAAATATTATAAAATTCCCTTTTTACGGAGTAAAACATTAAAAAAACACATGAACCCTTTAATGATTACTTACATAATAAACACAATTAGTTAAAAAATAGTTATTCGGTTTTGTTTTACGGAAAATGTGCGATAATTTGTTCAACACTTTACAAATTCTTAATACAATTAACAATGTCACTATAACCTCGTTCCAGCCGTTTGTATAAATTATTTTGAATGTTAATGCAATGCATTTACCAGTAATAGCCCACAGCTTCCACTACGACGGTTTGTGTTGAAGACTAGACATGTAGCATACATTTTACAGTACAAGGCATGTACATATGACATAAAACACAATAAAGGGGGCCACTTTGCATCCGTCACGTTAGCAGTTTTTCCAATGGTTGTTATTTATTTTTAAGTACCTGAAACCGACCAAAAAGTGTTTCAACATGTGAATGGACATGCAGGCTTATACTAGAACTAATTTGAGTTGATTTATTTTATTTTTTAATTTATTTTTTTACCTTCAAAATTCCATAAAAATTGGACGGAAAAAGTTACCTCACTTTTCCGCCGTCCATTTGTTGATGGAAATTTTAGGGTAATTAAAAAAATAATAGTAATAATCAACTCAAATTATCTTTATGATAAGCATGCATGTCTATTCAAATGTTGAAATTCTTTTTGGGTGGTTTCAGATATTAAAAAAAAAATTACAACCATTAGAAAAACTGCTAACGTGACGGTAGGAAAGTGGCCCCCTTTATTGTGTTTTATGTCATATACATACAGTATACACTATGTATTACGTAGATTCGCGACGGCATTTTTATTTTTTCCGTCACAGAAGTATTCGGCTGCCGTGGCCGGATTGACCAGAAAAATATACATGTAATAAAACAACATAAAATACATGATGACTTGCAATGTCGTCAAGTCAAATTTACTCAAGTCAAGTCACAAGTCATTTTTGTCCAAGTCAAGTCAAGTCGCAAGTCACAAAAATTGGCGACTCGAGTCCGAGTCACCGATTCGAGTCAACAACAGTGGCGTGTGGACTGTACATGTATACACGTACACTCCCAATTACATGTACCATGTGGACAGCAAGAATTTGGCGTGTGGACTGTACACACGTACACTCCCAATTACCATGTGGACAGCAAGAATTGGTCGTGTGGACTGTACATGTATACACAATTACCATGTGGACAGCAAGAATTGGGTGTGTGGACTGTACATGTATACACGTACACTCCCAATTACCATGTGGACAGCAAGAATTGGGTGTGTGGACTGTACATGTACATTGTATACATTAAGTGCACAACAGTTTAACACAGAAAAAGCAATGCCATTCATGCCCCATGTGTAACCAGAACACACCCAATTTATAAGACAGGTAACCTTGGCAGACCTAATGATGTATACAATACTTTTGTTCATAACAGGTAGAGGTCAATAACTCCTCAAACAATAAATATTGACTGCTGCAGATGCAAAAACAGAGACAATGTGACATGAAGATAAAATATGACAGGTGATAAATAACTTACAATCACTATTGACGTCAGCCAAGTTGGATATATAGCAGATTATGCAAGTTATTATGAGATGAAATCCGTTGATAAGATAGAGCATGATTTTTTTTTAGGACAATGACATTTACGTTTACTAAAGATGCTTATTTTATTGTATTTTGAATGTGATGTTGATCAAATACATGTAATCATTGTTGACAACGATGTGAATGCATATCACAATAACAATCTTAAATTATACCTCCTTAATTTACATATCAACTACATGTAATCAATGGTAAATATTTTGATATTTGAAGTAATTATTGGTGTTTTGTTGACATAAGAGTACATGTACATGTACCCCATACAGAATTTCTCAGGATGTTTGATTTTATGAAAATTATAAGAATTTAATGAAAATTACCATAACAAAAAAGGTATTTTTGTCTTTGATACATATGTATGTACAATGGTAACATTCTACTGTCCTGATACAAACATCTGTCAATTGAAGAATGCTGACAAGTAGTAAGGTATTTAACTACATGTACAGTACAGCCATGTCAATGCACTGTACTTCCTGTCAATAGTACATTTACATTCAATCACATCTGAAATACATGTACAGAGTGGCATACACTTTTATTTTAAGTTCTAAGTATTCATTTAAGACTGCTAATCCATTCAGAAGCGGAGTTGGGAATGTTTGCCAAGTCATATCACAATCAAACCGAGTGATGAATAATACATGTGACCTTATAAGAGTACAATATCAGCTCAAAAAGAATCCAATGGCAAAGTTTCACACCAATCAAAATTAGACAGACAGCACAATGTGCACATTCAGTACAACTATTTGTAACATAATCAATTTAAACAGTTACAAGAATGGGGAAAACGTTGTGCAAAGCACAATTTTCAAATTTCTTTTGACAGATCTCCAAATATGAACATGTAGATTATAAATAATTTCTGAGATTTGTATTATACATGTGTATTACAGTATGTACCTTTGTTTATTAGTGGATATGGAGTTGGAAATTACTGAAATTTGTCAGTGATTAGGTGTGATTTCAAATTGTACAACCCTAGCAATATGACATTGCTTAGTGAGGAGTTCATCAAACAAATATGTTCACATCTGACTCCATACACGATGTTTGCTTCTAAAACTAAAAATCACTGATTCATACAGCATCATATACATGTATGTACATGTATATACACAATTACACATGTACATGTAGATGAACAACCAAAGTAGAATTCATTGGACAAATACGAAACCAAATATGATATCAGATGAGACTTTTTGTTGCCAGCATTCTTCTACTACATTACGTATGTACATGTACATGTACAATTAATATCCATCAGTATTGTGTAACTAATGATGTATTCCAATTCAGTCAGCTTCAGGTGGTGGCTATGGTTTTGAAGTCTTCTGCCTTCACAGTAGAATTGAGGGTCAATGAACCCTACATGCTTTGTTAACATGGGTTTTCCTGCTCCTGTGAACTCGTATGCCAACATGTTCATAGAGACAATAATAAATGCAATACAGTATTGTATGTGTAAGTTCATCTAGTCAGATATATGGGTATCCACATCTTAGACAATGAACCAAAATTACATTTTGCAGATTACACCCTATGGATATGACAGGATAATCTATCATGGTGATAAAAACAGTTTCTTAAAAAGGACATTTTCAAAACGGTTTCTCATCTCCATTTCCTTCTCTCATGTACTGCTCTATCTTAACATCAAATTAATAAAGGGGGGAATTTGGAACAAACAAACCCTGATCAATATGTTCTGAAGTATACCTTTTGCACCAATCCATATCCTCTGCATCAACAAACATGAGCAAAACAACTTTCCCGTACAGGCAGTAGATTCTGCCACTAAATGAAGTTCCTAAAATCAACCAGTCAATAAATTCCTTACTTGCCCAGAATAGCTGCTCTGTCAATAAATACAAGAATGATGGAGTGTTCTGATGAGTTAGTCAAGTCTAAGTCCTTATTGGCTATTTCAGGAACAAACATCTTTAAAGACTCGAGATGCCTGCTCAACGAACTGGACCTTAACCAGCTTGTCTATCAATTTATTAAGTTGTCATACATGAAGCAACACAATTGATGGCAGTACTAGTAACTAAGCAAAGGTGATGTCAATCATTACAGTATGCATGTAATTATTGACATCGGAATCCATGAATGATCAACTAAGATTCTGATGGTATCATAGAAACCAGCAAAAGTAACAATCCATGGATTTATCTTTGATGTGATGTATCGTGTGTATTACATGTACATGGATTCCCAATAGCATGGCCCGATATTTTATGACCGCAAGGTGAGAATATAGTAGTTTTGGATGTGAAAAACAACCTCAAAGAAGAGATTCTACTTAACCAGTTTAAGCAGCTTTTTGATTTGTCATCATTACACATTTACAGAACACTCAGCGAGGTTAATTTGTATGCTTCTCACAATGGCTTGTCCTACTAACACAGTTGGAAATCTCGGCTGAGCTAATATCATGGGAGAAACAATTCAACTTCATTGAAATTCAGTTCTACAGTTGAAGCAATGTTATAAATCAGCTCATACAGTCATTTATTTCAGTTTATTTTTTTTATTATAAAGACTCTGCTCTGGTCCAAATGTGAGGGCACTAAACTACTTGTTTGCTAATTGTTCATTTATGAACTTCAGTTTAAGTTTGAAGCAATTTTGAAAGGATCAGTTCAAATAGTTTTTCATGAAACTTCAATTTAATTTAACATACCTAGTTGAAACAATTTCAAAGCAATCAGTTTGGAAAGTTTTGTGGAACTTCAGTTTTGTAGCAATGTACATTGTAGCAATTTCAATAGGATCAGCTCAAACAGTTTTGATTAAACTTCGACTTAATTACTCACCCCGTCCATGGCTGTATGAGGGAGCCATCATGCAATACAGGGATTGTCAGAGGACATTTGTATTGCAAGCATTGAGTGCCTTTTTGTATGGATGGCAAGAGATTTTGCCTAAAATTTAACATTTTACGTTGGAAGTAACATGTACATGTAATTAAGAGGAATATCTCTTGGTAAAGTACGTAAATTGATTTTATCAGTGTTTTTCACTAATTACAGTATTTAAAACAAACACTCAAGTTTTATGTTTTGTTTTACACTGGTTGCCACCCATATTTTGGCAACTGTTACTATGGCTGTGATGTAGGAAAGTTAGCAAATCACTGGTTAACCAGTTTGCGTGCACTACTGGCTCCATTCTAATATTAATGGGTACCAGGAAGGAAAGACATACATACACATGTAGTTTTCTGTAAGAACTCAGTTATGGAGAATAATGGAGGACCAATTCCATATTAAACTCTTGCTCTACCCTTCTAAAACAATGAACATGCATGTTGCATGTTGCTCTTTGAATATTCTTTTCTTATTATGAAACAGCCATCAATACCATTGTTATTGATGCATGAATTCTTACAGAAAACTACATGTATAACATGCCATTGAAGCAATGCTTTGTACTGCAACTTTTTTTTCAGCTGAATTTTCATTCAAATCACTGTCAATTGTGCATGCATGACTGAATTTCAACCATTTCATTACGAGCTGTGTAGAACATGTCATTCTGTCATTTGCTTTTTGAATTTTTAAAATTCATGCAATACTTGTTGAGATATTCTAAAAAATATTAGGGGGAACTTAGAAGTTGTGATGGGTGTATGTATGTGATGACCAAGTTACTATTTCTAGATGGTGAAATGATCTAGTTTTCTTTCAATTATCATTGCTGGCCAACTGACCAACATTAATTACAGCTACATTGTACCTCCCATGCAGAGGAAGTGGCTGTGGTCTATCATGATCACTATCCATGTCTTCACATTACATGTACATATTAACCATGTATTTAATACTTAAATAATGCTACTCTTGCAGTATTTCTTCATCCAACACTTCATGTATGTATATCCACATGGAGTTTGGAAAAAGCCAATTTGTTCTTTCTGGTAATGTAGTTATGAATTAACCTGAACTTGATGGATTAGTCTTGAGCCCAGACAGTCTATGAATGTGTTCACATAGTGATGTATCCCACACTGTGTGTATTGCAACTAGATTTCTCATAAATAACTTGGTGCAAGACTAGATACATGTACATGTATGTCTGCCCTTTTCAGGTCTGGATTGGTGAATTGATAATAATATTGGCTTTACAAATCTTAGAACCTACATGTAATTTCTATCCTGTTAAATGTACGTGTACGTGTATGCAAACACTGTATGGATGCACAATAATTGAAGCTTCAAAGGATGTCACAATACCATGGCAACCGTGCATCATCTTGACTTTACCCCACTTCAGATATTTTTTTCTTAAAATTAGGTCATATACATTTATGTGTTTATATTTGTTTATAACTGTAAGCTTTTGGCTGCTTGAAATTCCTAAAATAACAGAGCTTTCTCCCACCACAGACCCCATTCCTGCAGGTGTCTCTGACAGCATAGGCTGCATGTAAGGCCTGCAGGTGTCCCTGACAGCATGGGTTGCATGCAAGGCCTGCAGGTGTCCCTGACAGCGTGGGCTGCATGCAAGGCCTGCAGGTGTCCCTGACAGCGTGGGCTGCATGCAAGGCCTGCAGGTGTCTCTGACAGCGTGGGCTGCATGCAAGGCCTGCAGGTGTCCCTGACAGCATGGGCTGCATACAAGGCCTGCAGGTGTCCCTGACAGCGTGGGCTGCATGCAAGGCCTGCAGGTGTCCCTGACAGCGTGGGCTGCATGCAAGGCCTGCAGGTGTCCCTGACAGCGTGGGCTGCATGCAAGGCCTGCAGGTGTCCCTGACAGCGTGGGCTGCATGCAAGGCCTGCAGGTGTCTCTGACAGCGTGGGCTGCATGCAAGGCCTGCAGGTGTCCCCGACAGCATGGGCTGCATACAAGGCCTGCAGGTGTCCCTGACAGCATGGGCTGCATGCAAGGCCTGCAGGTGTCCCTGACAGCGTGGGCTGCATGCAAGGCCTGCAGGTGTCCCTGACAGCGTGGGCTGCATGCAAGGCCTGCAGGTGTCTCTGACAGCGTGGGCTGCATGCAAGGCCTGCAGGTGTCCCTGACAGCGTGGGCTGCATGCAAGGCCTGCAGGTGTCTCTGACAGCGTGGGCTGCATGCAAGGCCTGCAGGTGTCCCCGACAGCATGGGCTGCATACAAGGCCTGCAGGTGTCCCTGACAGCGTGGGTTGCATACAAGGCCTGCAGGTGTCTCTGACAGCATGGGCTGCATGCAAGGCCTACTACAAAAAGACCAATTAAGATTTGGTCCTAAACTCAATGCTTAGAACTTGGTCATTCCACCCATGCCGTTATGAACACTACAAAGCTTGGTCATTCCACCCATGCCGTTATGAACACTACAAAGCTTGACCATCATTATGAGGCATAACATCAGGGGTCATGAACAGGTATAAACCAATGTTGTACCTTTTTTCTAGCTCGTATGACATCATCCATCAGACTATTAAATGAGGACAAATGTGGGCTGCCACACTGCCAATTGATTAGGTTATCAAAATTGACTGGTGCCACCATGTCTTGATTCTCACAACTGTATAACAGGTGCTCTAGTGTATTGTATTATAATTAGCTTACAATCATGGCAAACTTCAACTTGCTTAACTCACTTTCAGCCAAAGTTTGATGCCTAAACGTTTGATGCATTAAGTTTTCTTTATTTGCAAAGTATGGATAGATAGAAGAGAATAATATCACTTACCAAACTTTTGGTCCTCTGTTTCAGATAACATGAGGAAGTTCTGGACACTTATCCCCTTGGCTAATGAAGGTTGCTCCATGAATCTTGAAGGAATACGAGCCAAGGGATTAGGTTCCTTGTGTCCACCAAAACCCAAACTCAGGAGTAACTCTTCAGGGTCATTGCGGGCAAATAAAAGGTCAGACACACTGTGGGATAGGAATATATAAGATATTAAAAATAAAAATAAAGTAATAAATAAATCCTTCCAAAAAACATTTATAGTGTATAAGTCTAGACAAACATGGATTATTTGCTTGACATAAAGGCATATAGATGCTACATATCAACATTTCCATGAAACTATAGAAGTAAATAGGCAGATCTAGGATGGACAGGTGAGTATTTGCTTCATTTGTTTTCATATCCACACCATGCAATATGGCCCCTTGATTTGCAACCCTAGATCCATAGAAGTAAATAGGCAGATCTAGGATGGACAGGTGAGTATTTGCTTCATTTGTTTTCATATCCACACCATGCAATATGGCCCCTTGATTTGCAACCCTAGATCCATAGAAGTAAATAGGCAGATCTAGGGGGGACAGGTGAGTATTTGCTTCATTTGTTTTCATATCCACACCATGCAATATGGCCCCTTGATTTGCAACCCTAGATCCATAGAAGTAATAGGCAGATCTAGGATGGACAGGTGAGTATTTGCTTCATTTGTTTTCATATCCACACCATGCAATATGGCCCCTTGATTTGCAACCCTAGATCCAATAGGCAGATCTAGGGGGGACAGGTGAGTATTTGCTTCATTTGTTTTCATGATGAAACTTAATTTATCATGATTTCTTTTTGTATCCACACCATGCAATATGGCCCCTAATTGATTTGCAACCCTAGATCCATCCATGCATGACAATCACATATTAATATTCTCAATGTTTAGACATATGGGAACATGGATGTATGTTCCATTGCTTTTATAATGTACATGTAGCTTACTGGTACTTTAATAAAATATGTGGCATTTTCCATGCTGAATATATTTATGATACTAGGAAATGTACAACATTGATAATGAACAGCATTCGCAAATGTGACAACACTGTTCCCATCGGAATGTCATCAGCCCAACCAATCGCAATAAATTGATTATTTTTTTGAAGTTGGATTGAGGCAATTACATCCACTTGATTAGAATGAGTCTCCAGTGTGGATTACATGTTCATGTAGGTTACTACAATTCATGTGTTAGAGAGCATTCAATATCTATTTTAATATAATTCTTAACAATCTTAACAATTTATTTTTAAATACTATAATTTCAATGTGTGTATTGACTCTGTATTGTATTTTCTATGCATTTGTATAATGAAAGCAATGAGATATCTAATGAACTAAATTGAAATTTTTTAAAAACTAAATTTCATTGAATTTAAATATAATAATTTGAATTAACCCTTGTATACATGCAGTCTCCAAAATGCTGCAAAAAAATAACTGCTAAGTACACAATGCTTTTTGTGTGCATGCCTCAAAATATTGCATACTGTACAGAAGAATGGTACATGGATACCCCAAAATGCCCCTGGGTATGGGACAAAAACCAAACTGTTCTGATCCTCACACAGTACGTGTATACCACAAGTTACTGCACTGGATTATTTCAAGTTAGCCTTGCAATGAAACAAAGCAGGTGGCTGCTTCAGTTTACCTCATCTCTCTGAAGAGCCTTGGGCTATGCCATTAATCATTAGATAAGAAAGTGTATACCACAATATGTCCCAGTTGAGACATTTTGAAGTATGGGTCCAATTTGTGAAGAACTACACTGATAATAGGAGGGTTAATTTGAATTGAAATTAAATGAAATTAATCTGTCTATGATTAAATGTGCTGTTATTTTTGGAAATATAATTTTATTAAAATCTGCTGTAATTCCAGCCTTGCAAACTTATTTATAATATTAATCACAAGTGACCAAACAGAATGTCCATTTAGGTTCGTACATGACCTTCCATGGGAATGCATCATTACAAACTGAATGTTTTATGTAGAAATGTTCCTGATCCAGTGATCCAGCAGAACATTGCTGCAGTCCAGTAAAATGATGAGTGTTCTATTGGACTGTTTAATGTTCTAACACTACATGGAACATTCCATTGGAAAATGTTCCACTGGAACTGGAAATTAAAGTTTGGTTGGAACTGAAACATTCCTGACATATGAGATATCTCTTAGTGTGATTTGTAGCAACCTGTTCCACTGGTGGATCCAGGGACATCAAGGGGGGGATGAATCCCAGTAACAGTTACATACATAAATTCAAATTGACCAATTAAATATTAAATGTAGTGGTCAATATGCTGCACTCTCCCTTGGTTATTTGTCAAATTTGATTTGTAAATATGGGGGTTATATAACAGGAGCAGATTGTCCACTTATTGTATCTGTATTTGTTTGAAAATTATCATTTATTCATCATGAAAAAAAAAACCACAGGTTCAATATTATATAAGATAATATTCACTTTATTTGGACATTATGCAAATACTCGGAGGAAAATAACAAGTAAATCCCATAACAACCAGTACCACAAATCAAAGTTAAATGTCCTGATCAAACCAATATAGAATGCTATTCATCACCTCCTAATATAAAATGCCCAGTTATCAATTATAATATTAAGGCCAGTGCCAAAAAACATGCTATTTATTACAATTTATAAAAAAGATTTTCTGTCTGTGCTAAGGCTGAATTTACTATAAAAACATGCTCCAATGGGCAAATTTTTAATATTTTTTTCCAGGGCAAAGGAAAATATTACTTATTAAACTGAAAGTTGTAAATGAATCAGAATCAGAATAAAACTAGGTCATGTTGATATTTTCAATTATGCGTACAACCCTGAACCACTGATGTGTACCAGTCAAGCACTATTCAAAAAGAAACAAAAAAGAGGCCTTTATTGTTAAATATATCTATTAACACTTGTCCATGAAAACACACACCCTGTCAATGTATGTTACACTGTACTTTGCAACCCTGAACGGGGTTGTTCTTAAAAACCCCCTTGACCTCCACTACCTCTCAACCCCATGACGTACGCTCATCATATAAATGAAGCACACGTACACGAATTTCTGTACCACCAGTACGAATGTATGTATTTCGCAATGCCCATGCGCAAGCATGTTGCATGGCTGGCCCAAGCAAGAATCAGATTTGTATCCCAAATGGGAACCTGTGTTTACGGCCCGAGTTCGAAAATGGCTAGCTCGGTAGCCTGTTGCGTCGTTTGCTGCATGATGAACTGTCGTCGTGAAATCAACGAATTTATAATGCTGCCACAAGCCAAATTATACCATTCCCAAGTAGATAATTTCATATTCTATCAAAATCTGATTTTTGCTAGCTGGGTCAGGGTGCAGTTTTTGGCAACGTTCTTTTTACAACTCATTACGGTCGTAGAAGGATATCACTTTGATACAAGAAATTTGAACAAAGCAAATGAAATAGAACGTAATACTGACCAAACTTACACAATTTTGACTGTCACTGAAATGAATTGCATGAAAGGTAATAATATTAATATTTTAATTCTTATAAACCGTAGGACTTTCCACATACAGTATCAATGTGCTTTACACATATTACCCCTACCCTGGTCATTGGGTCAATATCATTCCTATAATCTTTCTCAGCTCCCTGGGGAATATACAACCCAAGCTACATGTACTGTAGTGTTTAAGAAGCTTTTTCAAACACAGTATCAACCTCTACTCTCACAGACACCCATTTGTACTCCTGGGTAAAGAGAAGCAATGTACAGTTAAATATTTTGCTCAAGGACACAAGTACCATGGTTACAGCCATGATGATGACTCGGCTATAAGTACACTAAACCGCTCAGCCATGGCGCCCTCATAGTGTGTATTTATACAGATTTTAACTTTTACATCTGTATCACAGCAAATACTGTAGAAATTTACAATTAATAAGATTACAGATGTAAAGTGCCTTAATTTTGTATTCCTCAATGATAAAAATAAAATAAACATTCTGCCAACATTTCAGCAAATCTATGGTGCCAATCATTGCCATATGATGGGCTATAATTACCATTGCCATGTGATGGGCTGTAATTACCATTGCCATGTGATGGGCTGTAATTACCACTGCCATGTGATGGGCTGTAATTACCATTGCCATGTGATGGGCTGTAATTACCATTGCCATGTGATGGGCTGTAATTACCATTGCCATGGACTTGAGTTATAATACAACTCCCTCAAAGTTATGTTATCAGAGTTGAGTAGTATACAGGATTGTTAATAAAATGAGTTAATAAACAT
This sequence comes from Zoroaster sp. YZ-2022, assembly GCA_029582265.1. Taxonomy (NCBI): domain Eukaryota; kingdom Metazoa; phylum Echinodermata; class Asteroidea; order Forcipulatida; family Zoroasteridae; genus Zoroaster; species Zoroaster sp. YZ-2022. The sequence continues at coordinate 37,284,691 of CM055828.1, forward strand.
GTCCAAGATGGCAGACAATCTAAACAAAACCTGTTAAGGTAAGTTTGGTATTATAAAAAACTATTATCTAATAACTAAAAAATCACCAACAAATTAATGAAAATAAAAACACTTAATAATTTGTGCTGATAATCCCGCCCGAGTCGCCTGTGTAGTTTTTTCACAGACACTCGGAAAGCACTGAGTATACAGTGCTATACACACGTCGGTGTAGGGCAAAATTAAATCAATTGTTTACCTCCCGACGCAAGAATTTCACCAACCTATATATATCGCGGAACCCGCTGCTATATGGGATTCTAGCCAGCCAATTGTCATCGGGCAAGCTCGGTGGTCGAGAGGTTAAGACGTCTGCACTAGTAAGCAGGAGGTCGTGGGTTCGAATCCCGCCCGAGTCGCCTGTGTAGTTTTTTCACAGACACTCGGAAAGCACTGAGCATACAGTGCTATACACACGTCGGTGTAGGGCAAAATTAAATCAAATGTTTATCTCCCGACGCAAGAATTTCACCAACCTGTATTGTGCTGAGAAGTAAAAAATATATAATAATCTTGCCTCCCAGTCACCAGCCTGCTTTTTTATATATGAGTTGACAGCTGAGGTAGAATTTGTGATGACCTAAGTCTGATGACAGTAGTACATGTATCATGGCATGACATTATACCTTGAGTATATTTCTCTCTTCATAATAGTATTTGTCCTTGAGTATCTTTTGAGAAGATCAGCTATCCAAAAACACCCATCAGCATAGTGCAACATAGTGCATCCTGTCATTATATTTGCCCTAATTCATTTCTTTTCCCTGAAGTGTGAGTTGGATCCTTGGTACAAATTCAACACTTCATTAGTGGCATTTCAATTTGAGTCACAGTGCAGTAACACACCAGACATCTTGATAAGATTCCCACAAGATTAACTTCATGTAAACTTTATAGTGCAGAGTTTACCATAGGTAGAACTGATACAAATGCAATCTGCAGAAAAACAACTTCCTTTGGAATAATCTCTTTTATGACGTCACAATCAAATACTGCAACAAGTGTACTAGCATTATATTTGAGACAGATTCCTCACTATGGATCTTATAGAATTGTGTGGAAGAAAACCAAGATGACTGTAGGTGAGACCAGATTAAGCCCAGGTGCTGTGGTTATGTAGTGGTCAGAGGTTACCATGTAAATTACTGCTGTGTCATATCCAGACCTTACCAGACAGTGAAGCTATGGGTTGTGGTTATCATTCTTATTACTGCAGTCTCATTCTAAGTTCAATGTCCCTAGAATCTCCTCAGCTGTTCTGTGTACATTACAGTAACAGGCCTGGAATTTCATCATTTTTAGGGCAAGGCCACTTTGGCCTTCGATAGGGGCAAATTTTTAAGGGCACCAAAGCCAAAGGGAAGGGCACCAAGGCCAAAGTAAAAAAGAAAAAAGGGCACTAACCCTAACTCCCTAGACAACAAAGCCAGTTGGAGGATTTTGAAGGATTTTTATTGTTTTAATACAATGCCTAGGGAGTTAGTGCTAAGGCCATGTTTTTTTTAACTTAAAGAAACAAGAAAAATTTCAGCACAAATCAGTTTTTAGGTGTACAGTACATGTATTTCCATTTTATTTTCACCAATCTCCTTTCTCAGATTTAAACAATTTGTATTGAGCAATGATTATGTAGCTAGAACTGGCCCGCAATGATCCTCCATTATATTGTCAGTATAATCACCCCATGGGACGATCTCTACTAGAACATTAACAAGTTTCTTTTAAGTGACGCCGCAAGCTTACAGTACAGCTGATGAGGCGATAGGAGCTGCCTTGTTTAACGATGCTACTCCCACCGGAAAGAATTGAGCGCAATGCTATTTATTGAATTTTCAGAGGGGCAAGCGTTAAAATTACGTATTGCAGATGCTTGATAAAGTTACGTATTGTAGTCAGTTGGGCCTTCCGTGGCTGGGATGGGAAGTAAGGCCGTTTCGAATTTGGCGGCTGGCTGCGTCAGCATGCGCTGCAAGCATAGGCTGCCCTGAGCAACGCATATATATGGAATTCCGTACTGCCATTTAAACGCGCATGTATGGCGATGGTTTGGTCCCTAACCGTTTGCGCCGTCATTAAGCGGGCGCATAGTCGCGTCGTGCCGTCGCATAGTCGCGTTGTGCCGTCGCATAGTCGCGTCGTGCCGTCGCATTGTCGCGTCGTCGCATAGTCGCGTCGTGCCGTCGCGTCGTCGCATAGTTTTGTACTGCTTGTATGGGGCCCGTCGCATATGTCGCGATGGTGCCGTCGCATTGTCGCGTCGTGCCGTGCATTGTCGCGTCGATGCCGTCGCATAGTCGTGCCGTCGCGTCGTGCGTCGCATTGTCGCCCGTGTTGATTGATGGTCCTTAGCCGCCTTACGCCGTCAGCGGGCGCAATAGCTCGTGCCGTCGCGCCGTCGCGTCGTGCCGTCGCATTAATAGCGATTGTACCACCAGTTTGACTGAATTATCCAGTGCTTGCCAATAGGTGGCGTTGTCTTTACTTCAGAGGTACTCTCACCTTTTCCTGACGGCGAATAAGTCTCAAAGACAAAGTAAAAGATGGATGTTATTTTACGCCAGTTGGGTCTGGAACAGCTGATACAGGAGTTTGAAGAGAACGGGTATGTTACTATGTACTTGTTACGTGTTTATTTAAAGGAAATCGGTCAAAAAGGGTAAAATGTTGTTAAGGCTTAACCTAGGCCTTTCCTAGGCGTATGAATGTTGACCGTTAGCCACTAAGGGTAAAGTCGTTTTCCGGTTCCGTATTTTCCGGTTCTGGATAGCTGCAAATTAAAAATCTATTTAACATGTTAATCCATGTCGCTTCAGAAAACAATTGATAGTTTACTGAGTTTTGCTTCAAGCGGCTAGTAAGAGTTTAAAATTGAGAAGAGTGCAGTGGCGATCGTATACTGCACTCTTTCCTAAAATTGTACACATCCTAACAGTCACAGAGACCAGACAGTCTGACAGTATTAATTTTGACCCGAAACAGTCATTGTTCGTGGACTATTGCAATTTAAAGCAAACTAAGAGCTATCCAGAACCGGAAAAACGATTGCACAGTGGTTTAAGACGAGACATTTCGTCAAAATGTTTTTAATTTCTATCCTTGGGAGAGAAGCTTTCAAACCTTTTCGACATTCTCAATGCATCATGGGAAAATGGCGTTTTGTGTACCAGTACACGGCGCTACGTAAGTCGCCAACTCTTCACGACTTTTTATGACTTTCGTTCGCCATAGGCATATACTTTGTAAACAGTTTCCCATGATGCATTGGGAATGTTGAAGAAAAGGTTGATTAATTTAGAACTAACAGTTACAAAGTATGTACTTTGGTTTTCTTGTATATATTTTAGTAAACACATGATTTTATGCATAAAGTTATATTGTGTTTATTTTGTAATTATATATAATAATAAAAATGATGCAGTAACAAAATGTGCATAAAACCAAATATCACTGATTTTGTAGTCCATTGTGTACCCTTTCAAATTGCACGATAAATTGTACAAATCGTGAAGTCTAGTATTTATGAAATTTATAATTGGCATAAAAAAACCAATTATTGCTCTTTAGAAATAATGAGTTTTTGGGGATGGGTTAAATTCTCAAGTTGAAGGAAAAAAAGTAGATATAGATGCATTGGCTATAAAAGTAATCCACTGCACTCTTCCCCAATTTTAAACTCTTACTAGCCGTTTGGAAGCAAACTCAGTAAAGTATCAATTGTTTTCTGAAACGACATGGATTAACATGTTAAATAGATTTTTTAATTTGCAGCTATCCAGAACCGGAAAAAATACGGAACCGGGAAGCGACTGTCTTCGTGGAATTACCCTTAGTGGCTAACGGTCCAACATTCATGCGTCTAGGAAGGCCTGGGTTAAGCCTTAACAACATTTACCCCTTTTTTTGACCTATTTCCTTTAAATAAACACGTAACAAGTACATGATAACATACCCGTTCTCTTCAAACTCCTGTATCAGCTGTTCCAGACCCAACTGGCGTAAAATAACATCCATCTTTTACTTTGTCTTTGAGACTTATTACGTCATCGCGGGAAAAAGGTGAGTACCTCTGAAGTAAAGACAGCGCCACCTATTGGCAAGCACTGGATAATTCAGTCAAACTGGTGGTGCAGGCGACAATGCGACTGACGCACGACGCGACTATGCGGCAACGACGGCGACTATGCGCCGTTGACGGCGTGGCGGCTAAGGACCACCAATCAACACGGGCGACAATGCGGCGGCGCGACGCGGCAGCGACAATGCGACGGCCCCTATACAAGCAGTACAAAACTATGCGACAGCACGTCGACGGCGACGCAGCGCGACTATGCGGCAATGACAGCGACAATGCGACGGCACGACGACTATCGCGACGGCAACGCGAGCGGCCGCGACTATCGCGCCCGTTGGACGCGCCAAACAGACCGTCATCGCCATCGCCATACATGCGCCGTTTAAATGGCAGTAATGGAATTCCATACATATAGCAGCAGCCGCAACCGTAGCTGCCAATTCGGACACGGCTTTAATAACGGGCGGTGGGCCGTATATCTGGCGTGAGTCGTGGCTGGCCGGCTGCGCTGCATTACCGTGGAAGTCTCACGCATACATGTACATGTATATTCGAACATTGGGGTCCGTTACAGTGATTTTGTTTTCCTTTGATCTGATCCTTCACATGTACGTGTAACGTTGACTTAATTTTTATTTTGTGTGTGAATGGAACGTGCCAAGCATCGCGTCGCTACAACGATCTTCCAAAAGGGCACAACGGCCATGGGGAAAAAGGGTACGGCAAAATTGGCTGTGATATTGGTTCATTTGCAAGGGGCATCACGGCCACTAAAAGGGCAACGACGGCAATGGCCGTCGTGGCCGCCGTGAAATTCCAGGCCTGCAGTAATTTCCTCATACCATTACAATGAAGTACATGTATGTACCAATGTGTACCAAGCAAACCAGGGACAGTGAGTGCACTTCCAGCAACCCAGTTACGATATAATGAGAATTTTTGTAGTTTTGGATCTTTTGACTATTGTACATTGTACACATGTATGCCAGATACTAAGAAATAATAGAAAATATTGCAATGTCATGTATATGAAATTTAGTCTTAAACGTTCATTTGTATTTCTGGCCAAATTCAGCTGAATGTTTTTTATGTGATAGGCAATATCCAGCTGAATGTTTTTGATGTGATAGGCAATAGGTAATTCCAACTGAATAAACACAAGTCTACATATATAAGAATGCTTAGATGTTACACAAACTGCATTCCATTAAGCTTTGATATGTAGACATCTCTGAAACTCAGCTCTGTTTTCTCATTACAAAATAGTCCAATCTGTGTAGCGATTTGTATTCTTCTTCTGGCTACAACAGATGCAAGTGTGTACTGATGCAAGGCTTTTGTTGATGAAGTAAATGCTAGGCATTTGATGTACACAATGTACATAGTTATCAACAAAGTCTTGATGGTGTACCTCATCTTATCTATTCTCTTTGTGCCCGTTGGCACATAAGGCCAGCCCTGATCCACTCATTCCACTTCCCCTGTCTTTTGTCACCGTCCGTGATGGTGTAAGGGAAGTTATATCATACATTGCCAGTTGAATACAATCATCCATGATGTGATCATTTGTGTTAGCTTGGAATGTGGCCAATTGTTTCTATTAGACCATGTAGGACCACACCATTAGGGAGTCTATAGCTGTTAGTCTCTGAGTCACGGTTATTCTTATCCAACTTTCCAACTGACAAACAAATCTCACACACAAATACGGCAACTCTCATAAAGAATCCTTAGTATGATTTTTTAAATGTATACAGTTGTACAACTCTGGTCAGTATTACATGCACACAGTTTGGGAAAAATTAACCAACCACAACAATTCTTTTATTACTCTGAACAATGGTTGAACAATGGCTGAACAATGGTTGGAAATCTTGGTGTAGTGCTTGATAACCATTTAACAATGACACATCACATCAATAATATTTGTCGGGCTTCTTCTTATGGCTTGTACAAGATAGGAAAGATTAGACAATTTCTAAATCAGAACATAACTGAAAGATTAATACACGCTTTTGTAATGAGTCGCATTGATAACTGTAATGGACTTTTGTATGGATTACCCGACTCTCTTCTTGTTAAACTTCAACGTATTCAGAATTCTGCAGCTAGACTTATCACTCGTACCTGTTCACATGAACCCATTTCCCCAGTTTTGTATAATCTTCATTGGTTGCCAGTTAAACAGAGAATTATTTTCAAACTCCTTGTAACAACATTCAAATGCAAACATGGTCTAGCTCCTCAATACCTCCAAGAACTAATCCAAAATTACTGTCCTGCAAGAAATCTTCGTTCTGGGTCAAGAAACCTCTTAACACCATTTCCAGCTACCACTAAAGCATATGGGCAAAGGGCATTTCAGGTTGCATCTCCTGAACTTTGGAATTCGCTCCCCAACAACATCAAAGAAAGCCCCTCCCTTGAACAGTTCAAGTCTATCCTTAAGACTTATCTCTTTGTCAAATAACTTATGTATTCATTGTATGTATTTTGTAGTTCTATCTATAGTTTTTGTTGTAAAAATGTACCTGTTTTGTTTTATTCTTGCTCATTGTATACCTCACTTCTGGTTTTTCTCCTTTCCCCTTTCCTAAAGCGCTCTGAGACTTTATTGTAATTTTGCGCTATATAAAAACTGTTTATTATTATTATTATTATGTACTTTAACAGTAATAAACTGAAGATAAGGATAAATAGGTGTCATGATATTTGGACCATTACAAAAGTTCAAATGAATAGTCACAGCAGCTTGATTAAGCCACTCATTTAGATTTACAACTGATAAATAACAATGTCAACAGCAAACTTGATTTTTGTAGCAAATCTTTCAGGACAATTTGAGGATCACTTTCAGGAAATCCGTTAAATACATGTATAATGTATTGAGGGATTTATTTCCTTAAAGTCAGTGTACACTTTTTGGTAGAGTATTTGTAAAATAATTCATATACACTGTACATGTAAGAATCAAAAGATATAATGTATTGAAACAAATCTATGAACGTTTCAGCTTATTTTCTTGTGCCGTTAAAAATGAGAAAATATTGAAAATGCTTTCAGCATTCATATGTAGAAATGCATCACCAATCAGTGATCCATTTTAAATTTGAATTTGAATATAATTATATACATGTACAAATACTTGTCAAGTTTTCTTTAAAAAGAAAACATGTCAAGATGTTTAGTATCATCGCTATATTAGAAACAAGTAAGATTTTAATTAATCATTTGTTCTTTTGTTTTGAGATAATTACCAATGGTCTTTCAGTGTTTGCAATAACCAACAATTACAAGCCGATTTCATGGCTAAATTGGAAGATTTAATGGGAAGGTACAACATTGGTAATTATCAGATTATCAATTAATATCTAAAAACTTACTGTTAAAGATGGACTTCAACGAGAGCTCGTACACTAAATCGTCTCCTGAGTCTTGTTTATGTTGTGTTTAGTTATTATTTCATTATCAGTACGATGGTTTTATTCCCCGTTATTTTGTTTAATTTTGATTGTAAAAAATAGCCCCCTTCTTAGATTTCTGAGCGGTGGTTTTTTTCTCGCCGTTGGCTGCGCGCTTTCATGGTTCCCAGCAAAGGCCCATAGAAATACAATACGAAATGAACGGTGAAATACCAGCGGCCACGTAAACCAGCGTAAGTGTGACGTACTATCTGGGGCATAAATAAAGGAAGCCGTTTTGTCTTTGTGTTTGGCAATGGGGATTTTACTTGCTCAAGCTTATACACATGATTTTTTCCCGCTTTGACGATTTTGTGTAAGACGGCATAATGCCTAGCACATGTGCTGTTGGTGGATGTACAAGAAGTGCCACCAAGAATCCAGAGGTTAGTTTTTTCCGATTTCACGGAATCCGTGCTTCCAAGGAGTGGGTGAAGTTCGTGAACAATACACGAAAGGATTTCACGTTGACAAAATGGTCGTTGATTTGTACAGCCCATTTTACGGGCGACTGTAGAGATTATTCCAGTCAAGTGAAAGAAAGTTTTGGTTTGGATACCAAATATCGTTTGAAGCAAGGCTCTGTTCCAACTTTGAAAGCGTCAAATATCGAGAGAAGGCAAGTGAGTACGACTGGGAGTTCGTCGGCCGAGTCCTCGCTTTCGTACACGCCGCTTTTAATGCACTTTGCTGGGGAACACTCATGACATGTGGGCATAAGCAGCGAATGCCAGTCCTTGATTGTACGTCACAACTACGATATGAATTATTCATGAGTTCGGGCTTTTTGCGAAACACGACTTTTCTAGATAGTGAAATGCTGATCAAAATGAATTTTTTTTTACATTAAGAAATTACTTTATTTGAATTTTAATCATATATCTCATTACACACTTCTTGTAAGCCTAACAGCATCAAAACACTAATATATTCCGTTGACGTCCATCTTTAACATGATACAATCATCCAGTGAGAAATAATTATGTCTTAAGTGCTTTCATCTTAGAGAGAAACAGGAATTGTTACGTTATATTTACACAACGTTGATGTCTGCCACCTTTTTGTAAAACAGTTTTCACTGATTTCTCAAAATGAGACCAACTATTGTGATAAAACATTAACTGGTTAGTTTTAAGTTAAATTTCTTGAAAACTAGCGAGTTGAATGAATGTATATTACCAAATAACACTGTTGTACCTTCTCTTTAAGAATGTCACATTTTGGTTTCAATAAATGAAATGGATAGTTTTATAAATATTTTATCCAGTTATTTTTAATCATGCAATATGTGCAGAGGCCCACCTCTGTATACAATGTACATCCACAATAAAGTGCACAGTATGTTTTCCTCTTGCAAAAAATGTCTCTGCCACTTAAAAAAAAACATTCCATGTGTGGAGCCAGATCTTTTCTTAATTCTGATGAAGTCTACTTTTAATTGTTGCATATTTGATGTTCATGTATGGTTTCTGCCGAGGTTAATGATAATTCAACATGTACAGCTAATAACAATGTCATTCAATGTAATCTAATAGTGGTAAATGATCTAGATAGGCTATAATTATTGGACTAGAATAAACACAATAGATCCAGAGAGTACTATCATGCTCAATTAGACTTGATCAGTGCAGTTATTGAAAGAAGCAACCTTCTTCAATGTCTTTTGAGTATCTGCCCAGTCGAGCTTATTGTTGTACATGTACTTCCCAGGATGTTGGGGGGGGGGGGGGGGGATTAAAGGTAGTCAGATGCAATAACCCTAACTCCCTAGGCTCATTTGCTTACACATAACCTGAATCCTTACTAACTCCCTAGGCCCATTTGCTTACACATAACCTGAATCCTCCAAAATCCTTCAGTAGTAAAGCAAGCACATGACATGTATTTCTAATCTGTGGTAGTACATGGCCAGGGACCCTCCCTGCATGCATGGAGCAATAAACAGTGTCCACTGACCCAAGCACTGACCTTGCAATCACTACAACAAACATGGATGTACATGTACCATGGAAAGGCAAGTATGCCTAATAACCTCAATCCTCCAACATTCTTCACTTTATGCTATGGTCCCACAGAGATTTCGACTCTATCGATCGTGTTTCGTCCAGATTTTTGATTTTTCACACAATTTTTTCGAGAAAAGTCGAAATAGTCTAAAGAGTCTAAAAAAATCGAAACTGTCGATATTTGTCGAAAAAAAAATTCATTAATCGAAAATTATTAAACCTGACCAATATTTTTCGATAAAGTTTCTATCAAATTTATCGAAATTTTTTCGACATTTTATCGAAACTGTCGAAAATGAAATAAAAATAGTCTTAACAGTCTAAAAGTTCGAAAAACAGTCGAAATAAATCTAAACTGTCTAAATAGTATAAACAATCGTAACAGTCGAAATAAATCGAAACATTTGTCCATTTTTTTTTTTTAAATCGGAAATTAATCGAAAAAAAATCGAAATCATTCTAAACAGTTTAAACAGTCAAAATTTGTCGACATGCCAGTCGAAATTATCTAAACAGTCGAAAGTCATCGAAATGAAATCGAAAATGAATCGAAATTGTCGAGAAAATACAAAAAAAAAAAAAATTCTCACGGAAAAAAGATATTTTGTCGATATTTTTACGAGATTTTGACGAAATTATTAAAAATAACAAAAAATCCAAGAATCGAAATATATTTCGACAGAAAGATCGAAATATTCCTGTGGGACCATAGCATTAGCAAAGAGCATGTAGCATGTAACCTCAATCCTTCAAAATCCTTCACTTTAGCAAAGAGGATTTTGGAGGATTTTGGAAGGTTAGGGTGAAAGGGAAGGTACAACATTGGTATATATCCATTTATCCTATCCCTCTAGTCATAAAACAAAACATCATAAAACAATTTTTTTTAAAGGAAATGCTGAAAAACTAGTGCAGGTTTATTACATGTATGTTTTAAAGAGAGTTGTCATGCAACTTTTTGTCGAGCGACATAACTATAACAATCCTTTTTCTATAGGATCAAAGCACTATATCAAAATAACTTATATCAATGTACATTGTAATATATACAAGTAACATCACAATGAGTTTATTTAATAATCTGGTTATATTACCAATGTTGCACATTCCGCTTAAGACTTAACAGAATGTAAGAACAATGTAATGGAAGGTAGACAAGTGGACAAGTATCTATGCTGGCTGTCAAAATATATGCTTTTGATTCCAAATAAATCACATACGAGCTTTGGTACATGTTCATTTATATCCTCCCTTGTTTCAAACATCTTGCAGTAGTTACAAAGATGATGAGGTTGGGGGGGGGGCAGATGGAGTGCTTGTATAGACTGTATAGTAGTGAGTACTGTGTGGTACTGAATAGACTTGCCTTCAGTCTGATCAAATCTTAGATTTCAAAGCAGTTATCAAAATGTGTTTTTAAATGTAAATGCATATATGCAAAGGTTGCACTACATGATGCTGATTGTATACTCAAAGTCATAGTATAATGAAAGAATATAACCATTATTAGGTGTTCGGGTATGTGCCCGAAACACCTATTGTTTTTGTACGTTTTTTTTGTTTTGTTTTTTGTTTACTTCTTCTTCTCCCCAATAACTGTCTGGTAACAAACACATACTTGCAAACTTCACATGAACTTGAAACTTGGCATGTACTTAGAACTTAACCCTTTCAATACCATTGTCGACTTTTGTCGACAGCGCACCTACATGTACCTACACTTCTTTACCATCGTCGACGGCGTACCTACCTACGCTTCTTTACCATCGTCGACTTTCGTCGACGAGAGCAGTGCCGGTGTTCAAGAGGGTCCACTAAATTTATTTGCTGCCCTCTGCTGTTAATTTTTATACAGTTGAAAAGAACACATCATAAGCTTTCCAACGATGTATAGAACAATAGGGGTCACCATTATGACCTTTTGAGAAAACTCTGATCAAAGTTTTTCACATGCGCTAATTTTTCGAAAGTTTTTCCAACATTTTGTCACTATGGATGAGCGAAATGCTCAGTTACTGCATGAGCTTTTTGCTGATAGTGATTCTGAGAATGAATCAAATGATTCCGAGGAAGATTCTAGCCAAGAATCCGAAGATATTTCGTCAGAATCTGACGACAATTTGCCCGGGCCAAGCCGTGTAAGACAGGCTACCGCGCCGGGAATGGCGTGCCGCGGGATGCGTGGTGTGCGAGTCCGTGGTGGTCGGCGTGGCTGTGGAGGTGGTTATCGTCGGTGTTTGTTAGTATATCACAAATTGTATGTGTGCCCTAGAATATATCTTATTTTTGATGTATTCATGTTCTTTTCTTGTGAAAGAAAAATATTGTCTTTGCCAAACAAAAAAACAATAAATTGAGTATATTCATAATCATATTATGAGCAAAGTGTCTTGTGTTCATATTTTTTTATAAACCTTTACATTTAAAAGTACACAGAATATGGATACGCTATGTTTTATCCATTATTTGGATTTGTAACCATAAGCTTCTGACAGGAAATACTTGCTTGACAAACAGATGAAAGAAGGCTGAGATTCCACACATTGTGTATGCAATCAGCATGGGCCTGCGACATGTACATGTAGTTTATCCACTATACAATGTAACATGTACATGTACTGTGTGTATTAGCTGTGCATGTACAGTATGTGTGTGTAATCTCACACGCATCAATGAACACACACAGTGTATTACAATGGAGGATCTATGCAGTGCATTTTACATTGTGTAATTGGGAGTCCATTAGGCTCATCAGATAGGAAACTGCAACTCTCTGGAAAAATTGTAATAAGTTGCTTGTTTTATACCAAAAACAATTGATTTTGATGTTATATGAAAGAGTATACAATGAGTGAAAAATGTCACACACAAACCTGTTTCATTTATCTAAGTCTTCATAATGAAAATCAAGTTTGAAAGTGCATGAGTAGTCAAGTTATAACATAAAAATTCTAGATTCAAATATTTTGAAACTTCAAATTTAGAGAAATTATAATATAATCAACCAAAATTGCATTGAAATATATTTTTGTTGTAACCATTTGAAAGGTAATTATATATGTAACAAAAGGCATGCACAAAATTTTTCTCTACGACACTGTCTTCACTATGAAAACTGAGCTTGAAAAGTGGGGTCTTCAGAAGCTGCCGTGGTTGCAAAACAATTCGGTTCTGGACTGTACACTCCGTACAAACAATGTGGTCCTCAGTGGGCTGCGTGGTCAAAACAATTCGGTATTGAAAGGGTTAACAAGTAGATGAAACTCGAGTTGTGAGTGACCCCGATTTGACCTTACTTAAGTCAAAGTTTAATATTTAAAAAAAATCATATCTCAACAACCACAACAGGTAAATGGACATTTTTTGCACTATTGTATAGATTGTTAATTGTCGAAAAATATTTACAAAAACATGACCCCAATTTGACCTTACTTCCTGTCCAAACCGGAAGTCAAAGTTTAACATTAAAAAAAATCATATCTCAACAACCACAAGAGGTAAATTCACAATTTTTGTACCATTGTACAGATCGTTAATTGTCAAAAAATATTTACAAAAAGGTGACCCCAATTTGACCTTACTTCCTGTCCAAACCGGAAGTCAAAGTTTAATATTTAAAAAAAATAATATCTCAACAACCACAAGAGGTAAATTCACAATTTTTGTACCATTGTACAGATCGTTAATTGTCGAAAAATATTTACAAAAAGGTGACCCCAATTTGACCTTACTTCCTGTCCAAACCGGAAGTCAAAGTTTAATATTTAAAAAGAATAATATCTCAACAACCACAAGAGGTAAATTCACAATTTTTGTACCATTGTACAGATCGTTAATTGTCGAAAAATATTTACAAAAAGATGACCCCAATTTGACCTTACTTCCTGTCCAAACCGGAAGTCAAAGTTTAATATTTAAAAAATCATATCTCAACAACCACAACAGGTAAATTCACAATTTTTGTACCATTGTACAGACCGTTAATTGTCAAAGAATATTTACAAAAAGATGACCCCAATTTGACCTTACTTCCTGTCCAAACCGGAAGTCAAAGTTTAATATTAAAAAAAATCATATCTCAATAACCACAAGAGGTAAATTCACATTTTTTGTACAATTGTACAGATCGTTAATTGTCAAAACAATTTTACACAAAGGTGACCCCAATTTGACCTTTACTTCCTGTCTAAACCGGAAGTCAAAGTTTAATATTTAAAACAAAATCTTCCTCAAGAGGTAAATTCACAATCTTTGCACCATTGTACAGATTGTTATTTGTCAAAACAATTTTACAAAAAGGTGACTCCAATTTGACCTTACTTCCTGTCCAAACCGGAAGTCAAAGTTTAATATTTAAAAAAATCATATCTCAACAACCACAAGAGGTAAATTCACATTTTTTGTACAATTGTACAGATCGTTAATTGTCAAAACAATTTTACACAAAGGTGACCCCAATTTGACCTTTACTTCCTGTCTAAACCGGAAGTCAAAGTTTAATATTTAAAACAAAATCTTCCACAAGAGGTAAATTCACAATCTTTGCACCATTGTACAGATCGTTATTTGTCAAAACAATTTTACAAAAAGGTGACTCCAATTTGACCTTACTTCCTGTCCAAACCGGAAGTCAAAGTTTAATATTTAAAAAAATCATATCTCAACAACCACAAGAAGTAAATTCACAATTTTTGCACCATTGTACAGATCGTTAATTGTCAAAAGATATTTACAAAAAAGGTGACCCCAATTTGACCTTACTTCCTGTCCAAACCGGAAGTCAAATTTAATATTAAAAAAATCATCTCAACAACCACAACAGGTAAATTCACAATTTTTGTACCATTGTACAGATCGTTAATTGTCAAAAAATATTTACAAAAAGGTGACCCCAATTTTACCTTACTTCCTGTCCAAACCGGAAGTCAAAGTTTAATATTTAAAAAAATCATATCTCAACAACCACAAGAAGTAAATTCACAATTTTTGTACCATTGTACAGATCGTTAATTGTCAAAACAATTTTACACAAAGGTGACCCCAATTTGAGCTTTACCTCCTCCCGAACACCTAGAGTTTGTGTAAACAAACTCGAATCTCTAGTTTAATCTTTTAAAACTGCTTGGATGATATTATGCAGGAATCATAAATACATTGGAATACTTTTCCCAGAGTCAGTTAAGCTATTTTCCTGGATTACATGTACTTTATATGGACTCATTATTACACAGCTGTCCTGAAGTATATTTCATTGGAGTGTCGTGGCCGAGCGGTCTAGCGCACCGAACTCAAGTTCTGGTGTTGCCAGCAGCAGGGTGTGGGTTCGAGCCCCGGTCGTGACACTTGTGTCCTTGAGCAAGGTACTTAACCATAATTGCTTCGTCCTTCGGATGGGACGTAAAGCCGTAGGTCCCGTGTGTTGTATAATGCACGTAAAGTGGATTGTCGTGCGGTCTAGCGCACTGAACTCAAGTTCTGGTGTTGCCAGCAGCAGAGTGTGGGTTCGAGCCCCGGCCGTGACACCTGTGTCCTTGAGCAAGACACTTAACCATAATTACTTCTCTCCACCCAGGGGTTAAATGGGTACCTGTGAAGGCAGAGATGGTTTGCTCTATATGCGCTAGAAATGGCAGCAATTGAGCTGTATACTCCCCAGGGAGCTGAGATGGTTTCAGGAATGATTTATGAGCCTTATGAGCCTTATGAGCAGGGATAATAATATAATGCGCCTTGAGCGCCACTTAGTTGGTGGATACGTGCGCTATATAAATCTATACATTATTATTATTATTATTATTGGGCTGCTAAGCACAGAGTATTTATTTCGGCTAAGGAATAACAAGTACCAACCAATTCAACATAAGCTGCATGAATGTTTAGGTGGTGACCAAGATAACATGGTAAGCAAAATATTCTGCTAAGCAATGAGGCATGTGAATACTGACAATATGTTATTATTTCACAGCACAGAAACTAAAACATAAGCAAATATGATGTAATATTGCAGACATACAATGTAGTGAATGCTGACAATATGCTGCAGTGGCTTCAAGCAGAGAGGAAGCTTACCTTGCCACTGAGTTGTCTGACACAGCGCTGCTTCCCATTCGCTGCAGCTGCTTCCTACGACTCTCAAGTGCCCTCGTTTGAGTGGCTAATGAAATGATCTCGGAATTGGTGAGTCTCCGCTTGAGCATTTTATTTCTGAGGGTGAAGATGAAATGCTTTATCGTATCATCGGCAGCCACTGCAGTGACATCTTGAATCCAAGCTCTTATGGTTTATATTAAGTCACATGAACATGTCTTGAAAACACTTCAAACTTAGTATTCCATATATTAAATTTAACTTGGAAAGAAATCATGGTATAACTCAAGCCTGTACAAACACTACATTAGTACACAACTAAGCAACAATGATATTTGGGTCACAATATTGTACCAAAAAGCTTTCAATTTGAAGCAGTATTTGTTAAAGTTTCTGAAAGACAACAACTACTGTAAAAGAAAATGAAATAATACTTGAAAATGACATGAAACAGCAAGTGCATAAAAAGATATTTCTACAAACAAATATTAATTTAAAGCTATGATACACTTTGAATAATTTCTTGCAAAATAGAAGACATGTATTATTATTACAAAACTGATTTAAACAAAATAAAAATATATTCTCAAAATTTCAAGTTTTCATTGCGATACATGCGGACATGTATTTATTGCTATAACAGTGTATGTTATTAGTTCACACACACATGAGCTATTACCAAAAGTACATATTATAAAAACAATCCACTGACCATCCCTACAAAACAGGGCTTTGTTTTATTGATGTCCTTAATCCTGTCAGATAATAAGGGACTGCTTCTCTTACCTCGGGCCCACAACTTGTTTCGACGTCGTGCAGAGGTCCTCACCCTTAGTAGAGTCTGTGACAGATTCTGCATCAGCGCCCAAGCCAAGATCATCATCAACACTGCCAGAGCAAACCTTTGAGATACCTTGAGGAGGAATGCAGGAAGAGAAATTATATTGACATGGAGCCAGGGAAAGAACTTGTTTGTACGTTCCACCATTTGTCATCATCCTTGTTATTCTTCATGTGGTCAATGTAAACTTGTAAAATGCTATCAAAATAATTGCATATAATGGCTGAAGGAGGTCATGTAAGATACATACACAGGGTAGTGGCAATGAAACAAAAGGTTAATTCCGGCGGCGTGACAGACGGGACAGATTTACACTACCTGTTTTTTTCAAAGGCCTGCCAAATACAATCTGTAAGGTGTAACCTCCTAAGTTATGTATAAAGTCAAAGTAAACACTGTATATTTCAAATTAAAAAACAATCCATGAAACTAGAGGATTCAGTGGCTGTATAGTGACAAAGTAAAATCAGCGTGACAGACGGGACAGAAATTACACTCAATTTTTGGAAAATGACTTTCATTGGAAAAAGCTATCTGTTGTCCTATGAAATTTAATGTTTTTTTCTTTTAAAGTTAATCACTTTTATACAAATAATCAGTAAACATTATGACTTAGTTATTCAAAACATGGAACTGGAAACACCAGGCTCATTAAAGTTGTGACAGACGGGACATGACAGACGGGACATTTTTGCACGCTCAATAAAGCATCATTTAAACTCATCCTACGATGATCAAATGTCATTTTTGGAATTTATTTTGAATCAACAACAACAACTAATACTACAAATTAATAATAAAGTTACTTTCAACAACAATTAATTAGAGAGTACCCCTTTAAGAGACAGTAAATTGGAGCACATTCATTTACACCTGAATTTAAGCTAATTTTGATTTGTGTGTTTCATTGGTCAACTAATTAATCAACATTTCACTTTAAAAGGCACTATTCTTTAATATTTTACTATTTTTGCACTAACAATTACATGTACATGTATGTGCAAAAAGATATCAATAAATATTATGCACTAGATTCAGCTTCACAATCTGAGTGAAAGTCAAACATTTACATTTAAATTTTGGCACTTTTGCATTAAAATCAATTCATTTTTCCTGTTTCTTCTTCGAACAATGTAACTTGGGTAAACTGTTATGTAAGGTTTTCTCTTTCTAACCTATAGATTCACCATACTTGTAACTTCAAACCATATACTGCAGAAGTTCGAGTCCCTCTACTCTCATGAGTACATACATGTATCTCTCACAGTTGATTGGTTGTGCAGTACTTTATAGAAATTCAGTATACGCACATACATGTACTTATGTAGTGTGCATGCACACTACATGGGTATTTTTTATAATTAATACTTAGTTTACGTTTTTTATTGATAAAATTATCAATTATATTATTTTAAAGAAGGACATGTAATTAAAATGTAAACCAGTCTATAAAAAAAATGTGACAGACGGGACAAAATAACAAAGTCTGGGTACATTGTGACAGACGGGACAGATTTTGAGATGGAATATCAGATCAACTAAACATTGAAACCTATTTGTATTTTACTTTCTAGGTGTGGTCACCTTGATAGAAGATAGGAATTCAACTTTGAACCAAAAATATCTTTTCATGTACAAAATACACAACTTTTCATGTTTTTTTTGTGACAGACGGGACATTGCAACGTGATTATTTTAAACTGTTACAAGACTGTCATATTTCATCTTTTGGGTTAAAATTCCCTAGTGGTGGATAGGGAAGGTATCAGACTTCATATTCAACCAATCATAATTATCTTTACAGGGTTCGTACACTTTTTTACTTAGATAATTCCATGACTTTCCATGACCTTTACAACAAGTATTCCATGACTTTTCGATTAGCACCCAACATTAACAACGCAAATCTAAGTAGATTCGCATAACACCAGTGTTCTAGCCAGGCATGCCCGATACGCTATAAAAATACCGATACGCTATAATTTATTCCACGGTGAAAAAAAAAACACCAAATTTCCTTTGTTCAGTTCGAGAACTAATTGTGAACAACAATAATTTGTTGCCACTGAGGGATTTATTTCATCTTGTAGGAAGCTTTATTGATACAATTTAATTGGCCGGCAACTTTGTTTCTTTTCAAGAGAATGTGTTCGATGCGCCGCATTTGTAACTATGCGGCCTGCCGCGATCTATTTATAAGCATTCAACGTTGAACGACACTGGTTCCGCTACCACACTGCTTGGGCAAAAACCACATGAGCGGGACACACGCGTGTTTAGTTTATAATAGTTTGTAAACCATGCTAAGAACCAGGTCCCAGAGGTTATTGTCTCTTGGTCAGGGAGTGTAAAAGCACAACATGTCAGTCATTGTCAAGTGAACAATAGCCACAACTCTTGTCTTGGTTCTAATCCCAAATTGATACGTTCAACATTCCAAAGTCGGCAGACATTTCTTTGATGTGAACTTGTGACCCAGAAATTGTGTCTTTTTGGTTGCCGGTTGTATTGTTTCTTTTTCTTTTAAAACCAGTTTGCGTCGGAAATAAAAAAAAGTTTTTCTGGGCCCCCTGCGGTTCTTTCACCCACAAACACGTTTTTGGGGTTACGTCAATGAAACTAAGACGAGACACCCCATTTTAGCTTATTAGCAGATAAATTAGCGAGTTTCCGTGGGAATTATAGCCAGGAGGGCGATTTGGTGTTGCGTCTTTAGAAGTCCACCGAGCACTCGAATAAATTCTTCGTCAGATTTACATGTCAATCCCAGCATGGAGGAAGGATTCCTTCCCCATTATCCGAGTGGCATGGTACCGAGTAACAATCAGGGAACGATTTCGTTCAAATAATTTGCATAGCAAACTGTGATGCAAAACTGAATTTGCATTGCAAAATAATTTTTTGTATAGCAATCTGTGAATTTTGTGTAGCAAATTTATAAATGCTTAAAATTACAGTATGTAGTGTGCATAGGTAAAGGTGTTTTTTTTTTACGGCTTTACTGTCGCTTGTTCATAATATGAATGTCCAAATTTTACCAGAAATAATAATTTTTAGTGTCCGAAATTGAGCCACAGGTGGTAAAAACTCACGTAGTAACCGCGATTTAGCCAAATTGCAATCGTTCATGAAAGTTAGTCCTCCGTCCATTTTCTGTTTTTGTTTACATTATTGTCGATCGCTAAAACAGAGGCAATATCACGAAAACAAATTACCGACTACGACATGTTCGGGTGTTTTTCAAAGTGAATTTCGCTGAGCGCTTTACTTTGTGGTATGACTCAAGCTTGATTTTGATTATTAAAATTGCCAGAAAATGAGTGGTTGAAAGCGCGATCATATTGTGTGCCGAAATGATTCTAAATCTCACCACTACATAATTATATAAATGAATGCTCATTTTGTTAATTTTCAAAAACTTTTATTATAAAACTAAGTTAGTAACGTTTCCAGAGTTTGTTGAACACGGCCATAGTGATCGTATGAAATTTAAAGCGCACGTGAACTGAACACGGTACTATTGCTCAATGTTCCAACCCCCAAACTCAGAAGAAGAAAAAATAAACACTGCGAAGCTAAACAAAATTGGCGGTTGTTGCGTGTTTTCCATTTCGGGAATTTCACCCGTAGTTAATTAACCAGCAGAAAAATAATGCATGCACATAGAAATTTAGGCATTGCGGAAAAAAACCTTTTCGGATTGCTGGAAAATAAAGTTGTGTTTACTGTTGCATTAACACCGTCGCGTCCGCGTGAAGCCATCGTTGAACACGCACGCCGCTCGGACACACGGAAACAAACCCAGTCGGGACGGATAGCTCGATATTTTGGTCGGAAATGTACATGTAAACGTTATTTCGAGAAAGGTTTGTGAATATGATTTCAAAATGTTTATAAATCTGTCCAAATTTGTATCATGCAAAATTCATGATGCATTGTTTGAAATTCCGTCACAGATTGCCCAAATTACATTGCATTTTGCGATGCGACATAGGAAATCGCTCACTGCATTGACAATGGTGCACGGTAATTACTGCAGCTTACATATTTCAATGGAGACAAAGACAAAGGTGTGGAACAGGTTTACGAGTGCCCCCACACAACCACCCATGTGAAGCGAGCTCGTTTACACGCCCCCGCCTGCGCCGAACAAGTGTTGCACAATAACACGTCAACGAAGCACGAGCACTGCCAAAAATGGCGTGTTTTCACATCGCCTGAAAGGACAATGGAAGCTTCCACAGCGTGTGGTCACGCCTTCTGTGCACGCTACTTTATGCACGTGGCTCGTTATCACGTCAACCGAGCATGCATACAAATATTCCCCGAAGTTTCCAATCATGCTGCGAAAAAAATTGAGTGTGTACACGGCCTCCGACGCGAACTGGTTTTAATAAGTCTTAAAATTCCATGACTTTCCATGACTTTTAAAGAAGTTTACCCTTTTCCATGACTTTCAAGGCCTGGAAAATGCAAAAGCAAAATTCCATGACTTTCCAGGTTTTCCATGACCCGTACGAACCCTGTTGAAGCATAAGAACTGTAACAGAGAACTCAAATTTCCATCACAAAATAGGGGAAAATGCTACTTCCGTTTCCCCAAACTTCAAGCCTTGATAAAAATAAATCCAAGTGCAGTAGAAGGAAAACATCAACTGTTTCTGAAAGCTTAGTTATTCTACTTTTCAAGTAAAAATTATTAAGTAGAAAATGTACATTGAAAATTCATGAATGTGGAACTCTTATCTGGAATTAACCAAAAGAAACATCAATTTGAATAGAATTTTACTGTTTTAGTATATCTTGGATACATTATTATTATTAATAATAGCTTTGAGTATAGTTATGACATACCATTTCCATTTGAAGTCTTTCTTCCTAAGAGCAAGCTATTATTACTCTTCCTGATATCTCCTTGGGACTGACCAAGGGTCAATGTAATGTCTAGATCTTCCTGACCATCAATGGAGTCTACCCAATGCTGGATACTATCCCTACTTGATGAGGTGGAAAGTTGAGAACAAGAGAATGTGGAATCTGTTGAGAGGATGAAAGAATAATTATCAAATAAGATAATACTAAATTATTTAAGGAATTTACTCTTCACGATCTTGCGATTGCAAAAGTGAAGACAGCAGGACCTATTTTCACTGATTATTTTGATTTTGATTTTATTGACATTTATATATAAATGGTACCTTTTTTGATACCATACATACACGTACATTCGTACATACACGTACATTCGTACATACATACTGTACATACATGTACATTAACATAAATGTACGTACATGTATACATTGAACATGTACATGTATACCATGCATTTTCAAACATTATACATATTTCAAAGTATCCTAATATGATGCCATGTTATGAGTGATGTATACTGCCTTCTTGGCTTATTCGCATACATGTACATGTACATGTAATTTTGAAACTACATGTACATGTACGTGTCCCATGCAAGCCAAGCATTCCATCTTAGATAGAAAGTTCACTGTGCATTCGCATTGCATGCAGAATGAAGTGACTCAACTAGTAAAATACACTTTGGGGAATGTTGCCTACAGAGGATGTGTGTAGTAATTTCCTATGTGTTTTAGTCTACATGTACATGTATGTAAGAGCACAATCTGATCAAGTGCAATTTTTGTGAAGGAGTCAATACGGAATTATCCTCACACACATCCTTCATGCGAAACAATCCATAAGATGCATTTGGACTAGATTCAAATGATGAAGATATTATCTGAAAGTACACTTGCTGTAAAGGAGGTAATTAAATCTAATATAACCATCTAAATTTTATCATTTCAAATTCAATTACATGTATCTAGTTTTCAAGATATACATGTACGTAGATGGAACTACATTGTATTCATCACAATACATGAAGATACTCACATTTTGGAGAATTAAGTGTTTAGGCCTAAATGTTTTACAATTATTTCAACAAGTTGCAGGAAGACAACTTTGTGTAAATTTACATGGAAATTCCTTTATTTCTCTAAAAATAAAAGCACTGATTTCTTAGGATGATTGATATTTGTACCAACTTTATTCCAAGTAAGCTCAATGTACACTGAGCATCAAAAGAAACTTATCAAATCTTTGGAAGGACACTCATTAAAATCCTCCACGGGAAAAATGAAAAATATTTGAACACGGGTAAACTTCAGTAATCTGTTTATTGACATGTGCTTAGTAAAGATTACTGAAGTTTACCTGTGTTCAAATATTTTTCATTTTTCTGTGGAGGATTTTAATGAGTGTCCTTCCAAAAATGTGTTAAGTTTCTTTTGATGCTCATCAGTTTACATATATATCAATGTAATTTGATAGTTTACTATCAAGTAAATGGTACTTATTCCCTTCTTGAAAAACATACATATTACATTGTCATTTTACATTGTCATTTTATGTATTACATAAAACTCACTCTTGAAATATTTCTGTCAGATGTGCTATCATTTTAGTACAATTAGTGAAATTATTTTGCAAATGAAGGTTGGTTATTAACACTTGGTTGTAATAGACTTTAAACACAAGATATACAGGCACAATTTACTCTAGGCAAGTGTCTCAGTGCGGTCATAGTAACTAACTAAAACCCCCTAAAAGATTTATCCATTGTGTTTTTTGCTATTTTACTTAAAAAATTGTTTTTCATCAGGGCATTGCTATTTGACTTGAGGAAAGAAAATCAAAAGATTTTAAATGAATTTTTAAGAAGCATGGTTTTACAGTAAATACATGTCTCATGAAATGAATTATACATGTACATGTAGGTCACGTCAGGAATTAAATTATGCACTTACCCGTATATTGTAAAATATAAAAAAGTGTTCTTACATACATGTACATGTATCTTAAAGGATTTTTAAATGTTCCAATGAAAATAAACATTTTCAAAATTTGATGGTTTAATAACAAAAAAAATGCAGGAGATACATCTTTAAACATGAATGAAATATTTAGTAGAGCCAGACACACAACATCCTTATATCATATTTGTAATTTGTAAGATAAAATGTAATTCCTGGAAATATAACAATTGTACAAACAAAAACTGAAGTTATAATGAGCCGGTAATGGGTTCTGACATTTAAGGCTTCTAGGACTTCCATGTCAAAAGAAAATAGCAAACAGAATTAAATTGGAACAATATTTACATAGTTCAAGGTTTTAATCATATCTTACAGTAGCAGGTGAATACAGACCTGTTCATGTTGAATACTTTACATGTACATAGCTGCGAGGCAAAAACAAAGACAGCATGTACCAGTACATCTTCTTATGAACATGTCTAGACCACAATTGAAGGATACTTCATTTCCTGAACATTTAATCTAAGCCCATGTTCTTGTAAAATGTTTTATGCATTCATAAATGAACATTTGAACATTTCTGCCAGATAAATCTGTACATTTTTCTTGCATGGTCTATACTGCATAAAACTCAATTATGTCACAGACACACAGGTGATAAGAAGCAAGGTGATAAGAAGCAAGGTCCTAATTACCAGTAGTCACAACCTAACAGTTCTTTATTTAAGACAAAATTTTAAGCTTTAATTACTCAAAATTAAGTTTTGTTTTAACGAAACAAATAATAAATTTGCACTAAGTACATGTACATACGTGCATGCACCCAAGTATAACTTTTACACTCTATTGGCTCAAATTGTGCATCCTGCAAGACAGAGCCAAGTGTGTGTAACACACTTAAGTTTCAGCCTCAACAAATCTTTATTACAACAATATCAACTGGTCTTTAAAAAATTAAAAAATTAAACATTTAAGACTGGTTAAACATGCCCACATGACCAGTTCTTAACCAATCAGGATGTCTTCTGTCTTGGAAATTAATGATGGAAAGATGACCTAAAACATAATTAGGCTAAAACTTTAAACAGAAGAATAATTTTGTAGGACAATTAAGATCAAGTAATTGTGGCTAATATTTTGATAACAGTTTGGACAATACAGATAGTTAAGTACAGTTACATAACAGTTACATGGATACATAAAATCTGGTCAAACTACATGCAATTATTTGATTGTTATCTTAACCAATTTAGTTGAGAAAACAAGAAACATATAATGTGTTTTTACCATGTATCACATCACTACAATCAAATCTATGATCACACATTCATCTAACGGCAAAAACAGGTTTCCTGTAGATGAACGTATACAATGTATATCGTTGTTCATGAGTTCTTTGAGAAGAGGGTTTATATAAATGCATGCTGGAACTAATGCTTCCGGCCATGTGCTTCACAAATACGTGCTCTCTCACTTTGGTTCTAATGCTATTATAGTTTGTTTATAATCACAAAAATAAATCTTACATGTACATTGTTCCTCCACTGGGAGGTCAATGATTATCTCTTCTGCCAAACATTTTTGATGATACATGGTATATATATGTACAATACATAAGATTTAAGGTTGATATTCTTTCTAGGAATCTGTCAATGTGCTATGAGCATTCAGTTTGACAGAATAAAACTTTATCCATATTTTAATCAATTCAATTGAAGCACTAAAAGTTCAATAATAATGTTGCCAAAAAGGTGAAAAGATCTTTGACTACATGTGCATGTACATGTACATACACTGAAGTGCTGCCTGTACATTTACATGTACACCTCAGTTGAGTCATGACTGGGAGATGTATAAAAAAGAAATTATGTATTTTTAAAAAGAAACACCCCTGAAAATATGTGTTTGGGGTTATTATTAAGATAACACTGGCACATACATGTAACTTTTCTGATTAAAGCCAATCTTTTATGAGAGGAACATACAGAAGGCCCCATTGAAATGATATGCAATGCCCAACATTTGACACTGTAAACAGTAGATGGCTAACTGACATGGTAAGTGAGTTGCAGTTTATAACCCTTGTTGATTTATAATCTATAATTTAACAAACACATCTTATGGAACACAGTCACTGGTGTGCACCTGCCTGATATTGATTTCTTCCTTGAACAGTGGGAAGAATTGAAGGGGGGGGGGGCAGATAATCAGCTGGTGATGACAATGTACATTAGGGACTAAGAAATGATAACAGTTATGAGTGTATAGAATCAATGACTAACAATCATTACATGTAACAGATCTGAAGACAGCCAAATACAAAGCAGACACTAGATATCATAGTGGAAAGAATAACTAAACCAACTTGTTTGATGGTTCTAACCTAAAATTTGTAGCTTTGCATGGTGACAAGTAAAGACTGTTTGTGGTGACACCATGTGAAAATTCTCAAATGAGTAGTAATTAGTTCTGAAAAGAACTGGTGGTTACAACTGGATGTTTCGATAAGCTGAGAGAAACATTGAGTTAAAACCACCAGTTCTTTTCAGAACTACATGTACATGTACGTGTAATTACTACTCAAAAGAGAATTTTCACCATGTGTCACCACAAACAGTCCTTACTGATTGTAACATATGGGCAATTCCCTGGTAACGGAATGATGTTTATTCATGTTTTATACTAGACAACTAATCTGTGTATAAAATGGGAGCCAAGATCCCCCCAAAAAATCACCTGCTGGGTCACTTTAGGGAGGTCAAAATTTTGGTAACGGAATTACAGCGAAGGACAGCAGTTTTCTGGTCTTGCATAAATTAATAAATCTCTATGAAGTTTAGTAATTTCCAAAAGGGGTGTTATTTGTAGTATATAGACTTTAGTAGGGTTAATAACTACAATGCAAAATAACATTTGAAATATTATTCCTTTATTGAAAAAAATGACCTTCAATCATGGTAACGGAATTACATGTACGTCAGGACGTTAACAGAATTATGTATTGTATTTGTACAGGTCTAAAAAATAGCGCTAGATTCAAGGCAAAAACAGTAATAAAAAACAGTATTTTACTTTAATTTCTACATTTAGACATATCCATTTTTTAAATTTTTTTATGATATGCAATAATGTTCTCACAAGTTCATATCCTGAACATATAATCCAATTAAATCATGCCAACTTTACAATTTCCAACCAAATTAATCAGTATTTACTACAAGTACTGCCTATAAACACTGTATACATGTATGTACAATAGCATACTTTTGCATTGAAAATAAATAGTGTCAAAGCAAATGTCTGAAAGTGAATTTTTTTCTAACACTTGTAGGGAGGTATATTTAGAAAAAAAACAATGTTGGGATATTTATTTTTATTTTCTTTGCCCACTTTTGTGCATTATTTTGGTAACGGAATTACATGTACATGCGATTTTCTCTTTTTAAATTTTTGGAGAACACGAAAAATAATTTAAATTTTTTTAAATATAAAAGTAACCTTTGGTACAATGGCTATCTAGACACACAAACAATTGTTTTCCCACAAGGCCTCCACGAATCACAATGGCCAAGAGAATTAAATTAGAATTTTTAACGAAAATACCACATTTTGAGACTTACGACCCAAAAATCCATATTTCTCCCAGAAAAGAATTTTTCGAATTTTAACCTCTTGGATTGAATTCCCTATGAAATTCTGGTCTAGAATCAATATGAAATATTCCTCTATTGCTCATGTAAAATTTTGACAATTTTTTCTCTCCCATGGAGAATTGCCCATATCCAAACCAGTCAATCAAGTTTGAGTACATGTGCTGTATATTACAGCCAATATTTATTTATGCACTTCCCAACATTTATTATTTGTTTTCTTAGTATTTTTTGTTGTACAGTTTCCCATGCTTGAGGTTCAATTTCATTTATGACTTACACTGTGTAGATTATTTGTTTTCCCTTTAAAGGTAATTTATGCTGTTTAAGTAAAACTGGGCTGTGCCAATCATTCAGGTTTGGATTACACACGTATACAATATATAACAGCACATGTACCCATGGAGGGCCTTCCTATATGATGTGTACTTCCAAAAACTTCACCAAAAACATGATAAAAATGTCTAACAATACATGGAACACTTCAGTGCTATGCAGAGAGAACCTCGGAATGTTATTTCAATTTTCAAGTTTGAATATCTAAAGGCCCAGTGAGACTGCTGTGCTTCCATTTGTTTTTTTGGAACCGGGTACCTGGTGCAGCTCCGGGATACCCGTAACAAAACTGGGGACAAAACAGGATTTTCCATAGAGTCACCCGCTCAATAATAACTCGCACTAGGCTTACCACAGCGTACATTGGTACCCGTACAATTTAACATTTCAATTTAGTAAATGTCATTAGCAGGGAGGTTAAATTGTCTTCACATGGCCATAGAGTGAAGTGTATACGTAATTGTATCTCTAGGGTGACTTGTAAGAATAATTACCTTGTCAAATTTAAAATGTCACAAGTCTTAAAATGTCAAGACCAGTAGATTTCTGCAGGCAACATTTTGTCAAACATATACATAGACTGACTCAACAACAACTGGCATTTTTTATTTGAAGTGTTTATGTGAAGTTAATTGATGGTTAATTTAAGGCAATTTTCTTTTCATCAAAACATTTTCTATTTTGCTTGAGGAAAGAAAAACAGAAACTTTAAAAAGATATTTGTTTTATATGGTCTTAAATAAAAAATTAAATAGGAGTATACATAGGAGTATACACAAAATGAATACCAATGGCATTACACACAAACTCAGAAAATTGCTGTACAATTTTCTTTTTTTTGGGGGGGGGGATTCAGACTTCAAGAGAGTAATGAATAAATTTTAATAAAATTAATAAACAAATACAAAATCTGTATTTTCGTTTAATCCACTCAGTTGAAGAATCAATCAAACGTTGTACAAAGTTACAATTATACATTGTATAAATTACATACATGTACGTGTATTATGAGTTGGTACATACATGTGCAAAATGTAGTAGAAATTTGATAAAATCTTATGTGTATGCATAATTTTATTTAATTAGGTGTTCGAGCGACAGCGCGAACACCTCTTGTTATTGTTCGGTTTTTTAATTTTTCTTCTCCTTCTCAGTGAGACATATCCAGAGACAAAAACATAGTTGCATAGTTCACAGAACCTTAAAACTTAACACATAGTTAGACCTTAACATGTAAATTTTGTATTCTAAGTTGTGACGTCATGGTGAGGTCATCAGATATCGAATTACACTAAATCAAAAAATCATATCTCATGAACCACAAAAGATATTTTCACAATCTTTGCATCATCTGAAAAATCTTGAATTATGTGACATTTAGTTTACAGACGTGACCTCAATCTGACCTCTCCTAGTCGAAACCGGAAGTTGAATATTTAAAAAAAATCATATCTCATGAACCACAGAAGATATTTTCACAATCTTTGCATCATCTTAAAGACCTTGAACTATGTCACATTTCGTTCACAGACATGACCCTAATCTAACCTCTCCTTCCGGTCGAAACCGGAAGTTTAAGTGAAGAAATATTCTGAATCACTGTATTTGTACTGCCAAAACATAGTTGCGGAGTTCAAAGAACCTTAAAACTTAACACATAGTTAGACCTTAACATATAGTTCCAGGTAACGTTGTGACGTCATGGTGAGGCCATCTAATGAATTATTACGTAATTAATTATAATTAAAACAATATATTTTATATCTCGTGAACCACAATAGATAATTTCTTGATTCCTTCATGTATTTTGTTTTATTGTTTACACTGATGTGTCACTGCGCCATGAGCGTCTCTTTTGACGGATACCGGCGCATTACAAATGTTCATTATTATTATTATTATTATTATTATTAATCATACAGAACATGGAGGACTCGACATTTGATACACAGACATGACCCTATTGACCCTTACTTCCGGTCCAAACTGGAAGTTCAAGTTTAAAAAGCTCTTTATAAATTGACGCAAATCTGAAAGGGTATTCGAAAAAAACATTCTGGGGTTTATGTGTTAAGTGGGATCTGCTCTTTTCAAAAATATATTTGCCGACGTCATCGCTCTTAACAGCGATTTTAAATAAGATTTTAAAAAGTCACTTTTTGCTATCTTGAGAAAACAGACAGAATTTTACAAAATTTGGCACAATTGACACCCATATTATGAGGAAAAATTTTGTGAAGTGTGAATGACGTCAAATGATTGAACCGGAACTTACAGTTGGAAGAATGGGATGACTGAACCGGAAGTCAATGTATTCAGTATATCACATTATGTTATTTTAATTATATATTATGAAAACTCATATCTCCTGCAGTAACTCTTGTCTTTTAACAACTTTAGGTTATGACGTCATCACATACATGTATGATGCACACTCGAACACCCTGAGTTTGTTTTCTACAAACTCAATACCTCTACATGTACATGTACATGTACAATGTACATTGTAGTTCAATTTTGATTTGTATTTTCCTGTTCTCTAGGTTTCTTTTACATGTAAATGTGTGTATTATAGTGTACATGTACCGTACATGTACCGTACATGTACCGTACATGTCAAGTGTATGTACATATACCCCCATAAAGCCAATATTTATATGTACAATATATGGTAATTAATTACGTTTGATGTTTGGTCTTTTCTTTATTACCACTTTATCAGGCTGTATAAGCCACAAAACAAACTTTTATTCTCTTTCTATCATGCAATTCACATTTAAATGAGAATGAATTTATCACAACAAATGTAACTACTTTGGAGCAAAAGGAAAACTAATCAAACCAATTAATAATTTTAT
The DNA here is from genome assembly GCA_029582265.1 of Zoroaster sp. YZ-2022. Classification (NCBI taxonomy): domain Eukaryota; kingdom Metazoa; phylum Echinodermata; class Asteroidea; order Forcipulatida; family Zoroasteridae; genus Zoroaster; species Zoroaster sp. YZ-2022. The sequence goes on from CM055828.1 coordinate 37,314,874, forward strand.
ATAAAAATTAAGTTTCAAAATGTACAAAATTATTTTTTCCCCCAAAAATTGTTTTTTTAAATTTTAAAACTGGTATCCCATTTCAATGCACCAAAGAACATCAGCAACAGTAAACTAAAACAAATAAAAAACAATACAATTTACATGTAAATACAAACCAAGCAACTTTCTAAATCTACATATATGTACTTACCAGAACTAACTGTGGCCATTCTCTGCCTTGGCACAACGCCATCAGTGGAGTTAACCTCCCATGGAAACCGCTCACAACCTGTTGACCAAAGACGTCGTCGTTTTGGATCTTGTACCCGTCCTGCTTCACCAAGTGGTACTTTATCAGTAGGGAGTCCATGCACATAGTCAGCAACTCGCTTTTTCCATGAGCGCTGTGTGCTGTCCAACTCCTGCAGCCGATGGCTGATGATTTTGGATTTCTCATCGTCTGAAGTGGGCAGTGTAAAAACGTCGCTTGAGTCATTGTTCCTCAATGGGACCCCTGGCGACATGTCATAAGTATGATCAGAATCGCTGGTAAGCTCCGAGTCCATGCGACCACGTTTATCTTGATGGTGTGTATCAATCATGTTGGTGTTATGTGGTCGTGTCATACAACCACCCAGTTCAACCTTTGCCATATTATCTCCTTCATTTTGGTTTCTCTCAGTGACACAGTAAGCATGTGCAAGAGATCGTATGGACTGCAGATATTCTTGCTGTGATGTTGCTGTTGTGGGAAGGGATAAAGAACGTCTCCTGCCACCAAGCAAACCAAGATTGATATCTGCACCTCGACCCACTGAGTCAGAGACTAATGCATGTTGAACATCATTTCTGCCTGTGTCGCTTCCAGTCAGACCTACAATGAGGAAGTGTATCACAGACACACAATTAAATATATGTATTAGTATGCTTTATCATCCCTGTCAGTACAATTATTTACAAATGGGGGAAACATTGTAGAAAATAAATTTACCTAAGTACATGATCATTATAGGATATTACATAAGGTCTTATTTTAGATATATGTAATAAAGACATCTTTTTTTATACAGATTTTGCATCATTAGCATGATGAGATAACCGTTTTGGCTGCATTTCCTAACTAATTATAAAGTTATTACATGTACAGTGTATACATGTAAATGTTGATGTAAATGTTACATGTACATGTATGTACATAGTTAACTACTCAAGTAGGTTTTTGAAGGAAAGTAACATGTCATAGCAACAAATACAAACAAACATAAGCGTGCATACAATTGTGTTTGTACATTGGTTTGTCTATATTGTTAACTTGCTTGTTACCTCTGTCTCAGGCTTGTTAGGTTGCTAATTAGGGGTCTCAGCCGAAACGCCTTATGTTTTTAGCAAGATTAACATGTAGGTTAGCATGTAGACGTTGTGTCCAGATAATCATATCTTAAACACAGTCAGAAAGGCTAACAACATCGATCGTGTTATAGCAGATGATTCGTGTCCAAAGTGACTGACGTCATAATTGCATCATAGGTTTGTTTTTTTTCCAATTAAAAAAAGAACTCATCGATTCAGTTAACCAAGTAATCATTGCAGCACTAGAAAATTCTCTTATCACTGGATTTCAGTACGGTGAAGTAAAAAGAACAAACTTATTAGCTATACTGAATTGAAGCTGCTGAGTAGCTAATAATGAAAATATGTCAACAAATTATAATTTGTGGCTTTGGTGAAGTCTTCCGCAGTTTATGAAAATCGATCAGAAACAATGCCACGAACAATGGCTCAAATTAATAGAAGACATAAAGGAAACCCCCTGCGTTCGTTTCAAACAAAAACTTACATCTAGTATTTTTCTGTTTCTGGGCCATTTTTGTTGTTTTCCTGATTTTTCATCTTGTTTTTCATCCTGGTTTATTTGGTGATTTTCATCCTTATTTATACATGTACATGTAGTTTGCCTCGGTTAAGTTGGAATCCTGAAATACCATTTTATTTTGTGCTGTATGCAGTCATGGACCATTTACACTAGAGTAAACACCGAGTCTGTGCAAGCTGGCAGTTAGTTAATTCACATTTTTAATGAAGCTACAATGTAGTTAAAATTGTTTGAAATGACAGCACAGTGAACATTGACTGTCCTATTGTAACAAATTGACAAACTCACTGATCAATTGGAAAGAAAAAAAAAACATAATTCCATGTGTACATGTACATGTAGTCACATGAATTCTTTTCATTTCCTGGTAGATATGAGGAATCTATTGCACTACAGGAAAAATAACATGAATAATATTGACTGAACTCAGAAAACTCAAAATGGGTAAAGGAAAACCTATTAGAGCTTATAAAATTTAAAGGGAAGGTACAACATCAGTAATAACCAATGGTGTTAAGTCGGTAAAAGTATCAACCATCATAAGGTATTATTCTGTCAGAAGTCCTTTGAGAAAAAAGGAATTGTAAGGTCGAATTTACACAAATCTGCCATCTGGCTACTTTTTGTAAAACAAACATAAAAATTTAAGTTTTGGGTGTTTTCTTAAAAATGTGATTATTTTTTGGGGTTAAAAATCTAGAGGGTTGAAATGAACGTACATACAATTCCACATACCAATGTTGTACCTTCACTTTGAAGTTTAGATGGATGTTAGTGGAAATGAACGTACGTACAATTCCACATACCAATGTTGTACCTTCACTTTGAAGTTTAGATGGATGTTAGTGGAAATGAACGTACGTACAATTCCACATACCAATGTTGTACCTTCACTTTGAAGTTTAGATGGATGTTAGTGGAAATGAACGTACGTACAATTCCACATACTAATGTTGTACCTTCACTTTGAAGTTTAGATGGATGTTAGTGGAAATGAACGTCCGTACAATTCCACATACCAATGTTGTACCTTCACTTTGAAGTTTAGATGGATGTTAGTGGAAATGAATGTACGTACAATTCCACATACTAATGTTGTACCTTCACTTTGAAGTTTAGATGGATGTTAGTGGAAATGAATGTACGTACAATTCCACATACTAATGTTGTACCTTCACTTTGAAGTTTAGATGGATGTTAGTGGAAATGAATGTACGTACAATTCCACATACTAATGTTGTACCTTCACTTTGAAGTTTAGATGGATGTTAGTGGACATGAACGTACGTACAATTCCACATACCAATGTTGTACCTTCACTTTGAAGTTTAGATGGATGTTAGTGGAAATGAAGCGTGCGTACAATTCCACATACTAATGTTGTACCTTCACTTTGAAGTTTAGATGGATGTTAGTGGACATGAACGTACGTACAATTCCACATACCAATGTTGTACCTTCACTTTGAAGTTTAGATGGATGTTAGTGGAAATGAACGTACGTACAATTCCACATACTAATGTTGTACCTTCACTTTGAAGTTTAGATGGATGTTAGTGGAAATGAACGTACGTACAATTCCACATACCAATGTTGTACCTTCACTTTGAAGTTTAGATGGATGTTAGTGGAAATGAACGTACGTACAATTCCACATACTAATGTTGTACCTTCACTTTGAAGTTTAGATGGATGTTAGTGGAAATGAACGTACGTACAATTCCACATACCAATGTTGTACCTTCACTTTGAAGTTTAGATGGATGTTAGTGGAAATGAACGTACGTACAATTCCACATACCAATGTTGTACCTTCACTTTGAAGTTTAGATGGATGTTAGTGGAAATGAGCGTCGCAATTCCACATACTAATGTTGTACCTTCACTTTGAAGTTTAGATGGATGTTAGTGGAAATGAACGTCCGTACAATTCCACATACCAATGTTGTACCTTCACTTTGAAGTTTAGATGGATGTTAGTGGAAATGAACGTACCAATGTTGTACCTTCACTTTGAAGTTTAGATGGATGTTAGTGGAAATGAACGTACGTACAATTCCACATACCAATGTTGTACCTTCACTTTGAAGTTTAGATGGATGTTAGTGGAAATGAGCGTGTTAATTCCACATACCAATGTTGTACCTTCACTTTGAAGTTTAGATGGATGTTAGTGGAAATGAACGTACGTACAATTCCACATACCAATGTTGTACCTTCACTTTGAAGTTTAGATGGATGTTAGTGGAAATGAACGTACCAATGTTGTACCTTCACTTTGAAGTTTAGATGGATGTTAGTGGAAATGAACGTACCAATGTTGTACCTTCACTTTGAAGTTTAGATGGATGTTAGTGGAAATGAACGTACCAATGTTGTACCTTCACTTTGAAGTTTAGATGGATGTTAGTGGAAATGAACGTACGTACAATTCCACATACCAATGTTGTACCTTCACTTTGAAGTTTAGATGGATGTTAGTGGAAATGAACGTACGTACAATTCCACATACTAATGTTGTACCTTCACTTTGAAGTTTAGATGGATGTTAGTGGAAATGAACGTACGTACAATTCCACATACCAATGTTGTACCTTCACTTTGAAGTTTAGATGGATGTTAGTGGAAATGAACGTACCAATGTTGTACCTTCACTTTGAAGTTTAGATGGATGTTAGTGGAAATGAACGTACCAATGTTGTACCTTCACTTTGAAGTTTAGATGGATGTTAGTGGAAATGAACGTACGTACAATTCCACATACCAATGTTGTACCTTCACTTTGAAGTTTAGATGGATGTTAGTGGAAATGAACGTACATACAATTCCACATACTAATGTTGTACCTTCACTTTGAAGTTTAGATGGATGTTAGTGGAATGATGCATTCATTTATAAGGCAATACGTGTGTATCTGAGCTTAAGATAAACATTTGATTTTGATTTTCTTAAAACTAAAATTTATAGGAGGTTTTAAGGAAAAGAAATGCATTTAAACAAACGGTGATTCCATTATTCAAGAAAAAAACTATGGAAACTTGTTTAGAGTCCAAGTCCAACTGTCCAAGTATGAAGTACAGTGTATGAGTTATACATAACCTAAACACACTTACTCAAGTGTCTTTAGCACAAACCAATTTGTCAGTGAACAAATTCCTTGTATCACCTAGCAAAATGATACACAAAGTTTCAAATTTCAAGATTTGCTATTTAAAATTAATATTACAAACACAAAAATATGTCTACTTTAAAATGTTGCTTAACAATATTTTTTAATGATATAGTTCCCAAATGTTTTATTTATTAAGTGGTAGAATAAAACAATTTCCCATTTTGTTGACATAATGGGGAATGATTTGAATCTTAGTACAAGCAGACACAAGGAATTCCCAGTATAAAGTTATCAGCAGCTAACAAAACATAGTACATGTACCTCCTGTTAGTATTTTATAAGTACTAAGGTACATTGTTCAAGTGCTTATAGGATGGATAAAGGCAACATAGTATGCATCCATGCATAATGGGTACAAGTGAATATAGTACAATGTGAAAGCAATGGTGACACACTTGTAGCATGAACGCTTTGAGACTTTACTGTAATGTACAGGTTAATTCAGCACTGTAATGTCCTGTAATGTTAACTGAATACAAGTGAGTGTGGAACATTTTACATACCAGTACTGCAGGGAACGATTTCATTCATGCAAAAAATGAATTTGCATAGCAAAAAATATTTTTTTTGTATAGCAATCTGTGAATTTTGTGTAGCAAATTTAAAAATGCTTAAAAGTACAGTATGTAGTATGCATAGGTAAAGGTTTTTTTTTTTAAAGGCTTTACTGTCGTTTGGTTCATAACATGAATGTCCAAATTTTACCAGAAATAATAATCTTTAGTGTCCGGAAATTGAGCCACAGGTGGTAAAAAAAGATCACGTGTTTCTTTCTTCTAGGCCAATTTCTTCATTATTTTCGCCAAATTGCAGTCATTCATGAAAGTTAGTCCTCCGTCAATTTTCTTTCTTGTTTACATTATTATATCGATCGCTAAAACAGAGACAATATCACGAAAACAAATTACCGACTGCGGCATGTTCGGGTGCTTTTCAAAGTGAATTTCGCCGAGTGTAACGTTACTTTGTGGTATGATCTCTACGGTATGATCAAGCTTGATTTTGATTATTAAAAACTCGTCAGAAAAATGAGTGGCTCACCTTGGTTGAAAGTGCGATCATATTGTGTGCCGAAATTATTCTAAATCTCACCACTACTTATATAAATGAATACTCATTTTGTTAATTTTCAAAAACTATTACTATAAAACGAAGTTAGTAACGTTTCTAGAGTTCCTTTGAATACGGCCGTAATGATCGTATGAAAGCGCATGTGTGAACTGAACACGGTACTATTGTGTATAGGGGCATTAGGGATGGCTCATTGCTCAATGTTCCAACCCCCAAACTCGGGAGAAGAAAAAATAAACACTGCGAAGCTAACCAAAAAAAAACTGGGCGATTGTTGTGTGTTTTTCATTTCGGGAATTTCGCCCGTAGTTAATTCATCAGCAGAAAAATATTGCATGCACATAGAATTTTAGGCATTGCGGATAAAATCCTTACAGATTGCTGGGAAATAAAGTTGCATGTACAGATGCACATCAGGTAAAACAGGTGCACGTCTTCACTGTTGCATCAACACCGTCGCGTCGTGAAGTCATCGTTGACCACGTATGTCGCACGGACATACCCCCGTTGTGGTCTGGACACACGGAAACAAATCCAGTCGGGACAGATCCCTTGGTATTTTTGGGTCGGAAATATACATGTAAACGTTATTTCGGGGAAAGGTTTGTGAATATGATTTCAAAAATGTTTATTATTAAACCACAATAGTGAAAAAAATCTGTTGCAATTTGTATCGCAAAATCTGCGATGTATTGTTTGAAATTCCATCGCAGATTGTCCAAATTACGTCGCATTTTGCGATACGATATATAACAGGGGAAATCGTTGACTGAGTACATGTGTTAGCACATTAGCCTAAAGCCACCTTGATACATTTATACAGGTACTTGATTCATCAGCAAAATAGTTTTTGAATGATTTGATGTGGTGAAATACATGTATGTATAAAAAAGAAATATGAAGCCATTACAGCATAAAGGGTGAGATAGGCTTGAGGAATTTTATTTCATAAGCGGGAAGGGGTGGGAAAGAAAGAGCTCTCCCTGGATCTCTTAACTGTATTGTAAACAACTGTAACCACAACAAATAACAAAATGTATTGTTTACTAGTCTGTTTTGTTCAGGAATTTTTCACATATACACACACAGCACAATAATTAAAGATGTTTCAAGGTTCAAATGAAAATTCCAGGTTTTCTAGGAAACAACTCTTATTGTATTTCATATAGAGTTAACCAGCAACCCAGCAGCTCTCTTAGTTAGAAGTTGTAAAGGTTGTCAATTATTGTGTTCTTAAGAGTGTTGTTTATGTAAATATTAACTTCAAGCCAATGTACATTTAAGTTGTCTTTCTTTTTTTTAAATTAAGGGGGGTGGGATGGTGGACCAACATGCCAGATGAAATACATGGTATCATTACCATCATAATAATAATAATAATAATAATGTGGACTTATATAGCGCACGTATCCACCAAACTGGTGCTCAAGGCGCATTATATTATTACCCCTGCTCATCAGGCTCATAAATCATTCCTGAAACCATCTCAGCTCCCTGGGGAGTATACAGCTCAATTGCTGCCATTACAGCGCATATAGGGCTAATCAAACACAACAACCAACTCTGCCCTCACAGGTACCCATTAACCCCTGGGTGGAGAGAAGCAATTATGGTAAAGTGTCTTGCTCAAGGACACAAGCACCATGGTCGCGGTTGGGATTCGAACCCACATTCTGACGACTCAGCCATCAGAACACAAATCGGATGCACTAAACCGCTCGACCATGGCATTCCATACCAAGTAGACTCTATAAATATTTGCTTATGTTTTTTTGTTTTGTTTTGTTTGTTTGTTTGTTTGTTTGTCAGAAGCTTGGTTTATTAAGAATAATACAAAGGTGCCCAAATGAATTGATAACAGGGGATGCTTCTAATAGTGAAATAAATAAGTTTTACATATGTGTTAGCCTTTCCTCAAAATGGATCATGTTCTATACAAATTTGTTGTTAATGTCACAGTAATCATCACAGCAAAAATAAACAAGAAGCATGATGAAGATACAGATGAAGTGCAAGTCAGCAGTGTATGTACACACTCTACTTAGTATATATCTATATCTATATCTTGGCTGAATGAGGAGAAAACAATGAGAAAGGTGTTAGACACATACTACAAAATGGCAGAAATCAAATCAGAATATCAATGTTTTATCCAAATAGGTCCATTATAAACAAATTAAAACTATGAAATACTTATTTTCTACATGAACCACACACCCTCCAGCACAAATGGATGATTACACAAATGTGCTTCATTTGGGACACAAAACCAGATGCAAATCAAACATCATGGGAGCCTTTATTATGTATCATGTACAACTGAACATACGTGTACGTGTCAATTAGCGAATGGAATGGTTGGAGTCAAAGGACTACATACAAACATGTAGTACAATTCTACATGTATTTGCCCTCTTGTTAATCTAAATGCATTTATTGTTGAGTGCCTGGTAAAATGACGTAAGCACACGCTTAACCTAATCTGTCTTATGTCCTTTTTTCGGGCACACAACAATATGTAAGTTTCCCCTCCTCCCGCCACCTCTGCAACCCTGCATCCACCCCTGAGCTTGGAGGAAGTACCACACATAGTATTATAAATGTTTTCAAATGAATATGTGAAGGAAAAAGAGGAAAAGAACATAGATGAACCAGTGAGAAGTCTTGAATGGAGTGGATAAATCAACCACAAAAACTCAAGACTTACCTGAGGTGACCCATCTTTCCATGCCTTGGATCATCTACATGTAATCTTCCCAAAATGAAAACTGCAAAAAAAATATGTTACGTCCTTACTTTTAAAACTTTGCAGAAATGCTGGTTACTACACGGTATTTACAAATACTCTGACACAATCAAGTTTGAAACCTGATTACTTAACCCCTTGGTGTATGGTTGACGGCTATAGCCGCAGCTGGTGAATTAATTGATTTTCCAGCTGCATTTGCTGAGAATTCGCCTTGAATAGAAATCTTCAAGAAGGCTGATAGTTTGGTGAAGCATATTGTTTTTGAAATGGAGTGTTATATAATAGATTGGGCTTTCGAGAGCATTCTGAATACAGCCTTTTCATGAGATTTCTGAACACTGGCCTTTCAATTACGCTATGTGGGGACTTCACGTACGATGAATAGGGTATGCCCGGCTTAGCTTGCCCACTTATTGTTCGGTCTATACGCTTGGCTGAACAGCGGAGTTGTGCACATTGCCATGGCCGGGTTTGGCCGGGTTTGACCCGGCGCTCCACGGCCCCACAGATGTTCCGTGGTTGGCCGCAACCACCTTCATTCTTGGTAAAAATAATACCGTATGCAAGGGGTTTTTAAAACTTTTTAAAAACTTTTTTTTACTTTAAAAAGTGGAAATTTTCCTTTAAAAAGAACAAAAACTTGAAAATGACCGATAATTACATACTATATACATAATCATCACTTTTTCACCTTGTAAATGTACACTGTAAGTTTCATATTACAATTAAACAAAAAATTTAATTGCTAATTCTTTACCTTAAATTTATTTAAAACTATTTGTTTAAAAACAATAATAATAAAAAAAAATGTGCATTGTACTAATCATAAAAAAAAAAAATTAATGGTGAATTGATGCACCCAACTCAGCCGTATACAGCATATTATACTTAACATCTAGAGTTCAATGAACAAAGGGAAATGGCACGGATAACTTGTGGCTGGTGTGAATTCACTGTTCACCATAATTTCCTGTTCTCTAGGACACAACTCTATATTAAAGTGAGAGCAGATGGTCAAATGGAGGGTCCGGAAGTGTTTATGCGAGTCAAAAAATCTGTGTGGATGCATGTATATATGACATAAAACACAATAAAGGGGGCCACTTTGCATCCGTCACGTTAGCAGTTTTTCCAATGGTTGTTATTTAACACACAACAAGTACCTGAAACCGACCAAAAAGTGTTTCAACATGTGAATAGACATGCAGGCTTATACTAGAACTAATTTGAGTTGATTTATTTTATTTTTTTATTTTTTTATTATTTTTTTTACCCTTAAATTTCCATAAAAATTGGACGGAAAAAGTTACCTCACTTTTCCGTCCATTTGTTGATGGAAATTTTAGGGTAATTAAAAAAATAATAGTAATAATCAACTCAAATTATTTTTAGGACATGCATGCATGTCTATTCAAATGTTGAAATTCTTTTTTGGTGGTTTCAGATATTAAAAAAAAAATTACAACCATTAGAAAAACTGCTAATGTGACAGTAGGAAAGTGGCCCCCTTTATTGTGTTTTATGTCATATGCACTTTACAAAATGAAGATCTAGACCTTGTGTACCAAGTTGAAAAACAATCAGGTATACTATGTACATAAACAGAACACCAAACACTCAGTTGCAATGTCAACTAAAACATAAATCAAAACACACGTACAATGCACAGTATTTATGCATAGTTTATGAGAAGGACAAACTACAGCATGAGTAGATTGACTGGAGAAGCTTTGAGTATACATAGTAGGTTAAGCTCCCCTAAAGCCCTCCTACTACTACAAGGGTCAAAATCAGTCAAAATGTTGATATACTTGCCAAGGTATATCTAGTGCACTTAAAAGTCAAACACCATCAAACCTTACGTGTAGTAAGTACATGCACATTTACTGGTCAAAATGAGTCGACCGTTTTTGACTGGTAAAAAGCATTGTCTGGTATTGTTCAGGGTGGTCAAAATGACAGTAAAAACAGTAAAAAATACCCCTGTGTGCACATTTGGGTCAACAGTCAAAACAGGCAGTTGGCTGGTTTTGACCTACATGTACATGTATAGCATCTTCCCAAGTGCAGCAATAACAGGATGGCTAAGCAGGGCCAAGCATACAATGTGTACTATGTATGTACATAGTATTACTCAAACAAGACATTTTTCTTTTAAACAAATATCTTTATTCACTAGTTTAATCTTGATCTTTAGACATATGTACATGTATGACCATAGTATACAATTATTGAAAAATCAGTGATGAATACATAATATGAGTACAAATTAATTTCTTACCTTAATTGCAAATAAACTTTGATTACTTAATATTCAGTTTTTCCCTCATGTAACTTACATATGTACATACTTCATTGAAGTTAAGAGTCAAAAGCCCTTTTGAAAAAAGATACATGATGCAGTTTTAGCAGATACATGTAAGGCCAGGAATTTCTGACTCACAATTACTGTTACTCAAAATAATGAACATGACTTAACATGAGTCTGTGAGGGCAAACAATCACCGATGTAGAATTACAAGATTGTTTGCAACCAGCAGTCAGCTCACAGTTCCCAGGGTAACACAGAGACGTGACTAGATGTCCCTAGACCCTGTACCAAAATGTTGGTTCCATGACAATCAATGCCTTGGCATTGTAGCTCTCGTGACAGGGTACCCCTTCCGTTTTCTACTGAGTCAAGTCATAGAGTTCCTTCCTTTATTGCTGGAGGAAGTACACCAACATTACATTACATTTTAAATTAGAACTAAATGCACACCACACGTACATGTACATACAGTATATGGGTACAGTAAATCTTTTTGTTTGCCATTTGTGCTGTGAATTTTGTGTATTAAATACATTACACAGTAGTAAGGGGATCTTATAATTTTTATCCAGTTACATACTGTAATAATAATTAACAAAGATAATTTTACTTTGAATGTGAAATTGTCTGAAGTGTGCTAAAAAATAAAAACATTAATTAAAAGAATAATGCAATTTTGGTGACTTTTGCACAACAATATGGTAAATTTTTGTAATTAACAAATGTTTCAACGTTATTCCAAAAATGTTGTCAAACAAACTCCTTTATAAATGTTATACATGTACTGTACATGTAGACCAGATTTACTGAGGAACCCCTTGCAGACTGTATACTACAGTACCAGCCACAAGTAATTCCAAACACTCGCGGGTAACACGCGTGCGCCATCGAGTGCGTGGCGGGTAGCCACGCAAAAAACCCGCGGGGGCACGGGGAGCCACGGAAAACTTGCGGGCCGTGTCGGGGGATCTGCGTGGCCACGAGAAACCAAGGCAGCTAAGCAACGTTAGTTTTCACAACCATTGCCCAGCGGAGGATCACTGATTCGTAGAACGATTTGTTATTAACGGGGGGTATGACTACACTCTTTATTTGGGCGGACGACATCTGTTTACGTGTATGTATAAATTTCGACAGGAATGACGCGGTGTTATCTTTACAGGTTTTGGTCTGCATTCAGGCCTTCATTAATTGACCAAATTCAAGTTTTCATTTTTTAATATAGTTTAAACACAATTTAAAACAACACAATTTGTAGACGTACGTCATTGTATACATACGTTTATTTTTTAGTTTCGTTTTAGTTTTACTGCCTCAGCCACGGACCATTAAATATCCGTAGTAGTCTTTTGCGGTTTCAAAAAATCTGCAACAAATGTCTTTGTGCAAGACTAAAACCTGTATGTACTGAGTAACCTCGATCTTGTTCCACTGAATATTATTATAGTGATCAGTGTGTTGCACACGATATTGCATGCATGGGGGGGGGGGGAACAACCTAACCTCGTCCCCAGGGATTTCGATAGTTAAATACCGTTCGTAAGAAAAGCGTGTGCTGCATTCAGTAGGGAAGCCGGGAGTATAGGCCATCTGAATTTATTCATCGGTAAAATTACTACATGTAACTCCATATCCATGATATAGGCATTATAGTATAGAGAGGTACTAAGTTTTCGTATCTGAAGTACAAAGTAACACATTAGCTTTTTCCACGAGGGTCTAGGAGGAAGCACGAGGTAGACCGTGGGGACTCCAATTTCTGAACAAAAATGTGACTAGACTGATCCCCTCAGGCCTGGCCCTGTGGCCCATGCGTTAAATGGATTTCAATTGATAAGTTATGATGCGGTATGATACAGACGGAACCAGTGTGGAGTAGCGCTGGCGTATCTACCAACTAACGTCACTCTTTATCACTTAAATAAGTTCTGATCTCCACTGTGCGTGCCGGTGCCCGAGTGACGGCGTCTTTTGCAAGCCTCGAAATGTACTGTGATCTTCCGACTATATAATCTCGTCCCCACCCACGGCAAACGTGCAGTATCTGTATTCCTCAATCCCACAGCTTTCTCGCCAGAAACTAGAAGATTACATTATCCACAAATATAAATCTTGGCTCCGTAAATGAAGTTTGCATTGCAGCACTACATGAACGTTTTTCGACTGATGGATCAACTATGATAATAACGTCATGCAAACATTCCCTAAAACGTTTAAAAACGTTAAATCGACGGTATTTATTAAGCAAAAAAGACCAACCGTGCCATCAAACAAACATATCAATGTTATTTAATTTGACAAAAATAATAAACCGGTCTAACAGAAATGGAGGAACATGCTACAGGTAAACCTTCGTGGAATGTTATTGAACTCCCATAATGATACCGTGACAGACCCAACTGTAACGTTTTATTGCACATACATTTTACTTGTCATGTATCCTCAATTTACCCTAAATGACGCACCTAAGGTTATATAATCAACTGGACGGTAACTTACAAATTAAATTAGCAGTTTGCTGTTTCAGTTTGTTTCAGTGAAGGATTCTCTTGTAAAATGCTGAATTTCAATGCATGATCATACGCGTGGGCGCCTTGAGCGCCGTTTTTTGAGATGCACAGAATTGTGGTCATCAGAAAATTGATGTTGGTATAATGACTCACCCCAAACTGTTAAAGTTGATGGGGGCACAGAAAATGTACCCAAAAAGAAAAACAGTTGAAATCATGTTTCATCTTATTCCAAATGGTTGTAAAATTGTTTTTAAACATGAAAATAAAACTATTGTTTTCGATTTTTAAAATAAAATGGTATAATTTGGAGAAGCTCTCAAAACTTTTAATCAATATTCTTGAAAAACCAATAAAATGGAAGGTGGTTAAATTTCTTGCAAAAAGTACTTTAAAACTTTGAAATGTGTAAAATTGCTGTTAACATTTTGTCAAATAAAAGATTTCTTTTCATAACCATGATATTAATGTTTCATTTTCTCAATAATTTTCCACTACCATCGAAATAAACACCAACGAATTAAGTAGTCTTCGTTCGCTTCTTCTATAAGGAATGTGTCCAATTTGAGGATCAGTATTTCTTTAAAAAATCATTGCAAATGCAAAGCATTCATATATTTTGGTTTCCACAGGCAACAGCTTGTTGACGGCATAGAACAATAAAATCACAGATGTTCGTGAAAAAAAAAATTGAGGTCATGTAAATCTCTTAATATTTGTATCTAGTAAAATCAGTGGTTAAACAACTTTTTCCACTTTCACAAGCACTAACTTTCCAGTAAATCATACAATTTCACTATAATTTTTATTTCTGTAACAAGCACGACTTAGATAAGTTTATGCAACCAGTAATGCGCCATAGTTTTGTAAGTTTTCCGAGAAATGCTAAGCCAAAGGTAGGTGCGTCATTTCACGAGTCTGCAATTACGTACATGGACGATAGAGGTAATCAACGGTGGAACGGGACAAAACCAATCTACATTCCAACTGTGAAAACGGAGAAATTATCAGTAAATCAACCAGGCCTTAATTATTTAATAATACAAAGAAAATGTTTAAAATGCAATTTGTCATAGAACCCAACTTACAGTACCATGCGGCATCAGAAAATTAACCGACAGTAGTTTTCTAATAAATACATGTATTGTTAAGCAGATCGTATCCTAAAACTCTAAGCCTGTGATTAATGAGGCATTAGCCGCAAAATGCCATTTACTACAATTATTGACTCGTGCTAATAAAACTCGCAGATAAGCAAGCATGTTTTAACAGGGATTTTAAATGAAACAAATCTTCCTTTGCATGTACCCCGCTATGAAGCTCAACGTTGCAACCATTTCATTCATTTAAAATTACCCATATTTAAATGGACGTTCGGCCCCCGATCTACATTATGCTCTTGAATGACGTTCAGTTCGTGTCGTGGGCTTCCGTGCGGTGTCGTGGGCTTCCGTGCGGTGCCGTGTACTATGCGCTGTGTATCGTTGCAGTTGCCCACGCAAAACTACCCGACACGCCACGAGCTTCGCTCGAAGGCCCACGGCAATTACCCGCGTGGCTGCGTGGCGCCCCGTACCCGGCACGCAATTTACCCGCCACGTCACGGATACTCCACGGGGGTAAATGGAATTACTTGTGGCTGGTACTGTATATCATCATGTATATTAGTTTGATAAAACCATGTGATTAATTTTTAAAGGTGAAAAGCAAACAGCCAAGCCTCGAAATTCCCACTTACCCACTTACCGGAGGTAAGTTGATTTTACACTTACCCACTTACCGGGAGGTAAGTTGATTTTACACTTACCCACTTACCGGGAGGTAAGTTGATTTTACACTTACCCACTTACCGGGAGGTAAGTTGATTTTACACTTACCCACTTACCGGGAGGTAAGTTGATTTTACACTTACCCACTTACCGGGAGGTAAGTTGATTTTACACTTACCCACTTACCAGAGGTAAGTTGATTTTACACTTACCCACTTACCGGGAGGTAAGTTGATTTTACACTTACCCACTTACCGGGAGGTAAGTTGATTTTACACTTACCCACTTACCAGAGGTACATGTAAGTTGATTTTACAGGCGGTAAGTGATTTTAAAAAGTGGGTAAGTTGCTGGGTAAGTGTTTTTATGTCATGTCACATAACAACATGGCCAAACACATTGAAGTCAGGTATATGACTTTGGGAAATGGGTAAGTGAAAATATACATGTAAGGGTGGATAAAGGGTGGGTAAGTGCTAGGTAAGGGGTGGGTAAGGGGTGGGTAAGGGGTGGGTAAGGGGTGGGTAAGGGGTGGGTAAGGGGTGGGTAAGGGGTGGGTAAGGGGTGGGTAAGGGGTGGGTAAGGGGTGGGTAAAGGGTGGGTAAGTGCTAGGTTAGCGACAAAAAATAAATAATTAATTTTGAGGCTTGTGTCCAACCAAAGTCATAGTTTTATAAATTTATGTAAACTGTACGATCATGTATTTTATATGGATATACATGTACGTACAAACGGTTGTTATTCCAAAATCTCGTACCTCACAGCATACATGTAGCTTCTTATGCCAGGCTCTGGAACTCTTTACCAGCCTCTGTTGTGGATGTTCCATCTGGTCAGTCCTTCATATCTCATGTTTATCATCATCTGATTAATCTGCCAACTGCTCAGAATATATGAACATCCCTCATGCTTCTTGTTCTCTTGGGCAGTGTTTAAATTTAAAAAAGTTTTCTTATTTTACAGTCCTCAACCCTTTTAAAAACTGATGGCTTTCTGGTTTTGTCTGGTTTAGTTGAGTAGTATGTCAGATAGCGGTTCTAGGCCACCCACTTAAAAATCGTTTTTTAAGGGACTTTCCCTAAATGTAAAAAAATGTTGTTGTTGATAAAAAAATGGTACGATAGATGCAGTGAGGCGAATCGTGACGTCATGAAAAGATGACGTCATCAAAAAATCGATGACGTCATCAAAAAACCGGCGGTTTTGAGTGTATTTTAAAAATCTTACAAAAAATGACCAAAAAAAATGACAAAAAATAAAAACAAAAAATATTATCTTGAAGTATATTAAAGAGAGATGGAAAAAGTAAGAAAAGAAATCGTTCCTTGTAAATGGTTATTAGTAGGTAAAACGATGAATTGTTGTTTACTTAGTTCGCCAAATATGAACTATTGCGCTTTTCATTGTGGTAGAATAAAATGTGGAAAGAGTATACCAACACAGTGTAGAAGATGTAAAAAAGGTACAAAAACAAAAATAAGTTTGTGTACGAAATGCGCAAAGATATTAAACGTACAAAGTTTTAAACAATCAAAAGGAAAAGCTATTCGCTCGTTTAATAGCGTGATGAAAGAGTTGTTAGAGACAACAATACGTTTATAAATTAAAATTTTGAATTTCAGAGTTTACATCGTTGGGGCATACGGTGGAGGTCTATCTAGCGTTTTTACTCGCTTTGTGTTGGCATAATAATTTTTATTTACGGTAACATTTACTTTAAATTTTTTCTATAAGAATTTTTTTTTCTGCATTTACATCGATGGGTTTAACCTCTGTTTTAACTGGTAAGGATGTGTCTTTGTTAGAGTTGTTACGGATTTTTTCTTTCATTTTAGAATATTTATCTCGTTCTTCGCATACGAGTATAAATTCATTTAGAGTAATAACACCGTCTTCGATGGCTTTTGAAACATGGTTTTCAATCGTGTTGAGTTTAGATAAAGCTAGAATTTTTATTTCATCATGTTTTTTAGCTTTTTTAGATAATTTATGTTTTGCGTATCTGAGAGCAAACGCAGCACCACCCAACCCTAAAGCTAAACCTTCTAAAACGAATCCTACGGGCGATGACACAACGGTGGTGATACTAGAGATTCCGATGGTCCCCGCACCCATACACCCCAATTCAGCCATTGTTTCTACGATACTACAAGCGTTAATAATTTTATTATATTTTTTATAGACGGCTTCACGCTCGTTTATTTCAATTCGTAATTCTTTTTGAATATCATCGATTTTTTGTAAGCGAAATGATTCTACATTATCCGCCATAGATGGTAAATTCGGATAAAGCACATTCGTTGATTCTATAGGCACGCTCATTGTTGTTTTCTATTAATAGTAAAGATTTTAATCTTTAGGAAAAGTATAAATTGGAATTTTTAAAAGTTTTATTTCATAGCATATTCCTGTATTCCAAGAACCAAAAAAAGTAGATTTAAAATAGAATTTAGCACGATTTTGATAATGCTTTGAAAGGAAACATATTATACATTTAAAATAACTCTGTTCATTAGAAAAAGGAAAATGAACATTTTCTGGTAACCTAATTTGACGCCGTTTAAAATCATAAAAATCATCATCAAATTGTTCACTTTTTACTATAGAATAAACATTATTTTCACCGACTATGACATTTGCATATAATGAATAAAATAATAAATCATCAATTACAAAAATTATTCGGTTGTTTAGCAACCCCATTTCAAAGTTTAAATCTTCTATATAATTAAAAGAAGATGTTTTATATTGTGAGGGTTCACTAGGGGCGATATATCCAGTATCTTCAAAGATGTTTTTTTCACTTTTTTGATTGCTGTTAAGTAAAATTAGCTGACTCGTTATACGACTAGGTCCATAAATACTCGCCATATTTATTATAGTATAATCATTTTTAATTTAACGGTAAAGTTTTAATTTTTATATTGAAACAGATTTTAGAATTTAACGCACCGAAAAATGTAGCTTCTACAAAAACTTTTTGAATGTCTCTCATTTTAAAACACATTTCATATTTGAGATGTTGCATTTCATTATCGATAAAATGAAATTTCTCATTTCGTTCTGGAGAAGGAATATAATAAATGTTGGCCGCATAATTACGCGTTGCCTAATGAGTAACAAAACTATCGGTTTTTATAAATTGCGTAAAAATACTGCAGTACGTGGGTGAAACGTTAAACATGAAAAAGGGTTGTTTAAACGTAGCGTGCCATCCTAATATAACGTTATATTTTTCAACTAAAATTATCCTTTGTAAAATTTCATCTCTATTGAGATACCCATGATGTTCGTAAATTTCACTAGACGATGAAACATCTTTACCCGCGCTACTACTACTACTAGATAAAACTCGCTCACTCGTTATACGACTAGGTCCGTAAATACTCGCCATTTATTTATATAATTTCTATATTTAAAATAATTGGAAAACCGTGATTATGTATATCTCTACCCTTTGAATCTTTAATTTGAAAACTTAATTCGTTAAAAGTACCAATCTTTAATTTTTTAAGTAATGGGTTTTTATATTCCATATACATACTTTCTCCAAATGATTTACCTTGCAAAGGTAAAACGTTTACGATGGTAGAAGGTTTGCCGTTGTAATAATTATCGCTTGTAGAAATTTGATCGCAATGAATGTATAAAATTTTAAAAGGTTGTAACGTAATTTCCGGAATATAAGCCGCGCGGTGTATAAGCCGCACTACCCCAAAATCACCAAAACAAGATTCATGCGTCAACATATAAGCCGCACCGCGTATAAGCCGCACACACAGAGGCCCGCCGGACGCCACTCACTGTCGGTGCCGCACCAAGGGGTCATAAAGGGGGTCATTGTGTTGCGTTCGAGTCAAAATGTATTGAAAGAGACACAATAGCATACCTGCCAACCTTGACAAGTGAAAATTCGTAATACTAATAGTAAAGTTTGGCACATTTTACGCATGTCCGAAATACATGTGCATGTACAGGAATCAACGGCACTGCTTGTGGGATCGATGTTTCTTCGACTCCACGTGTTTCTTGACATCGTTAAGGCCACCATGGCTAATGCAGAAATCCGTGCTGCATATTTTACAAAATGCGTGAAGTTCCCCAAGTTTGGTGGCAGCAATAACTGGGTAGCTTTCTGAGTATTTATCTCAAAATTTCTGCACCATTTTTATTTTGCTGTTCCGTTCCCGTATCACTATTTACGGCATTCGGGAATGTTGAACGTAGTCCCGCTGGTTGCCTGCTTTCTGCACAACGTACATGTAATCACTACAACAGCAACCAACGAAACGATGACTCATCGCCTGCTACGCGTAACGAATTTTCCTATTGGCTCCTTCCATAGACTACGATATAACGAATTTTCCCATTGGCTCTCTGGTACACGCATGGCATAGACTACGATCTACGTAGTGGATTCTGATGTCGCTGGCGCTAAACGTTGCAACTTTTTTTTAAAGAAGTTTTGAATAAATCTGTGTGTATCGAGGTCCGCTCACTAAAATTGACAATGACCAGACCATTTTCGCTACGAACAATAAAGGTTTTTAGGTTTCTGTTTCTGTCTGTTTACCAACGATTTTTGCTTTATTGTGCATTGTGTTTTGTTCTTCAAGATTCATACCTCGGCGTATAAGCCGCACCGCGTATAAGCCGCAGGCAACTTTTACCGTGTCAAAATCAACGTATAAGCCGCGGCTTATATTCCGGAAATTACGGTATATCAATCTTTTTACTATATTCTCCCGCAGTTAGAAATTCGTTGTGAAGCCCAAGTAAATTAGCTAACCCAGCCATAAATTTAATAGATTTCGTATCATCGTCTAACTTTAGCGTGTAAGCACCCACCATATAATTGATCGTAAACGTTATCCAAGACTCGTTTTTTGATATAACATCTATAATTTCATAAATATTGTAAAGCCCCAGTTCGACAAATTTTATAACGTCATCTAACGCCGACGTACGATAAATTATTCTTTCTTTTTTACGTATGTTGTAATATCCTACCCAAATGTTTACGCTTTTTAATAACATGTATAAATCACCAACACGATTATCAATAACGTGATCTAATTTAACTTGTCCACCAGTTTTTTCAATTTCAATTTCAATGGTATGAAACATTTTATTATTTATAATAAATAATAAAATGACGTTTCCATTAGCATTCAAGAGTAATTTATCGAAACGATATCCAACACCTGGAAATTTTAACGCACCTCTAAATTTTAGCTCTAATGATTTAACGAGTCTAAATATTTACGTTAACGAAAACGAGTAATCCATTTCAAAATTATAAGTTACCGCGCGTTTATAATTATTTAAATGTACATGTACGTCGATGGAGATTTGTTTCTAAACCGTTTTTTCAAAATCAAATAAATTTTGCAACGTGGTGTAGTACGACGGGTTGCAGCGTGAGTGGAAACATTTATATTATTCAGATCCGATGATTCGTAGTTTTTTTAGATTTCACGTTTATTATCAAATTAGACGAATATTAAAAGAAGCGAGTATTCCCGAACCTTTAGATCCAATTTGGAGCGCGTTTGAAAATAATATAGACATCAACGCGTATAATAATTTATGTAGAGAATTTCACGCATCGCTGGATATACAATGGCGACAACGAGTAGATTTAAACTCTGAGGGTTTAGGTACGGCTTACGATATATAAAAAGCGGTGCGTATGCGGCCGTACCGGGTAAAAATTTTTATCGATACTCGTTTTATTAACGGCGAATATAATCCAAAAATAAACATTATGAAATTTAAGCAAGATCTCGAAGATTCTCCACCTCAAAAGTTTAAACCTTTTAAAGATTACATTACGATTGATTATATAGAACAATCTTTAGAAGCTAAACGAGGTTGGAGCAAGTACATACTCAATTCTAAATTAGCTCGAGGTTTTACGGATATCGGTACGGAACGAATTAACGATTCTATAAGAACGTACGTCTACGCGATTTTAGGAGCTCAAGCTCAAGCAAAAAGCGGATTTTTTGCATCCGGTGTTGGGTTAGATGTGCGGCGCGAATTTATAAATATAGTAGATGCCGAGATTGAATCTCCTGTTGATTTACAATCTTCTATTCAACGATATCAAGATGTTTTACAAAATGCTCGTTCTCAATTAAACTTTGCTATCGGAGAAAATTTATACATGGTGCCTAGCGATATGAATTTACGAATAGGTACGTACGCCGGATACAATAATAATATATTAATATCAACGAGTAATTTATCTTTAGGTTCAAATTTAGATACAAATTCAACACCCGTTCCTCTTCCTATTTTACCGCTAGAAGAACAAACGCAACTACCGCAGATCGCTAAACACGTACAAGAATTGAATGATGATACTCCTACAATAGCGCGTGCGCAAGACTCTTTAGAAACTACGATAAAAGAAGACTCGCTCGACAATCATCAAGAAGAAAAAAATTCTTTAATACTTGGTTTTACTATTTTAGCGGGACTAGGCGTCATGATTTACGAATTGTTATTTTAACATTTTCTGCGTATAAGCTAAAACTAATACTCCAACCCCACTTAGCGCCAGCCATAAATGTTCCGCCGCCTATGTAACGACACCGGAAGCTGTTTTAAATAACCAATTTACTATACTACCTATAATAGCCGGTAAAGCGGCTAAAGCTTTTGCACCTAGTTTAGATAATACATTCGCTAAATTTTTTAATGTTTTTTTCTATCCACTCTTTTACACCACCACTATCTGGCGGTTTTGGAGATGGCGGAGTGGGTTTTGGAGATGGCGGAGTGGGTTTTGGAATAACTGGTGTGGGTGGTATAGGTTTTGGTAAAACCGCACTAGCGGCATTGGCGATTGCTTCGACGATAAAAGTGATGGTCATACTAAAAGCTGTTCATATACTAACGACCGTTATACCTTGTTCTCTAAATAAAGTTTTAATTTTATCTCCTAATGTAACGTCCCTTTCTATCATTTTTTGTAACGTTTCTTTTATTCTATTGATTTGACTACGAAGAACGTAATCATGCGCATCAATTTGTTCAATCAAAACTTCTTTATCGTCGTTTAGTTTTTGTAAATCTTGTTGATAATTTTCATCAACAACATACCCTCTTTCTTCCGCATCGTTAATTAATTCTTGAGTATGATCGATTTTTTGACTGACTACTTTTAATTTAGTTAAAAGATTTAATTGTTCTCCCCTATTTGTTGTCATGATTTTATCGAGCGCTACCACTTCTCGCCATTCTATATTTAATTCTGTTTGAGTATCTTGTTCTCTCTCTCGAGTCATAATCACCGTTTCGATAGCTTCTTGTACTTGTGCTGATTTTTCTACTCGTTGCATCGGTATAGATGGCAGCCTTCTACTACTACCCGTTTGAGCGGTTAGCTCACCGAGTGGTTTTTCTGCTTCTTTTATAACATTAGCTATAGCTTTTTCACGTTCATCAAATTGATATAGATCTTTATCGGTTAATCCCGCTTTATTTTTTAAAGTAGATTCTGCGTAAAATCCACCGGCGGGTTTAGATAATAGTATATTTTTATCACCTTTTTTAAAATAGAGTATATTTTTTCCTTTTTCATTTTTTTCATACCGAAAATCATTATAATCTATTGTACTTGGTATACCTTTTTTACGCGAAGCATAAAAATCATCGACTATAGATCTAACAAATCTAGTTTTTTGAGTAAAAGATGTTTTTGCTGCTTCTTCTTCATCTATTCTAAAACTTTCTTCTAACGCATCATTTAATTCTTCTATGCTTGTATCAACATAGTCGCGGTATTCATCTTCGGGTTGGTTAAACATCGGATCTAACTCTACAAATTCATGCCCTCCTTCCGCCATTTTATAATTACTTTTTATCTTTATTTAATAATTTATAACTCGCGTAACCTACTATACTCATTCCTAATACGATAAATATAATTTCACGCGTTTTTTTATCTTCGTTAGGAACGTAAAAATCTTTTAGTTGAGGTTCGTTGTATAAATCTATCGGTAATGTCGCAAATTCACCCGTTACTCGCGAATATTCATTCATCGCATCATCGATATTATTAAACGTTTTATTAGCGTTCGATTCTTTTTGTATGTTTTCATTTAAATAATCTATATATTTTAAACGTTTTTTACTAAATTCATCTCTAGCTTTCGAAAGTTGTTCTAACGCTAAATCGTGTCTTTTGCGTTCTTGTTCTACGTCGCTAGAACGTAAATTACTAAATAAAGCATTACTACCGGTAAATGCTAACGCGTTGATTACCGCACCTCCAATCATCATCGCTATAGACACCATTTTATAATTACTTTTTTTTATAAAAATATTTTATAGTTGTTAACTATAAAACTATGGCTAATAATGCGTACGGAGATGTGCTAAATCCATACAGGAGAATAAGAGAACCTTGAGGCATAAAAGGATTACGTCAAAAAGTCGTCATTACAAATAATCCGAGTACCATTACCGAAAATCAATTATTGACGGTTCGTTTTCCAAATTTAGGAATGAACGACGTTATCGTCCCGAATACGGCTCGATTAGCTTTTAATATAGAACTCGTTTCGACGGACGATGAAAATAGAACGTTGGTACAAAATATAGGCAGAGCTATCGTAAAACATATAATTATTAAAATGGAAGGAAATGAAATATTTTCATTAGATGATGCGGATGTGTTCAATTGTTACAAGGACGAATGGTTGACCAAAGATCAACGCGAAAATTTAGCGTATCAAGGAATCGAAGATTTTAACATAACTAAAATAAGAATAGACGCTAACGATAAAGATCTTGCGGGTAACGGAGGAAAAGATAAAGCTATCGCGGATACGTTTAAAAATAGATATTACATTCCGCTGGATTTTGAATTGTTGACCGATCATCAACCCTACTACCAATCGGGCATCGGAGATCGAGTGACTTACGAACTCGTGTTTAATAAATTTTCTAACGTGATTAAAAGCACCGATGATAACGCGAAATATATCATAAGCGGAATTTCTTTAGAATACGAGGTCGTTCATATGCCGGAACTCGCTCGAACGATTAAAAATCAATACAGTAACCGGTTGAGTATATTGTTTGATCGCGTACATGTACTAAGACAGAGCGTGACTCCGTTAAACAAACGCGATACGATGTGGAATATAAATTTAAATACCCCGGCAAAAAGTATGAAAGGAATATTGTTTTTATTCAGAGAACCCACCGCGAAAGAAAGCAATAAATTTTATAATCCGAAAATTGACAAAGTTTCAATTACCATCGAAGGCGTTCCCAATCAACTCTACGCACACGGAATGAAAAGGTATCAACATTGGGAAGAGATTTCAAAATATTTCGGCAATTCGAAACAACAACACGCTACACAAGTCGTACAAGCTCTAAATTTATCTCACGTTAAACCAGCAAATTATTTACTAAACCGATACGGTTTATTTTTAGATTTAAGAACTAGCACCGATAATAAATTACACGGAAGCGGAAGACGAGTACAAAACTTGAGCGAAGGAATTACTATTCAAATTGAAAAAGAAGCAGAAGCTGCGGGTGAACTAGACATGTATACTTTTATTATCATGGACGCGCAACTAAATATAAGAAACGGACGTTTTGAATCCGTAGATTATTAATATTACTAATATTAAAAAGGAATGTTACCTAAATATCCACACGCCGCGTTAATTTGCGGTCAAACCGGATGCGGAAAAACTGAATTTGTTTTAAATTTATTAGAAAAAGAATATTTTAAACATTTTAAAAATATCGTTATATTATGTCCCACCATCTTTGACAACGATACGTATAAAAATAGAAAATGGATTCAAAACGATGGTAATGTACACGTTAACGATTTAAACGATATCTCGTTAAACCGAGCTATACAAATTTATAGCCATGTTTTCAAAGGAGAGGAAACGTTGTTTATCATCGATGATTGTAGCGCAAACAAACAGCTGCATTATAAAAAATACGACGAGAATAAAAAATGTATGATTACCCAATTGGCTTTTAACGGTAGGCACGTTAAACATAGCTGTTGGATTCTTTCTCAAAAATATAATAGCGTATTAAAAGATTTTAGAGAGCAACTCAAATGGGTGTGTTTATTTTATTGTAAAGATAGAGACTCGTACGAGAATTGTCTTAGAGAAAATGATGTTATTCCGACGGCCGAGCTACGAGAGCAAACGCGCGAAAAATTAAAACGAGTTTTACATCGCAAATTAATTTTAAAAACGGATCAACCTACCGGTTATGAGATACGTGACTAAGTTTTTGGTAATTGTCTATAGGTTACTTAGCAATTAGCCGTAGGTCGTTAGTAGGTTACTTGTAGGTCGTTAGTAGGTTATCTGTAGGTTACTCGTAGGTTTTCTATAGGTCGTTAGTAGGTTATATATAGGTTATCCGTAGGTTGCTCGTAGGTTGTTAGTAGGTTATCTATAGGTCGTTAGTAATTACTTCATAGGTAGAGAGCAATTACCCATAGGTCGTTAGTAATTACCTATAGGTTACTTAGTAATTACCTATAGGTTACTTGTTAATTACCTAAATAAAATTATAAAATATATTATAAATGCAAGTCAAGTCATTCATGTTACCTCCACCTCTGTTTATAGATGATATCGTGTTGCAGCAATCTAATAGGTTGCTCGTAGTTTTTTTTTAAATTTTACTGATTTTTTATATAGATACTTTTATAAATGGAAGAAGTTTCTAAACTATTGGCAGAGTCAGCATCCGCGTTAAGCTCACCACCCACTATGAACGATATAAACGACAATGCGCTACTATTGAAGCAAAAACTACGAGATAAACGTCTTTTATCGGTTGTATCGGGTGGAGATTCGAAAAGATTTTTTGGTAAAGAGTATAGCGTTAGCGACATTGAAGCTTTGTCTACGGAATAATAATAATAATAATAATGTGTGGACTTATATAGCGCACGTATCCACCAACTAAGTGGTGCTCAAGGCACATTCTTTTACGTGCATTACACAACACACGGGACCTACGGCTTTACGTCCCATCCGAAGGACGAAGCAATTATGGTTAAGTACCTTGCTCAAGGACACAAGTGTCACGACCGGGGCTCGAACCCACACCCTGCTGCTGGCAACACCAGAACTTGAGTTCGGTGCGCTAGACCGCTCGGCCACGACACTCCATGGAAGAGCGAGATGTATTACTTACGCAATACGAAACTAAATTAGGTCGTGATATAACGCAGTCTTTAGGTAGCGCCATTCTAACGCTATACGCTAAGCTATTAGGATTTAGTTTAAATCGTATCGATTTATACGGTCATCAATTTGAAATTGATGATGAAGGTAAATTAATTTCAGATTTAGAAAAAGATCCATTCATTTCTAGCATGCTTTCTACCGTGGCGTGTGAAATATACTACAAGTACGGTACGTTGATCGCGCCGCTCAGTGCGTCGCTAATTACCACAAAACATTTAAAAAGAAAAGAAGAATCTTGTATACATAATAAAAGCGATGGAAATGAACGAGTTGGAGAATGCGCAACCGGAGCAACCGCAAGCCGTAAAAACGTTGAAGACTGTAACAAAAACGGCGACTAAAAAAAAAAAAAAAAAAAATAGAGTCGCGGCTGGAAAAAAACTCGCCGAACTTAATAAAAAGAAAAAACTACAACTCGCTAAAGACGCGAGTAAAACTCGTTACACGACGGCGCAAGAGTCAACGAGTTACGTTCAAAAAGAAGAAAACAACTCATCGAGCTACTACTATTATATCGCTATTGGTTTAGCCGGTATAGGTCTCGTTTATTTCCTTTTTAGTGAAAAAGAGCCGGCGCCGGTAAATGAGCCGTCTAAACCCACACCCCTTTCACCAACGCCGACGAGAGAACGACATGTTTTTGAAATGGAATAAAAAGTTTTTTTTAATAAATTTTTATATTTAACGAGTATAAAATAAGATGAATACGAAAACAATCACCGATTCGGCCTATCACAGCGCCGTTTTGACTCTTTTCATCGTTTTATACAGCATGCTCGGTAAAAAAGTATTAAGCGTAGAACCGGCCAATTTAAATAAATTGGATATAAAAGACGGTCTAAAACTTACCGCGACGCTTGGATTATCTTCGATGACGCAAATGTGGTTAGTACAACAAGGAATTTTACCATCCTCGCTTATGCCTAAAAATCCTACGGAATAAATATATTTATAAATATTAAAATGGATAAACGTACGAATCAAAAGCTATCTAACGCTTATTATAGTCCGAAAGGATACTACAAAGGTCTAGACGCGATTAATAAATTAGCTCAAGAAACCAAAGTAAATGTAAAATTAGTTCGACAATGGATAAAAAAGCAAGCGCTGTGGCAAATTTATTTACCCTATCCTAAATATATTCCAAGACCGACCAGTTCAAATAGTACGTTAGAAAAACCAAACGAAGTTCATCAAGCGGATTTATTGTTTCTTCCGCACGATACAAACGGTGGCGGAGCAAGTAAAAGAACGAGTAGATTTACGTACAAGTACGCGTTGACCGTCGTGGATGAAGCCAGTAGATATAAAGAAGCCGAACCATTAACCGATAAAACCGCCGTTCAAGTCGGTAACGCGTTTGAAAAAATTTATAAACGTTCGTTGTTAACTTGGCCAAAAATTATAAAAGTTGATCCTGGAAAAGAATTTATGTATAGCGTAAACGTATTAATGAGTAAACATAATGTAAATATCCAAAGAGGCGAGGCCGGTAATCATAGAGCGCAGGGTATAGTAGAGAGATTTAATAGAACTTTGAGCGAAAGATTATTTTCTCATCAATACGCTAAAGAAATAGCGTTAGGAGAAAGAAATAGAGAATGGGTTAAAAGATTACCGGCGGTTGTAAAAGCATTAAATAATGAAACGACGCAACTCATTAATTTAAAACCTAAAGACGCGATTAAATTGAGCGCTGTTGAGCAAAATCCAGCCTCGTCGGTTGTAAGTGGTTGTAAGTGGTAAAAAGAATGAAAAAAGAATCCCAAACAACAGTTTGGTTCGGTATTTATACGCACCCGGTGAAGCTGAAAAAGATACGAGACGTCGCGCGACCGACCCTATATGGAGTATAAAAATTTATAGAATAGCAAAGGTGATGAAAGCTGCTAGTCAACCCATCTTGTATTATTTAGACGCGGGCCCCGCTCGTAGTTTTGTAAAAGAAGAATTACAAATTATTCCTCGTGATACAGAAAATCCACCTATTAAACTCTAGTCAATAATACTGTAGTGGCCGTAAGCACGAGTATGTATTCCGTCCTCTAAAATATATTTCTTTGTGTCTAAAGGAGATAGCGATATTTTATCTACTCGAGTTGAATATAATCTATGTTTTTCGTGCCTAATAAAATTCATAGGGTGGTGTAGCGTAACATTTTGAGATAAAACTTGTTTATATCGCGAGTGTTTAATATATTGTTCTAAAACTTGTTTTTTAACGCCTTTAGCTTTTCTTATTTCTTTTTCATTCGATAAAAGTATCGAATACATTTTTGGTCTTAAACACACAATTTCGGAGATTAAAGTTCCCGCGGTCTCGTCTTTCATTTTACCGATCACTTTTTTATTTTCTTCAGAAAATAGAAAATGATCTTGTTTAAAATTACTAAAAATCGTATAAATCTTTGTCTTTTTTCATATCTTTATATGCGTCTTTCGCTCGAATCTCGAGTAACAAACTATCCGTATCCGTGTAAAGTAAATTACACCTCTCGCCGTATTTCTTTTTTAAATGATTGTAATAAAAATCGTACATTAAATGTTTAGATAATTCTAAAATAGACATTCCTACGTAAACTGGGCGGTTGAGTAAAAGTTTTGTTTTGTGCATGTGAATCGCTACTAAATCGTTATCAAAAATCCTCGCCTCGGCAAAATTTGGTTTCACGATGAGTGAATGAATTTGATTTTCCGCTTTTTCATCGTTTAACCGCTTCAAATTCACATTAACGCGTTTTCGTACATTTTCCATCGTTTTTCCAAAAACTGAATTGTTCATCAGTTTGTATAAATCTTTTTCAAAATCACTCGTCGCGTCTTTTCTGAGTCGAGTGTTTAAATCAATGTATGATTTCATCCAACACGATTCATCAAATTCTAAAACTCGATGAATTTTAGTTATCTTCATACCGAGTTGTAAATACAATTGTAAATTACGATAATGAAGCACGTAATTGCGTTTATCGTATAAATTTGGAACTAATTTTACAACGTTTGGAGCCAGCTTGTCATTTAATAACATTCGTTGATAGTCACTCATCCATTCTTTCGGTACCGTCAACGACTCTGGCGCGAGTGGAAATGCGTCGTGAGAATCGTGTAATTCTTTAGGATATTCCAAATCAACTTCTAAAATGCATCCTTTGTTACGCGTTAATCCCTCGCTCTCGAGTTTGTTAATTCGTTTACTAGTCATCCATTTAAAATTACCCGTTGGTAAAGGTTGACTCATAGCGTACCCGTATAAATTGTTCGCGTCTAAGTACGTAATGTAACTCGATGGAATCGTTTCATCGTAGTCGGACAAGTATTTATTGTTTGCTTTCGCGTATCGTTTACTCACCATACACGTTCCTCCTCGCGTACCTTTTTCTATAAATAAATGCATGTCAATATCCGTTAACAATTCTAAAGTTTGTTTCGTGTGTTTCAATAAAGCGTCCCAACTTAGACCCGGACTCGTATAATAATGGGCTGAATCTAAACCGTATTGTTTAGTAGCGCGGAAATTTTCAAATACATCCGCCAATAAACAAGTATCGGTACGCACGTATAAATCGTGATAATCTCCTAAATTTTTACAACCAAACTTGTTGAAAACGTTTTTAGCATGCTCGTATTGTTCTTTAGTAATGTGTTGGCCGTTTAAACTACTATAAAAAGATTCTATCGGAGGAAGGCGCGTTTCTTCAAATCTTGAAAACTATCCATGTACTCGTAAGGATAAATACCCTTGCTTTTTAAGAGATTAAATTTTTCTAAATCTGATTCGAACTTGCTAGTAATCGGAAAAGAATTGTTTGATTTTACGAGTTTGTCCAACGACGCTAATAAAAATTGAAAACTGTCAATAAATCGTAATTGCCCGATTGAAAAAGATATGTACTTTTCTATATTGTTTGGAATACACGTTAGATTTCCCGTCGTTTGACTCACAGCCTGCATAATGAGATGAGAGTCGTAGCCTCGGAAATTATGAAATACGACCGGAATAAAAGTTTTCTCTGGTTTTAAACTCAGTTTTAAATTACAACAATTGTGCGCGGCGCCTCTATATTTACTGGTAATGTGACAATGATCGCGTACTTTGCTAAACTTGCCGTCGGCGTCTCTAAAAAATCCCTTTTCACATATCCAACACTGTTTAGCACTTTTAAAATCTTCTACATCTTCTTTAGTCGTTATTATTTTTTGAGGATTTTTAAATATCTCGTTGATGTTTTCTTCTTCTTTTTCTAATTCAGTTAAAAAATGTTTAGCCGCATCTTCTCCTCGGTAAACGGCTGGATCACTAGTTTTACCATCGCAACGAACGACTACGTACGAATAACCGCAAACGACGTGTTCTTGTAGGTTTGTAGTATTAGTAGAGTCATGCCTCCATGGTAGAGTTAACATCCTCAACCTTTTTAATAATACATTCAAAGTCGGCGTATATAACAAATGGAACTTTCATCTTTTCCGGCATCACGATCTTTGTTGGTCTGTCGTTTATCCCCTTACACATTTTTAAGTGGCTTTCGAGATACGATTCTGTCGAAAAACCCTGTAAACATCTCAAACAAAAATGTTTACGATGCTCATATTTCGTTTGGTCAAAAAGTAATTTATTTACATCTTTTATCCAAACATAGTGAGATCTAGTTCCTTTTTCTTCTTCTTTGTGAATTAATAATAAATTTATACGATCTATATTTTTAGGTTGATCGCTGAGTTTGTAAACTAATATCGTTTTTGATTCACAACCAAAAACATTTATCGCTATATTGTTTTGTTTCTCTACTTTTTTTATTTGGCTGATTGGTGTAGGAGCCTTAATAGTTTAAAATTTAAACCGTCTTCCTTTGGATACGCGGAAGTTCTTTCCGGATGAATTTTTACGTGTAAAAGAGCACTACGTAGTGCCCACCGCAAACAATCGTCGTCGTTGTTTTTTACGTTGATGCATGCTTTTTTATTTTTTATGTAAATGGGTAGCTCGATATAAGAACCACCTCTTAAAGGTTCATATTTTGCGATTGCGATATTCATTTCTACGATACGATCTACCTCCCATCCAGAACCCTCTTGAGTCCATTTTTCTAAAGCCTCAACAATTTGCGAAAAAACAGTATTAAGTATATTTTCGATATTATCTAAATTCAATAAAACAATTTGTCTATTATTATGAAAATTTGGTTCGGCAAAATCAATCGTACCGTCTAAGTTTTCTTTACGTAATTTAACGCGTATAAATATCATAAACTTGTACGACTTGTATTCTTGCAAATCTATACCCAACTTAACTCTAATATTTGGTTTTACCGCCTCCAAAAAAATATTTAAATCTTTTTCTTTACTGTGGTTCAGCGGAACGACCATTCTTCGTTCGCGTAAATATCTACCACCATCCTTTGGGGGATTAAATCTCAACTCTTCTTCTTTACCGTAAAACCTTTTAATAGCGGCTACGTAATCTTTTTTTAACAACTGCGCTCTTTTACCCGCACCGCGTTCAGGCAGCAATATATTTTCAGCCGCTATACGTGCTCTCAATTCAACTAAACTTAATTTAGATAATGGTTTTGGTTTATGTTTACGTAAATAATTTTTTACGCCTTCGTAATATGAGCGTTTAGTAACTTTTCCCTTGCTGGTTTTAGTAAAAATTATTTGTCCTTTGTGCTCTCGCGCAAACTCTTTCAACATTGGTTTTGTCCATTTTGATAAATATCTTCTTCTTTCTTCATTTCTCTCCATTTATTATAGTACTAGATAATATTTTTTGTTTTTATTTTTTGTCATTTTTTTTTTGGTAATTTTTTGTAAGATTTTTAAAATACACTCAAAACCGCCGGTTTTTTTATGACGTCACAATTCGCCTCACTGCATCTATCGTACCATTTTTTTTATCAACAACAACATTTTTTTACATTTAGGGAAAGTCCCTTAAAAAACGATTTTTAAGTGGGTGGCCTAGAACTGCTATCTGACATACTACTAGTTGACTTGTAACAAAATGCCTCATCATACAGCATGTACAGTAGTAGCCTTACAACATAGTGAATGGTACATCATAAATGTTTAATTGTATGTACTACAATGTGTTGCCATATATATATCCAGAGTACCTGTTTTAATTATCACTTCCAACTTATACAATGTACAATAGACTGTATAACACATACTACATTTATGTACATATTGTATACACATGTACACATGACATAATTATATTGTACTGTGCTGTATGGCCATGACCATGAATCAATTGACTAATTCTTCACAATTCTATTGAACTTGTAAAAGTCAATGGACAGTAACGTTTACATGTACTTGCACTCACTTGGTTCAGTCGAGTATCCCAGACCAAGATTTGTTTGTAAAAAAAACGTTGAGGAATGGTAAATAAACTACATGTAGTATGTATTTTACATTCATTTAATCATACACTGTAGTATATGTCACTAACTTACAAGTTTACTTTCTTGCATATTTACATGTACATGTACATCTATGTACTTTGCCAGTTCCATTTGTTGATATGCAGTTTGCAACAGCTAAATGTACATAATTCTTTATTTTTAAAATTCAACTGGGGAAATCTACTTGGACCATCCCCCTGCCACTGCTGGTACAGTTTTTATCATTACATGTACATGTACGTATGTGTAGTACATGTACATGTACACTATACGTACTGTATGTATGTCCTGCTTTCAATTCTGAATACATTTGTTGGTACTGTTATACAATGTAAATAAACACTGTTACTGTATGTACATTATGAACTCAATGCGAAAATGAAACTTGATTTAAATTTTAAATTTACATGTTACATGTACACACCAGAGCTGCCAACTCTTCCGGATTCTGCGGAAGACTTCGCGTATTTGACGGTAATTTACTTACTTAAAATATATGCAAGGAGGCCTCTCCTTTTGGTGCCAAAAGGAGAGGCCTCCTTGCATATATTTTAAGTAAGTAAATTACCGTCAAATACGGAAGTCTTCCGCAGAATCCGGAAGAGTTGGCAGCTCTGACACACCAATTGTACAGTAAAAACTGTACATTGCTGAATCTATGTGTATACATGTCCCATACATGTACAAGTCTATGGAATGAAGAATCTGCATATCATAATTACATGTACAATGTATATGGGGAAATTAAACAAACGGTGTGAAAACTTTCTTCACTTGTGCTGGTACAGGATACATGTGTACTTTGCAAAATTTCCCAGTGTGAACATGTCGGTCATTCTTGGTTCTATTTCACTAGCAGACAACATATCCACATAATTAATGACCATCAGGTACAAGGTGGATGCCATAATAGGCTAAATGTCACTTTCTATTTGGTGGTCTTATGTACATGTACCTTCTAAGAGATTTTGTTTCTAATGTTACTGGTCTCAGCCAAACAATGAATTCACTGTGTCTCCTCTGAAAAGAAAAGCAACCTTAAAAACTTAACAGGTTTCAAAGCAAATAAATTTAATGACGTTTAAAGTGGATTTTTTTAGGCTTGAATTTTTTAAGAATAAGAGTGACTTGCTGTTTTAAGCTCATTGTGACATGCTGAATCATCAGAAACACAAATAATATGGAAGTACAAAAAACCAATGAAGATAACAATCAAACAACTTCAAAGCAATCATGAAGAAACTGAGACTAAGTAATTGTAGATTAATAAAACTGATGTACATGTACATGTGTATTCAGCTTGTATTCAACTATAGAGGCAAAATACCCCCATTCAAATGCCTCTCTCTTGGAATGTTTGCATAAATTTATAAACATGTACAGGGTAGTACTAGATACTGGGTTGCAGTAAAGCAGTTTGTTTGTTTAACCATTGAGCTATATGGTTAAAGGGAATGTATAACTTTGACTTGTTGGTAATGTACAGTACGTTCATTTAAACTGGTGAAAGTTTGATTACAATACACACTTGACATGTACATGTACATGTACATGTACATGTACATGTGCATGTACATGTACATGTACATACACGTAGGTGCTCAGATTTGTGAGAAAACAACCAAAATCTGTGTAAGGTTTTAACAAAAACTTTTTTGTAAATTCAACATACATGTATGTACATGTAGCAATTCCTGTTTTCTCATTTCACCAGCCTGTTTACGTGATTTGTGCACAACAAGGGTTTCACCATCAGAAGAACAAAGGGAGTATGAATACTTCTTGGTTATGAGCAGAGAAGAGAGATAACCTGGTGCAGAGTGTTTCAGCGATTTGCAAGTGTGAACCAATGTGCGGAACTGAATACGTTGGGCGACTGGAAGCAAGTGTAATTGTTTGAACAGATGAGAGGTGTGGGTGTGTTTAGGCTTCTGAAAGACAAGCCTGGCACATCTGTTTTGAAGTCTTTGGAGACGAGATATATTTTTCTTAGAAAATGATGTCAATATCATATTTTGCAAAGGTGTATCATCTTTTATAATAACAATGTCAATTTCATATTCAAAAGACATCATTTTGTGTCAGAATGTGTTGAATTTAAACTTCCTGTTTTGACTGGAAGTAAAGGTCAGATCAGTTGACCTCCTCATGATCATGAAAAATAACATTAGTACCTGCTTTGGTTCAATTTCTGAGATTGGAAAATATTCCCATTTTAAAAATGCCGCTAGGGGGTGCTCTGAACATTGATGACGTCATCAAACGTATTTTTTGAAAAGATAAGATGTCACTAATCACTTTATTCACAGAGGTCATATTCAAATTTTCTATGGTTTTTGAGATAGAAAATTATTATTTTTCTAAACCCGCCACTAGAGGGCGCTGTGAAAGGTGATCAGTCATCAGTCACAGTCACATTTTTGAAAAGGTCACATGTCAATAGTAATTTCGTCCACGGAAGGCATGTCCAAATACCATATCATGTTGGCTGCAGACCCTATAAAACGCTTCAGAATACTTTTTCATGTTTGTATACGAAATGTCACATAATTCAAGATCTGTAGGATGATGCAAAGATTGTGTAAATATCTTTTGTGGTTCATGAGATAAGATTTTTTTAAATATTAAAATTTGATTTTAGTGTATTTCGATATCTGGTGACATCACCATGACATCACAACTTTACCTGAAACTGTATGTCATAACTTTATTGACAACTACATGTTATGGTCTAAGTATGTGTCAAGTTTGAAGGCTCTGTGAACTTTGGAACTGTTTTTTTTGTTCGACAAGTCTCATCGAGAAGGAGAAGAAAAAAAACCCCAAAAACCTGAACAATTCCAAAGAGGTTTTCGCACTGTCGCACGAACACCTAAAAATTGTGCCTTTGCTATACATTGTAGCTCTGAATCTGGTTATTACTTAGTACTGTACATGTATGTTGTACCTTCCCTTTAATACTCACATACTTTTTCTGCTCATACAATAATGTGGTACCAAAACTGGGTTACTTAATCCTTTGTGCACCCATCTGTAAATAAGATAAGCCTAGTAGGGTAACAATAGGCAGCCGCTTACACCTGTCTCAATCCATAGTAACTCTTAAGACCAAAATCTACAAAACATTTTTACACGCCCATATATACCATGGTTATGGCTTACATGTATGTAGTGTTAATTGCCCTTGGGTGTATTTACCAACCAAAATTATTTAACTTCAGATTTGTTTGAAATCATAAACACGCATATCATTTATAAATATAAAAGGTCAATAATTGCATGGGCATTACATACACCCATTATTTATCTAGGTTATGGGTACTCGGAAATAAGTTGGTGATGGTACCAAACATCCTGAGAAATTATTCAGTCTGGGACATGTCAAGTTATTTTTGAAAATGTGAAACGTATAAATGACTCACTAACACTGCTGTGAATTACACATTAGAATACAAACAAATATGAATGCATTTCCTCATTAACCCTAACCTTCCAAATTCAACCAAAATCAACCGGAGGATTTGGTTGATTCTGGTTGATTCTGGTTGATTTTGGAGGATTTAGGCAGTGGGCACCACACAAAATAGAACACCGGTTGATTTTGGAGGATTTTGGAAGGTTTCTAGAAAATGAGCCTAGGGGGTTAGGGTTAATGGCTCAGTGAAATAAGCTCAACTTTCATATTGGTTTCTATTCTCTTCATTCTTATAAAGTATGGATGAATTCAAACCCTTTAGTATATAGTTTAATCCCTCAAAACACTTTCGATGACAGACAAAGGGTTTTGAGAAAAGGAGGGTTTTAAAAGACAGTTTACCAATGTTGTACAATTCCTTTATTAAAGGCTCTGTACATAGCAACAAAAAGTAGTATAGTGTACATGTACTTGAAACAGCAGCAGCATAAGACAAGCTCTTTAAATAGTCACACATTTGTTGTCTTTGTCAGAATTTTCTCCAAGTGGGTGTGGCATTGATTGTTAAACTAACAACATCTTAAACAAATTAACCTTGCCTAACAATCATACACTACCACTAACTGACTACTTGGGGCCGAAATGAACATCTGCCTGGGACCCTTGGGTGACACCACACTATATCAGAATACTGATCAGTAAAAACAAAGCGACTAAATGACAATGTCATTCACCCAAGAAGCTCAATGGTCCATCACACAACAAATGATGATGAAAAATTCCTCATTTTACACTCAATATGATGAGTTTTTAGTTGAAGATCCATTAACCTAACACTTTACAATCAATTAATAGAATGTAACTTACAAATGAAATTAGAAGTTTGGTATTGCAGTTTGGGAAAGAAAGTAGAATACAACCACCACTTTTTCTATTCAAATGACAAATTTTAGAGGATTCACTTAAAGAGAGGCAAATGTAGTCAAGTGAGGATTGGAAACCATGCACATCCAATGAGCTGTTGGCCATTTTGTCGTCTACTAAAACACATGAAATGAGACGTTGTGCACAAGTGGCAGTTGGATTTGACATTCTTTCCAGTTTGTTTCATAGAGGATTATCTTGTAAAATGTTGAAAAGAATTATGGTCATCAACAAAAATGATGATTTATTGCTAATATGATACAAGGATGCCACAGGAAGGTGCTATCCTGCCTATCAATGAGTTAAACAGCAAATTGCACTCTTTGTTAAGCCCAACATAATGGAGGATTATGTTTCAGACATTTTAGGCTCACTCTCTGGGAAGAATGTCTGAAACTAAATCCAAGGTAAAATTTTAGAAATGTTAATGTCTGAAATATAATCTAGCTTAGGTCACAAACATTATACTGTCTGAAACCTTAGCTCTGTTGAGCGCAAACTGAACTCCTTGCGCAAACTTAAATTATCAGGACCACGCAAATTTCACTTGCGCAAATTATGTTTGCGCGCGCACGTTATAATTTGCGCAAAGGCACTCGAGCGCAAATTGTATACCTTGCACAAACTTATTATTTCAACTATACGATAATAAAAATAATGTGAAAGTCAAAAAGGTCATGTCCGGGAATTGGACACAGAACCAGGCAGACGGTCCCCAAGGTGGCGCACTTTTTATGTCAACAAATCCCCAAGTGAATCTCTGATATTCTTTTTTTTAAGTTAAAAGATTATGATTAACTATTCTAATCTTACACCCAGTTTCGTGTTTGTCTGAAATTATTTGACTTATTTTTTGGTACCGTTTAATTACGAAGTCGTGTCAAATAACATTTTAGGCCTACTCCTAACGTTTAAACAGTTCACTAAACTTGAGTTTAATGAAAAGGAATATTTGGAACTCACCAGAATTTCATTAATGAAGTTCTACTTCTAATTGAAATTAATTTCGCTCTTCTTGCCCTGATTCATGGTAAGGGTTTTCAAGCACTTTTTAATTATGAAGCATACTGACGTATGATGTACTTCATTCATTGACTACTGCAGACAAAATATTGATAACAGTGCTATTCTTATGCATTTTCCCCCCAAATTAAACCTGACATTTTTATAGATCATGTAATAAAGAAGTCAAGGTCAATGGTCAAGATCTTAATCATTCTGCAAAATATAAGCAAATTGAGACAACTAGGAAGGTTCATTTCAAAAAAGTCAAAACAAACCAAGAAAGCATGAGAATGAAAGTTGAGGAAAAACATGAAACGTCACAGACACCATGCAATGCTCTCAATTTTTAATACCACCTCTTCAGTTTCCTGTCCTCTTTATAATCAAATTACAGCAATAACTTAATGAAGTTTAGACAATTTATGAGACCTAGATGCAAAAGTCACAACATATAACGAAAACTGGTGATCTGCAATCACTACACTCCCATTTTTTTGGTTAAAAAAAGACATCAAAGGATATCCAGTTTTATACAGGCCTGATACTATACGGAGGCAACGGAGGCAATTGCCTTGGTGCACCCTGGTCATTGCTTTGGTGCCCCTTGAAGTGTTCTAATAGAAATTTACATTTTCCTCATAGAGGTACCCTTAACCTAGCTTAAATTGCCTTGCCCCTACCTTGCCCCTACAAAATACACGCGTGCCTTAAGTCATAATTATGACTTATTATCTGATAATTATGACTTAATTAAGTCATAATTACAATAAGTCATAATGAGTCTAAAGGCGAGTATTTTTTTTACGATGTCCCTTTAACGCTAACGTACAATAGGCAAGCAAAAATAATAAAAATGGAGAAAAAAAAACAAGTGACAAGTGATGTCAACATGTAGGGATATGGAGAATAATGAGAACTAGTTGAAAATCCCCCAATTGGATATTTGGCATTGCAAAATTCGGAAAAGATCTCAACGTCCACGCACGACTCGGCAAGTTCCGCCATGACAGATGTGCATGATGATCGATGCATGCACATGCGCGTGACATGTATGACGTAAGCGTGCAGTTCATGTGAAGTCGAGAAGGAATCTAAAAAGTGCAGTGCGCAAATTTAATTTGCGTGCGCAAGTTTGCAGCGCGCAAATTGAGTACGCGCAAACTTAAAGTTTGCACGCACAATCTTTAAGTTTGCACGGGCATCCACTTTGCGCTCAACAGCTCCATTGTACTGTACTTGATCAAATGCTGTCTATAGCCTAGGGAAATTAGGTACACAGACACTATGTAGATTAAAA
The DNA here is from genome assembly GCA_029582265.1 of Zoroaster sp. YZ-2022. Lineage (NCBI taxonomy): Eukaryota > Metazoa > Echinodermata > Asteroidea > Forcipulatida > Zoroasteridae > Zoroaster > Zoroaster sp. YZ-2022. The sequence goes on from CM055828.1 coordinate 37,354,620, forward strand.
AACTCAAGCTATATTTTGGAGAAATTTTACTGGGAATTATGCCGCGCAAGATTTTATCAATCATGGACCAATTCAAAACGCTGCATTAGGGAACCTATAAAAGATAATCCTCTCATTAATGTAGGTATGTGCGTATCCCACGCATTGTCGCAAATCTTTTCGGCCGCGGCCTCAATCTCGGGTTGAATCGCCGTGGCGAAGACACCGTGGAGATAGCGCTTTGTTACGTTTCGCTGAGGCCGTTCTTTTTGACGTACCCAGGAGATTTTTTTTCGAAGACGTAGATCAAATATTCTACTTCAACCTCGTTCTCAAATTTTCTGAATGCAGCATCTAGAAGTTTCCAAAAAATATTCTCGAAATTTGGGTTCGCTCTTGCTCATAAAAACCATCGACGATTTACCAAAAGGTGAGTAATATCACTTATCAAACCACAAATATCATTTTTCTATACTTGTTTTCTACCTCTTGGCCAATTTTGACGGCGATTGAACGTCTCCCAGTTATGTTTTTTGGACTCCCCAAACATCGATGTCAACCAAAGATTGTATTGCGCCGCGTTCAGCGCGCTATAGACCTACCAATTTTCAGTCCGATAAATCGTCCGTTTAAACCTAATAAGTAATATACATCGGCGTAACAATATTAAATATTAGTTTTCATGAACTTACTTCATTTTTTTTCTTCATATTTCCAGTCCAATATCATTTATTGTTTTTTATGTTTAATTAAATCAGGGATAAGAATTTCTCGCGGATTTCAGTATAAATATTAAAAATTCTCAGATTTGAGTGATTTTGTTCCTCTATTTTTTTAAATCTATTTTCATTATTTTGTTTTATATTTCCAGTCCAATATAATTTATAAATTGTTTTAATATTAAATTAAATCAGGGATGAGAGGCTTTCGAAGATTTTTGTGTAAAAATATGAAAACAATCCTCAGATTTGAGTAATTTATTTTTTTTCATAATTTTTTTAATTTATAATTTTTTTTTTAACACATTTTTTTTGTATTTCTTATTTGTAAAACAGCACTACAAAACAAACTAATCATTGAATTAGCCTGGAAATAGGTTATTATTCTTCCTCTTTTCCCAAGCATTCCAGTGATACCAACCTTTTGAAAATCGGACAAGAATTAAGAAAGTTATGATATGGAATCCGAGAAAATCTAGGAAACGGGTCACAAGTCAAATTTACATTTCTTTTGTTTTTCCTTATAAAATAATTGCCATTTACGGGCCTAAAATTGCCGGATTCAACATGTCATAACTTCCTTATTTTTGGTCACAGGAAGATGATCCTTATATCATTGTAATCGTCTATTCAAGACCTTGACAATGATACCAGTTGTATTGGAATCTGTTGATTTTGAAAATTTTTGTCACATAGCTAATTAATGAGGGTATGCTGGCACAGACAGTATACATGATAATCTTGGACTGCCATCAGCAATCAGTCTGACAACTTTTCTTTGAATCAATGAATGTGACCCCAACCAGTTTTTAAAAACTTTCATTTCAAAATATTGTTGGCCTTAAATTAAAAGACATGAAACGAAATGGATACATAGTTTCTGGCAGAAACAATTAAGGCAGAAACAAAGCAGCAATTCTGTATAAAATGAGTATAACCATGGAGGCAGTCCAATTCTATCTACCTCCATGGACGGTATAACCATGGAGGTAGGAATATAACACAGTCCGAACATGGACTCACTGGAGGACCTTCCTCTATAACCGACTATGCAGACATGACACAATCGTAATGAGGGTCTACAGCCAGTACAGGCATTGCACATTATCGATAGGCCTAACGTTATCCATTAAAAATATTTAACAAGATAATTTGACTCCTGGGACCTGGGCACTGCTCAAATTCAAAAGTGTTTAGAAGCTCACCTTTATCACCAGTGTAATTTCCTCACAAACATTTGTATAGCATTAAGAATCACACATTGCCACAACTTTCAAAGAAAACATAGAGTTTCCCTCTAAACTTTTCTTTCACATTACGTTGATTGTAGGGTAAGATGTTAACACCTGTTGTATACACTAAGTACACAGACTGAAGGCATTTACTGTACTAGTACAGTATGGCTTGGCAATGTCATATCTGCTGAACAAGTAGTCTGAGCCCCAACTCATTTATTTAAACTGTGTCCGAGTCGGGAATTATACTACTGGAAGTGTTTGGTCATGTGACCTTGACTCGGGAACTTTCAGGAGTAAAAGCGCCATACACGGGACTGACGCGTATTCAGTTATAGCACGTACCTTTCGAGCGTATCCATATCAGCTAAAACCTAAATAGTAATAGCTCCCAACTCGATGTTATAATTGATTGATTTAATTGTATTGGGTGTTAACCAAATAGCAACTGTCTTTCAGTTATTGACCAGTTTTTATTATGTTGTAGTCAAATGAGTGACTGGAGAAAAATGGACAAGCGTATGCCCACCAGTTGTTGTCAAAAAGCCGGATGGGGGGGGGGGGGATGATTTAAAATGTCCAATTCCAATGAACGCCACTGAACCTAACCCCTACTACCCCAACCTCTCCAGTAATAATGTTTATGGAAATAGAAAACATTGGATTAAACATTCAGTTTTTAAGTAAAATTTTGAACATTTTAAGAAAAATAACTTGTTTAAAATATTTGGGACATAACATTTATTGAAATGTTTGGGACATTTTTACAAAACTGATTGTGGGCAAATTTGAGGATTTAGAGATCTTAGTACATATTTTTGAAAATGTTCAATATTTTAAAACAATGGTACGCTCAATTTTGAGACTATCGAGGAGTTCGTTCAATGATTGGTTTGACTGGTCCAAAGAAGTAGATTATTTTATGTATTTATTTCGAGAATACCTGTTATATATTCCCCTTTAATTCACAGCTTTCCTAGTATTCAGACTTGGCGTCTTTTATATTTTATTAATCAGTACATGTAGACTTAATAACACGTGTTCAAGGTTATATAGCTGAGTCAACTCAAATTGCTGAGACACGTCCGTGCCCGTGCCACAGCTTGAGGTGGTCGATTGCTCGTGGTTTTTATCTGTCAGCAGATTTGTTTTTGATCTGAAAAAATATATATATATATATATATATATATATATATATATATATATATATATATATATATATATATATATATATATATATATATATATATAAATTAAATCGGGAGGATGGCCTTAGCTTTCGATCCAATCCGGACCTTCATCAGAGGTTTTGACCATATATATATATATATATATATATATATATATATATATATATATATATATATATATATATATATATATATATATATATATATATATATATATATATATATATATATATATATATATATATATATATATATATATATATATATATGTATATATATGTATATATATATATATATATATATGTATATATATATATATATATATATATATATATACATATATATATATATATAATGTATCTTTTCCTTTCAGAAAAAAACTAAAAATAGGGGGTGGGTGTGTGGTTTTTTTTAAAATTAAATATTTAACATAATAATTTATCTGGCTAAAGCAACTAAATAATTGTATGTACCTCATTGAATTTATGATCTAGGCTATGTAAAATGACGCTTCTTACGAAAGTTTTGTGAAATATGCCAGTTAAAAATAATATTATATGTTCCTTTTTCTACAGTGAAATTTTTTTTTCCATTTAAATAAGGCAATTGCCGGCAATTCCTGGTAAAATAACAAAACGGGTGAAACTGATGGTCTAAAGAAACTGGTGGTCTAGAGATGTCTGGTGAGAGTTGGTTGCCATTAGGAACGATTTAAAATGTCCAATTCCAATGAACGCCACTGAACCTAACCCCTACTACCCCAACCTCTCCAGTAATAATGTTTATGGAAATAGAAAACATTGGATTAAACATTCAGTTTTTAAGTAAAATTTTGAACATTTTAAGAAAAATAACTTGTTTAAAATATTTGGGACATAACATTTATTGAAATGTTTGGGACATTTTTACAAAACTGATTGTGGGCAAATTTGAGGATTTAGAGATCTTAGTACATATTTTTGAAAATGTTCAATATTTTAAAACAATGGTACGCTCAATTTTGAGACTATCGAGGAGTTCGTTCAATGATTGGTTTGACTGGTCCAAAGAAGTAGATTATTTTATGTATTTATTTCGAGAATACCTGTTATATATTCCCCTTTAATTCACAGCTTTCCTAGTATTCAGACTTGGCGTCTTTTATATTTTATTAATCAGTACATGTAGACTTAATAACACGTGTTCAAGGTTATATAGCTGAGTCAACTCAAATTGCTGAGACACGTCCGTGCCCGTGCCACAGCTTGAGGTGGTCGATTGCTCGTGGTTTTTATCTGTCAGCAGATTTGTTTTTGATCTGAAAAAAAAAATATATATATATATATATATATATATATATATATATATATATATATATATATATATATATATATATATAAATTAAATCGGGAGGATGGCCTTAGCTTTCGATCCAATCCGGACCTTCATCAGAGGCTTTGACCATATATATATATATATATATATATATATATATATATATATATATATATATATATATATATATATATATATATATATATATATATATATATATATATATATATATATATATATATATATATATATATATATATATATATATATATATATATATATATATATATATATATATATATGTATATATATATATATATATATATATATATATATATATATATATAATGTATCTTTTCCTTTCAGAAAAAAACTAAAAATAGGGGGTGGGTGTGTGGTTTTTTTTAAAATTAAATATTTAACATAATAATTTATCTGGCTAAAGCAACTAAATAATTGTATGTACCTCATTGAATTTATGATCTAGGCTATGTAAAATGACGCTTCTTACGAAAGTTTTGTGAAATATGCCAGTTAAAAATAATATTATATGTTCCTTTTTCTACAGTGAAATTTTTTTTTCCATTTAAATAAGGCAATTGCCGGCAATTCCTGGTAAAATAACAAAACGGGTGAAACTGATGGTCTAAAGAAACTGGTGGTCTAGAGATGTCTGGTGAGAGTTGGTTGCCATTAGGAACGATTTATCAATGAGAAAGGATTCCTTGTCACCCAGGGTACTCCCCAATGGTACCCATGCAATCATAAAACCATGGGTACCACTGAGGAGTACCCTAGGTGACAACGACCCCTTCAAGGCTTCATCAGCTCTATCAATCGGGAGAAGCACGATGAGGATAAAAGAAAATAACCAGAACGTAATAATCAAGTGACGTTGATGGTGATGACTTCCTACACTGGTAGGGCACAGTAGTGACAAGAATTCCATACTCGAGGTCTTCCTTCCTCCATGAAATAAGGCACAGAATTGGACCTAAGCATGGAGGAAGAAAGAGAGAAAATATGGAATCAAGGATCCAATAGAAAATGGGATTGAGTGTCGGGGATCTAGCAGGGAAGTCGGGTCAGCCTTAGGCCCTGGGTACCTTCACCCACGAACGAAAGGTACATCGGAGGCAGTAGTTAAGAGAAAATGGTTTTCGTCTGTATTAATTAAAAATGTAGGTTACCATTTACATAATAACTTATTTCTTATTTTCATATTATTCTACATTCTCTGCTCATCTACTCTACCATGATTTCCGGTTGGCACTCAGTTGATCCACCCTTGCACATTGGCTTATGCCAATGCATTACAGTGCACAGCACATCCTGACCAATCAAAACACAGGGCTTTGCCTTACGCAATAAGTGGCTTGACTTGGGATTTTGCCAAATAACCCTCAAAAACTTATATTACTTCTTCCGCAATCAACAACTCACACACTAAAACAGTTGGTGTAAAATGGAATATAATTTAAACCATGTACTTGGTAAACTGTCACAATAATAGGTCACTGGTTACAGTCATCGTCCAGGAAACTTAATCTTGCTTTTTAAATTAATCAAATATACTGATACTGTACACCGCATCTTGTCCACAACCCAGTACAGAACTTCAAATAGCAAAAACAATAACACACTTAATCTTACTCATTGATAATAAAGTTTTATTCATATTTTAACTTGTTCCTTATCAAACTATGGAATCAATTTACCATGAAAGCCTTATGAAACTAATGAATCTAAAAAAAAAAAACCACAAGAAATAAATATGAAACAATGTTTTGATGCAGTGGTTGGTTTTTAAGCTGTTACCCTGTTAAACCCCTCTCCTTTATATATGTGTATTTTTGGTTAACAACACAGTCGCATTTTGTAATTTACCCCCTTTGCTTTATAAATAATTTCTGAAAAAATTACTAGTATTAGTATGCAAAGCATCACTCATGTCGCCCTATTGGATTGCTTCTTCATCAGAATACCGCTGAATAATAAAGATTTAAAGGGACAATATTGTTTTGATCAACAGGGTATGGAATTGGAGTGCTAGTTTTAGATTAACTCAGTGACTGAAAATAATACCCCATATGATAAGTGCATATTACAGTTGCTACTGCATAAATGAGCCAGTAATTTTCAGTCACTGTGTTCATCTTAAAATAGGAAACCGATTCCATGTCCTGTTAAAACTCTGCTCTGATCATGACGATATTGTCCCATTAAAAGCCTCAAAATGTAATGTAAATTTCAGATGATTTTGAGAGACATTGACAATATTTCATACCTGTCAACATAGGGAAGCAAGCAATCATGCATGTATGCAAGCAACAGCTTTCAATCAATCAATCAATCAATCAATCAATCAATCAATCAATCAATCAATCAATCAATCAACCAACCAATCAATCAATCAATCAATCAATCAATCAATTAACCAACCAACCAACCTGAGAAAATTGTCTTTTGTGCTCTAAAATTGTGATTTAGAATTGTTCATCTCTGGTAGCCCTGACATAAAACAAAATAACTCCAAACACAACTGGTAGCATTTTTGGGTCAGAAATTGAATAAACTGTCATCTTTTTCAGTGAAATGAATAATCAGTTCAGTGAATTTGGTGCATATATCATATTATGGTTCTTGAATTTACATTTCACAAACCACAAAAATCTACTCAGTACAATAACATATATTATGTATATTCTAACCATTATCACTGTTTCAAGGTATATTCTTAAAAAATGATAATTTTGATTGGTAAAACACTAAAAAGGCGACTGTTTATAAAAATTCATTAAGTTTATTTTTATAAATTGATGATGAGGTCATACAAAAATAATAACTTGGATTAATATAGATCCACTACCAATAATTTTCTGATTTTATTTTTGGCTCCCAGCCCCAATCCCCTTCATCTAAATTAAACTGCTTCATTCTAAAACTCTAGCGCAAACAAATCAACTTGTTCCTACTATGTTGACCATTTAATATCACTCAATACCCCCTAACCTTCCCAATATCACTCAATACCCCCTAACCTTCCCAATATCACTCAATACCCCCTAACCTTCCCAATATCACTCAATACCCCCTAACCTTCCCAATATCACTCAATACCCCCTAACGTGGAGTGTCGTGGCCGAGCGGTCTAGCTTACCGGACTCAAGTTCTGGTGTTAGCAGCAGAATGTGGGTTCGAATCCCGGCCGTGACACTTGTGTCCTTGAGCAAGACACTTAACCATAATTGCTTCTCTCCACCCAGGGGTTAAATGGGTACCTGTGAGGTCAGAGTTGGTTGATTAGCCCTATATGCGCTGTAATGGCAGCAATTGAGCTGTATACTCCCCAGGGAGCTGAGATGGTTTCAGGAATGATTTATGAGCCTTATGAGCAGGGGTAATAATATAATGCGCCTTGAGCACCACTCAGTTGGTGGATACGTGCACTATATAAGTCCACACATTATTATTATTATTATTATTATTAACCTTCCCAAAATCCTCTTTGCTAAAGTGAAGGATTTTGAAGGATTGAGGTTACATGCAACATGCTCTTTGATAAAGTGAAGGATTTTGGAGGATTGAGGTTACATGCTCTTTGCTAAAGTGAAGGATTTTTGAGGATTGAGGTTATTAGGCATACTTGCCTTTCCATGGTACATGTACATCCATGTTTGTAGTGATTGCAAGGTCAGTGCTTGGGTCAGTGGACACTGTTTATTGCTCCATGCATGCAGGGAGGGTCCCTGGCCATGTACATGTATCACAGATTAGAAACACATGTGTGCATACATGTCATGTGCTTGCTTTACTACTGAAGGATTTTGGAGGATTCAGGTTATGTGTAAGCAAATCGGCCTAGGGAGTTAGGGTTACACAACATAGATATGTATAAGAAATATGTGATAGTTTAACCAGTTCGCGTCGGGAATAAAAAAGTTTTTCTGGGCCCCTGTGGCGGGTTTCTTTTTCCCACACACACGTTAATGGAAGCTTCCACAGCGGGTGGCTGGCACTTCCGAGCATGTCACCGTACACACGTGGCTCAACCGAGCATGCATACAAATATTCCGGAGTTTCCTATGGCGTGTTTAGACGCTCTCCGATCCGTGGTGCAAAAAAATTGCGTGTATACACGGCCTCCGACGCGAACTGGTTAAAGGATGCGTATATATATACCTTTGGTATTCTTTTTAAAAAAAACATCAATTTTACATTAAACTTACTTTAAACAGGTTTAAACAGGACTGGAATTGAATTCTTGTAGTGGCACTTCCACTTTTCTTGAGTAAAGGGCACTTTAGAATGTTATTGAAACCATCATCAACTTCTTATAAAAAAGTGATTGCTCTTCTCAGAGCCATCACTTTTTCCAAAAAGAGATCATTACATTGTGTAACTGAAAGAACTCAACAACATCTATCTCCACCATGCAAAGCCTCAAATCCTACAACACTTTAGACTGTCAGAATGTCTATGGGAACATTTATAAGGGGCATCAAGTATAAAAACAGGGCAACAGGCCATAGCCTCCCTGAAATTACAGGCCTGTGTAAAGTTGATGATGGTTTCAAATTTCCCTTAAAATCTTTCTGTCTGAGGTGCTATTGTTGTTAAGAATAGTCAAATTCAATACTCCTTTAAAAGATGCACAGTACACAGTACATGTGAACTGAACCTACATTTGACCTCAATGTAACTCACTGCCGGCACACACACCCGAGTAATCATTTAGTCAAAACTGACCTGACCACAAGATTCTCTGAATATTCTCAAGTCCAGTGGCCAACATCTAGGTCACTAAAAGCAAAACAATAGTGCATTTATTTCTCACATTTGCCAAACAAATTACATGGAATATACATCTTTGGAAAGAATAATAAATATATATAGTACACATCAGAAGAATTTTACGCCTTCACTGTTTCCAAATGACATCAACTCTGCTTTCCTCTCTCTTTCAAGCGTCTTTAAAGCTCTCTTTAAAAGCCAGTCATCGAGGCCAACAAATTCTGAAAGACATTAAAAAAGAATTTACATAAAAATTGTACAAATACTACCTTTATTTCTAGTAGTGAAACTTATGATTATTTATAAGTATTTAAAGACAATATAGCCTGTAGATTTTGTAAGGGCCTGGTGGGATTTGAAGCCACTAAGTCTAAACTGGTCCCCTGTCTTTATCCTATCAAGGATAGAGAAAGGCTTCGGGTGTACCATTGTACTGAAGAGAGACTGGTATTTAGTGTCTTTCACGAGCCTTGAAGCGTGACATCGGATTTTTGGGCTACACATAAGTCAACCTGTTCTTCAGATATTAAGCCTTTATATTGTATGCAGGATAGATGTAGACACAAGAGGACAGTGTTTACAATGATTATAGGCGCAAGTTAACCTTTCACTGAGGTCACTTTCCAATATGGTCATCTGGACAATGTGGTTAATTATGTGGACAGTGTGATCATTGAGACATTGTGGTCCTCTTGACATCGTGATCATTGAGACATTGTGGTCCTCTTGACATCGTGATCATTGAGACATTGTGGTCCTCTTGACATCGTGATCATTGAGACATTGTGGTCCTCTTGACATCGTGATCATTGAGACATTGTGGTCCTCTTGACATCGTGATCATTGAGACATTGTGGTCCTCTTGACATCGTGATCATTGAGACATTGTGGTCCTCTTGACATCGTGATCATTGAGACATTGTGGTCCTCTTGACATCGTGATCATTGAGACATTGTGGTCCTCTTGACATCGTGATCATTGAGACATTGTGGTCCTCTTGACATCGTGATCATTGAGACATTGTGGTCCTCTTGACATCGTGATCATTGAGACATTGTGGTCCTCTTGACATCGTGATCATTGAGACATTGTGGTCCTCTTGACATCGTGATCATTGAGACATTGTGGTCCTCTTGACATCGTGATCATTGAGACATTGTGGTCCTCTTGACATCTTGATCATTGAGACATTGTGGTCCTCTTGACATCGTGATCATTGAGACATTGTGGTCCTCTTGACATCGTGATCATTGAGACATTGTGGTCCTCTTGACATCGTGATCATTGAGACATTGTGGTCCTCTTGACATCGTGATCATTGAGACATTGTGGTCCTCTTGACATCGTGATCATTGAGACATTGTGGTCCTCTTGACATCGTGATCATTGAGACATTGTGGTCCTCTTGACATCGTGATCATTGAGACATTGTGGTCCTCTTGACATCGTGATCATTGAGACATTGTGGTCCTCTTGACATCTTGATCATTGAGACATTGTGGTCCTCTTGACATCGTGATCATTGAGACATTGTGGTCCTCTTGACATCGTGATCATTGAGACATTGTGGTCCTCTTGACATCGTGATCATTGAGACATTGTGGTCCTCTTGACATCGTGATCATTGAGACATTGTGGTCCTATTTTTATCGTGATCATTGAGACATTGTGGTCCTCTTGACATCTTGATCATTGAGACATTGTGGTCCTCTTGACATCGTGATCATTGAGACATTGTGGTCCTCTTGACATCGTGATCATTGAGACATTGTGGTCCTCTTGACATCTTGATCATTGAGACATTGTGGTCCTCTTGACATCGTGATCATTGAGACATTGTGGTCCTCTTGACATCGTGATCATTGAGACATTGTGGTCCTCTTGACATCGTGATCATTGAGACATTGTGGTCCTCTTGACATCGTGATCATTGAGACATTGTGGTCCTCTTGACATCGTGATCATTGAGACATTGTGGTCCTCTTGACATCGTGATCATTGAGACATTGTGGTCCTCTTGACATCGTGATCATTGAGACATTGTGGTCCTCTTGACATTGTGATCATTGAGACATTGTGGTCCTCTTGACATCGTGATCATTGAGACATTGTGGTCACCTAGACAATGTGGTCATCTAGACACTGGTAACTACTTTTAATACTATTTCTGGAATAGCTTAAGTTGTACATACCTTCTTGTTTGGTATTGTCACCATGTGTTAGTTCATACAGAGTACATACTGTGTTGGTCATTGCATTGTTAGAAGCCTATTTAATAAAAATGAAAAGTTTTCAAAAGGAAATAAATATTATGAAATATGGAACAGTACAGTATGGGAATAACTCTCATGGCAAATAACAAATGAACAATACAGGCAATTGATACTGTAAAATATTTATTTATAATAATCAAAATATGAGGTGGAACTTTACTAAGTGTATTTGTTGGAAAGGTAAGTTAAAAACATTCATTTTTTTAAAAGAAGGATGGGAGCAAATGGTTTATCAGAAAAATCAAAGAAAAAGTTTGAGTTAGAAGAAAAAAATAGTTGAATATCTTACCCATCTGTAAATTAGGTTGCCCCATTCTTCTGGAGTTCTCCACATAACCAAACACCTTGTTTTGGTTTTGTCTGTCCATTCTATATTTCCTGTGTCAATAAACAGAGAAGCACACAATGTAAGTCACTATTAGGCACCTTCTCAAAACTATTCCGGGATAACTTGCGGAGAGATTTCCCCACAGTTGATTTTTTAACCAGCAAAGTATCCCCAAGCAGTCCAAATATATTGTGGATAAGTTTGCAGGGAAAGCACTGAAACTAGACCAGGCAATTTGTTTACATGAAGACTAAACCCCAAACATTGAGATTGTTATCTACTGGAAGCCAGCGGGTGGTCCCTGGGTGGATTTGTGGTTTGATCACTGGCAGAGTGATTGTGCTGTTACTATTGCTGAAGAATATTTCATTCTTAAAATCTTCATGGTATTGAAGAATTTCGTATCTGTATTACTTTTTATTTAAAAGTAAACCTATGTGTTCTGTTGCTAAAGATCAGGCTTTTTCGTAAACATTACCTGGCTTCACAAAACCGCAAAGGGCAGTGAGATCTTATCAGTTGACCAAACCGCAGACTGCTCAGTGGGGAGTCTATAAACATACTGTGGGTAAATGTGTGCTTTGTATCATGGAAAAATCTATCTAGGAAAAGAATCCGTCCGCAACATTTCCACAATGATATATACCCTTTGCGGAAAAACTTTCCCGCAACTTATCCCGGAACAGTTTTGAGAAGGTGCCTAAGAGAACTGTATCAAGCAACGGAAAGAAATCTCACCAATAATTACTTTGCTTGCTTAAACAAACATATCCAGTACGAGATGTACATGTACAATGCTTGTAACAGATTGGAATAATTAATAGGCGGTCTATAATATATATTTTTGTCTCAGTAAGGTATGGAATAGTTACACTGAGTCTGTGAAATACAAACATGATAACTATGCAACAAGTGTACTACAACACATCTACATATAGAGTTACATGATTATGACAAGGGGTTTGGGGTTGTGAATGATTCCTACAGATTTCTACACAATAAAACCAGCTTACCTTTAACTCTCAGATCTTCTAAAATTGTACAAACTGCATCTGTGGATAGTTTTCCTTTAACAGTTAAAGAAGTATGTTATTGTTATTATTGTTTTTATTTGGAAGGGGGGATCAGGGTTATACCCATCTGCCAATATTTTCTTGAAAATTATTTAAAGCAAAAACTAAATATTTTAGTAGCGTCACGTTTTGACCAAGTTAGAGTGTTACATGAAGTCTGTATTATAATAATACATGTATGTACAAAGAAGCACCACACATTTACAAAGCTTGGGACAATTGCTCATTATGTTATCATTTTTAAATCAAATAAAACCTTCAGAGAAACTCATTCAAATTATTTAGATTTGAGCCATCCACACAGGTATGTATTTAGAGTTTTAGACATGTTTAGGTTGCAATAAAGGAATGTTACTATCCTGTTGGTAAGTGTGACATAATTCTAACATAATCCATGCCCACTACACACATATTGGCATCCTACAATCACCAGAAACCCATTGGAAATGCACTGACAACCCTTTTCCTTTAAGGATTTACTCAAGAAATTAGAAAGCTTGGGACTTGCCTTTAACCCTAACTACCCCGTATCCTCCAAAATCCTCCAAGGGGTACTTTTAACTACCCCATATCCTCCAAAATCCTCCAAGGGGTACTTTTAACTACCCCATATCCTCCAAAATCCTCCAAGGGGTACTTTTTTGGAAAACAAATTAAGCACTGTTGGAAACTGGTACTTTCACTTCTTCAAATGGGACAAAATTACTACCTGGCAAGAAGTACAGGCCATATGTGCTGAATATGAAAGATCAACGAAAATGCATGGTGCATTTTCAACTACCCATATTTCCAAAAAGTGCACTGGAGGATTTTGGAGGATTCAGGAAGGTTCCTCCAGAATACCTAGGGGTTAGGGTTCAGGAAGGTTCCTAGCCAGAATACCCTAGGGGTTAGGGTTCAGGAAGGTTCCTAGCCAGAATACCTAGGTGCATTAGGGTTCAGGAAGGTTCCTAGCTAGAAGTACCTAGGGGTTAGGGTTCAGGAAGGTTCCAGCCAGAATACCTAGGGGTTAGGGTTCAGGAAGGTTCCTAGCCAGAATACCTAGGGGTTAGGGTTCAGGAAGGTTCCTAGCCAGAATACCTAGGGGTTAGGGTTCAGGAAGGTTCCTAGCCAGAATACCTAGGGGTTAGGGTTCAGGAAGGTTCCTAGCTAGAATACCTAGGGGTTAGGGTTCAGGAAGGTTCCTAGCCAGAATATCTAGGGGTTAGGGTTCAGGAAGGTTCCTAGCTAGAATACCTAGGGGTTAGGGTTCAGGAAGGTTCCTAGCCAGAATACCTAGGGGTTAGGGTTCAGGAAGGTTCCTAGCCAGAATACCTAGGGGTTAGGGTTCAGGAAGGTTCCTAGCTAGAATACCTAGGGTTTAGGGTTCAGGAAGGTTCCTAGCCAGAATACCTAGGGGTTAGGGTTCAGGAAGGTTCCTAGCCAGAATACCTAGGGGTTAGGGTTCAGGAAGGTTCCTAGCCAGAATACCTAGGGGTTAGGGTTCAGGAAGGTTCCTAGCCAGAATACCTAGGGGTTAGGGTTCAGGAAGGTTCCTAGCCAGAATACCTAGGGGTTAGGGTTCAGGAAGGTTCCTAGCCAGAATACCTAGGGGTTAGGGTTCAGGAAGGTTCCTAGCCAGAATACCTAGGTGGTTAGGGTTCAGGAAGGTTCCTAGCCAGAATACCTAGGGGTTAGGGTTCAGGAAGGTTCCTAGCCAGAATACCTAGGGGTTAGGGTTCAGGAAGGTTCCTAGCCAGAATACCTAGGGGTTAGGGTTCAGGAAGGTTCCTAGCCAGAATACCTAGGGGTTAGGGTTCAGGAAGGTTCCTAGCCAGAATACCTCGGGGTTAGGGTTCAGGAAGGTTCCTAGCCAGAATACCTAGGGGTTAGGGTTCAGGAAGGTTCCTAGCCAGAATACCTAGGGGTTAGGGTTCAGGAAGGTTCCTAGCCAGAATACCTAGGGGTTAGGGTTCAGGAAGGTTCCTAGCCAGAATACCTAGGGGTTAGGATTCAGGAAGGTTCCTAGCCAGAATACCTAGGGGTTAGGGTTCAGGAAGGTTCCTAGCCAGAATACCTAGGGGTTAGGGTTCAGGAAGGTTCCTAGCCAGAATACCTAGGGGTTAGGGTTCAGGAAGGTTCCTAGCCAGAATACCTAGGGGTTAGGGTTCAGGAAGGTTCCTAGCCAGAATACCTAGGTGGTTAGGGTTCAGGAAGGTTCCTAGCCAGAATACCTAGGGGTTAGGGTTCAGGAAGGTTCCTAGCCAGAATACCTAGGGGTTAGGATTCAGGAAGGTTCCTAGCCAGAATACCTAGGGGTTAGGATTCAGGAAGGTTCCTAGCCAGAATACCTAGGGGTTAGGATTCAGGAAGGTTCCTAGCCAGAATACCTAGGGGTTAGGATTCAGGAAGGTTCCTAGCCAGAATACCTAGGGGTTAGGGTTCAGGAAGGTTCCTAGCCAGAATACCTAGGGGTTAGGGTTCAGGAAGGTTCCTAGCCAGAATACCTAGGGGGTTAGGGTTCAGGAAGGTTCCTAGCCAGAATACCTCGGGTTAGGGTTAACATATGTGTTGTAAAGAATCAAAATCTTATTATCAGTCAATTTCTGCCTTAAGAATCGCTTAAGAACGTTAAATAAAGGAATTTATGTTAAATGACACACAGCGGTATGCCAGCATTGGAACTGGAAGTAACGGAAAGAATGTGCATACTACCAATGCGCGTGCGTTTTACGTATCAACTTACCAACAGGATAAAGAAGGAACACTTGGGCAGTCAGTCTAAAATGTGACCATAATAAATCAGAAATGAAAATGATCCAGACAAATTATACTATCGGCCAGACTTGCATTCAAGTCATAAAACCCCAAGTCCACTGTCCCAAGTGTGGAGTACGAGTCACAAATTTTTTCCAAAAAAGGTTAAAGAAGAATTCAAAACATTGGATTCAGACGTATGAGACAACGAGTATTGAATTTTTACCCCAATTACAATATTACAACATTACAACATATAACTATAAATTATTCTGACATTTTCCAATGTTTAAAAAGGAATTCCTTATGCAATTGCATAAAAGCAAACCGTGTGATTGACATAGTAACAATGGTCATGGAAAAGGCTTAACCCTATTGGTTAATTTGTGCCATTTGATTGACCGGCTAGATAGGTGTACTAAGTCATAAACCTCAAGGATCTCAATTATACATGGTATTGTCTTCCATTCTTCCTGTTTGTTCCTGTTATTGTCTTTTGTTTGTTTTACATTTATTGTTCTGTTTTGTTACTCTGTTAATTTGTTTGATTTAACCCTCCTATGCCCAGGCTGACCCAGTAAGCACCGCACCCACAGACAGTCACTTGAGTATAAACCCTCCTATGCCCAGGCTGAAATTTGGCCCAGTAAGCACCGCACCCACAGACAGTCACTTGAGTATAAACCCTCCTATGCCCAGGCTGAAATTTGGCCCAGTAAGCACCGCACCCACAGACAGTCACTTGAGTATAAACCCTCCTATGCCCAGGCTGAAATTTGGCCCAGTAAGCACCGCACCCACAGACAGTCACTTGAGTATAAACCCTCCTATGCCCAGGCTGAAATTTGGCCCATTAAGCACCGCACCCACAGACAGTCACTTGAGTATAAACCCTCCTATGCCCAGGCTGAAATTTGGCCCAGTAAGCACCGCACCCACAGACAGTCACTTGAGTATAAACCCTCCTATGCCCAGGCTGAAATTTGGCCCAGTAAGCACCGCACCCACAGACAGTCACTTGAGTATAAACCCTCCTATGCCCAGGCTGAAATTTGACCCAGTAAGCACCGCACCCAGAGACAGTCACTTGAGTATAAACCCTCCTATGCCCAGGCTGAAATTTGGCCCAGTAAGCACCGCACCCACAGACAGTCACTTGAGTATAAACCCTCCTATGCCCAGGCTGAAATTTGGCCCAGTAAGCACCGCACCCACAGACAGTCACTTGAGTATAAACCCTCCTATGCCCAGGCTGAAATTTGACCCAGTAAGCACCGCACCCACAGACAGTCACTTGAGTATAAACCCTCCTATGCCCAGGCTGATATTTGGCCCAGTAAGCACCGCACCCACAGACAGTCACTTGAGTATAAACCTCCCTATGCCCAGGCTGAAATTTGGCCCAGTAAGCACCGCACCCACAGACAGTCACTTGAGTATAAACCTCCTATGCCCAGGCTGAAATTTGGCCCAGTAAGCACCGCACCCACAGACAGTCACTTGAGTATAAACCCTCCTATGCCCAGGCTGAAATTTGGCCCAGTAAGCACCGCACCCACAGACAGTCACTTGAGTATAAACCCTCCTATGCCCAGGCTGAAATTTGGCCCAGTAAGCACCGCACCCACAGACAGTCACTTGAGTATTTTTGGTTGCATTGCCAATTGTTCACACATGTGTATTTTTGTGCTGGAGTTAGTGGCAAAGTCAAACACACTTGTGTATGTCCTACATGTACATTAAGTTATATGCAGAGTCACACAGAGCTGTGTATGTACTGCATAAGTTATAGCAGCAGACTCATATACAGTTGAGTGGTTTTGGTTTGACCTCCTACCACAGCCACATGTCCTTGCATTTATTTGAGTGCACTGCACAAAGTCAATGGGTTGGGAGTTACATACAAATTTTGAGTGTCTTTGATTGTTAAACCTATAGGAGGGTTAAGGCATCCATAACACGTTTCTGCTTTCTTGGGCCATGCCTCCATACCATGTTTTCTTTGTGGTGTGCCATGGTCGAGCGGATTAATGCATCGGATTTGTGTTCTGATGGCTAAGTTGTCAGAATGTGGGTTTGAATCCTGCCTGCGACCGGGGTGCTTGTGTCCATCAGCAAGACACTTTACCATAATTGCTTCTCTCCACCCAGGAGTAAATGGGTACCTGTGAGGGCAGAGTTGGTTGTTGTGTTTGATTAGCCCTATATGTGCTGAAATGAATTATTGTATTGTTTATGCTATGTGTATTAAAATAAATATTGATTGATTGAAAACAAAATATGAGTCTATGTTTGAGTCACTAAAACATGGTGACTCTAGTCTGAGTACAAGTCACTAAAAATGGCACTTGAGTCAAATAAGTCTGCAAGGATACTGTTGATTTTTGAATTGTTGAAAAGCGGTGAGGATTGGGCTTCTTTCAAATCTAGATTGAAGAGTTTATGATGTTTGTGATATGCCAAGACAAGATCACACCATGCAGTCAGCTGCTTCTTTCTTGTTTCCAGGTTTGGTTGTAATCTGAAACAAATAATAATGATAGGTGTCACAATCTATATGAATGATTACAATTCAACACACAGTCACATACATGTAGTTGTTGTAGTTGATCTTTCACTAAGAAATATTAAATTTTCAAAATTACAATAATTGTCATGTAATTCAACTCATTAAAAATATCAGATAACTTAATCACTGATTTCCTAATTAATTTAAAGCCAGTATACTCTCTTGATGTCTGTAAACACATCCATACTTTTTAACATGTGTCAAGGTTTCATTGAGTAAAGTGAAAATAAAGTGAAAATGCATTCTTATTTTTGTTGTATTCATTTTAATTGGAATTTACACTGACAAGACACTGCAGTCAGACACTAAAAATGGGAAAAAACAGATAAAAAAGAGAGTAAAATGGTACCCTACAGATGGTACAGTTGTATTATTATTAAAGTATTCTGAAAGAAAATAAATTGCCTAGGTGCCAAGTTTGCCATGTGGCAGGTTCCAATTTGAAGAAACAAATTGGCAGGTGCTGACTGGGTGCATAGTTTTTTCCTGGTAGCCTACCGTGTTTGCAGGTACTGAGCTGAGGCATATAATAGGGACCGCAAACGAACTACCGCGCATCGCTACTGCGCATGCCGCTGCCGAAAAATTTGCGTGTACAAAAAATGGTACACCGCGGGTCGCATCGCTTTCGCTCGGCTAGCGCAAAGCACTGTGGGATAGCATCGCTTTTGTAGACGCCATTTTGTTTTTCGATAAATTCTGAGGATACTGCCGAAAGAATCACGAAAATCAACCATTTTTTCGCCACATTTTAAGGAAATTGAAAGGTAAGTAATTTTCAATGTCAAATTTTAAGTATAAGGGGACTTTGAATATCAAATAAAAGGGCAGAAATGGAAAGATTGACGTCGAAATAGGGTAGAGACGATGTTTTCTAACCGGGGGACGCTGCCTTAAAAGAGCTGTGGCAATTTCTTAAACATGGGTCCAGCTGGCATTACATGAAAAATCTTTCGATGTCGGTCCCTTATTCTGTATTTAATGTCTGTGGGGATTTTTAATACCAGGATTTTCAGAAAAAACGATGTTTGAGCGAAAAACAATCTGAAAAGCATGTGTGTGAAAAATATATTTCCATCAAATTCAGAGGGAGTAAGTTTAACTAATATAATCTGTAATAGTGTTTGTTGCGAGGCTAGTATTGGGGTTTTGGCTGTTCTCTTTATTGAACCTACTTTGTACTCGACCGGTGATTATAAAAAAAAAAATTCCCCCAATGTTTTTCATTCAAAATACATTTGAAATATACACAATTAAACTTTAAAAAGGAACTACATTTCAGGAAAGTATAGTTAAAGAATATCCATGCATTTGCAAATTTAAAAAAAAGTTTTCCCAAATATTTTTTTTATGAAACATGGGGTATGTTTTATTGTCTTTAATTTCTAATGAATAAAGTGTTTTACTTAATATTTTTATTATTTTTCAAAATTTTACAGGAATGGGTGTTTCCCTTGAAGTGTGGAGGCAACGAATAGGATGTCAAGTAAGACTGATTGCGGTGACACCATGTGGAATCTCAATTGAGTAGTAATTAGTTCTGAAAAGAACTGGGGGTACAACTCGACGTTTCGATCAGTATGCTCTGATCGTCCTCAGGAGAATGCCGGACTCTGGAAAATGCTGCTGCTTAAGTAGACTGCTGGAGGATCATCCCATGAATGGATGCTGGAGGATTAGTTCGTTGAGGCGCGCAGGCGGGAAACTGAGACTATGAGACTAGGATCCTAGGGGTTGGGGAGAGGAGTGTGCTCACTGAACTGAATCAGTTGTTAACAAGCACAGGGGAAGGAGGGTGGTTGACTTAGGATATAGGGGATCCCTCAGTCTGGGGTGGGTTATGGACTTTGGATATAGAAGATCCTTCAGTCTGTAGTATAGGTCGCCAAATGTCGCTGATGAAGAAACCGATGTCCTGTGGCACAGTGTCGTGTTTGACGATCTCGATGGCCTCTCTGATGCGTCTGGGGTGCCATGCGTCGATGGGTGTGATGAGTTGGGCTGCCTGCCAGTCGATTTGGTGGTCCTTGATGTGCGAGTGCTTGACGATGGCGGACTTCTCGAAATCTCCTCTGCGGCCGTGTGCTCGGTGTTCCTTCAATCCCAGCCACCTCATTCATCAAAACTTTCAGAAGATGAGGCAGTCTTCAATAAAGCTGGCATTCATCTTGGTCTGGGCATTCGTACGTACTTGGCTGTTTTCATCATTTCATCTCTTTGCGGTCTGCTACTCTCCAGAAAACTGTGCGATATCACCTTATCTGGTGATGTTGAGCTTAATCCCGGACCTCCAATTGCTGGTACTACCCCACCACTTTCTGACGATATTCTAAAATCCTTGAAGAATGGAACTTGCACTGAAGTGAATCTTCATCATCTGGTAACAAATAAGCACATCTCGCAGACATATTCACTGCGGGAAACTCTTCCTACATCACCATGGTCAGTGGCAGAGAAGTGGATGAGATTGATTCTACCAGGATTTCCAACTGTAGGCGCTGACTGGGAGAAAAAATTAAGAATAAGTTGGACAAAAATTCATAACACGTATCAGGACCTGAGAAAAAACAAAGGATATGCGGATGGAAAGAAGCGTTTGACGGATTGGGAGGAGAAGGAATACAAGCTACCAGAGGTCAAAGGGCCTCGCACCAAGACTACAAAACATTCACAACCATTTGTTTTTGATGTCCAGGTTGTTCAGGCGGCAAATGAGAAACTGACTGAAAAGAATGCATCACTCAAAACTGAAAATAAGGAACTCAAACAGAAAATTGATGAGCTACTGGGAAGACCTTCCCCTCACTCACAAAAGGTACAACAGCGCAGGGAAAAAGTCATTCTACAATAATAAAAGGTCAAAAACAAACAATCCAAGAACTGGAAAAGAAGAAGGACAAACTTTCGGAAAAACTTACCAAGGAGAAAACGACCAAGAGATCATTAACCTTAGAGTTTCAACAATCTACAAAAATGGCCAAAATGGAAGATACTTCAAACAAACAGTGGACAGAAACCTACACAAGCTCTCTTGAAAAGGAAATTGATGAACTCCGGCATCAGGTCAAAAAACAAAAAGAAACAATTGATCAGCTGTTAAAGGACAATGCAACTTTGCATGATGAACTACATGAACATTCTGAGGACAGAAGTAAAGAAATTGTGTTTTTCAATAAAGACACAAATCAGTATTTTCCTTTTGTACACAAATATGTGTGGAATTTGATTGGTAAGCATGTGTCATATGGGAATGTAACAAGTGTTATTCTCATTGTTTTAGAAATGCTAAATCTAAAGTTTGATAGATTGCCAAGTGAATCTACTGTCCGAAACATGAACAATGAAAGAACATTGGTATCGCAAATACAAATAGCACAGATTTCAGACAAACAAGATACAACACTAGGAACAGATGAAACACCCAAAAATTCAGACATTTTTATGACGTACATGTACACAGTTACAGACGACGATGGTGAGGCTCACCTTTTAGGTCTAAGGCAGATGGCTTCAAAATCTGCCAAACACACACTAGACAAACTAAAAGAAACCATAACAGATATAACAGATATGCCAAAAAGCCAATGCTGGTAATAATGTAGGTCATCAAATCTTATGTCAGATAAGGAACACCATGTCGGACAGAGCAGCGATGGAAGTTCTGTTCAACGAAATGCTGAAGTCCTATCGTGAAGAATGCCTCCCATTGTACGTCAAGAACTGGGAAAACTTTAGTGTGCCAGTTCAAGAAAAACTATCTGAAATGTTCAATTTTATCTTGTGGACTGCACCTTCTTACTTCAATGGCGGATGCAGTTGCATCATCCTTTAAACAATTTGAAGAGAGGCACTTGGGAGGGAAGAAAGTCGGTGCTGCCGCAGAATCAGGGATAATTGTTTTAAATACATCATGTGGCATTATTCGGCTAGTGCAAAACGCATGCAAAGCACTTGCACGAGGTGCAGACGAAAAGAGTGGCGTGCACCGGGCATGGAAAGTATTTAAGAGGAAAGCAGGTCTTGTCACCACATACTTTCAGCCTTTCCGAGGAAATAGATTCAATGTTGTTTTTTTATTCGGAGGCCGCACATATTTCTTGGCAAACCATATTAAAGATTTTCTTGGTAATATTCATGGTACAACGAATGGACTTCTTAAGGCACTGTATGCAGACTGTAAGGAGCCTCTCTACTTGGCTGGATGTAAAGTATTGGGTATAATTAATAAAACAATTAGTGCACCATTGTGGCGACTGACGGAGAAAAGAGGTCATATACTGGAGATGTGTGAGACCTACACAGGACTGGTAGAGTTTTTAGAGAAAGTAACATCTGAAGAAAAGATACTTGCAGATTTTGCATTTGGTCATATGGGATATTTTGATGATTCTCTGCTTGAAAAGGATGAAATTTATTATTCTGTTTTAAGCCCAGGGCCATTTGATGAAATTGCTCTCTGTCTTCTTCAACACACGCTGCTAACTCTTCTTCAACTTTTCAAACGGATCACAGCCAACTATCTTCCAAGAGGAAAGTTCTATTCGGTAAAGGATAACAAGGATGTCCAACAAGCCACCACATCAGCCCCAAAGCATAATAAACTACCGGAAAGAATATTTGGTTACTTAGATTATCTCATTCATAAACGCCCCAACTCAACAATAATAACAAATGAGGCGCAAGTAATGTACGTTTTTAACAAAACTGGAGAATTTGTTAAAAAACAGAGTGAAGAAGAGTTGGAGAAACTTGTAAAAACTGTAAGAACTGAATCGAGGAATGCTCAAGCAACTGCAAAACGAAGAAGCCAGGAGATAATGACTTACTGGGAAAAGCAACAAGAGGAAAAAGCTAAGGCCCTAGAGGAAAGTAGACTCCGTATACTCGCAAGAAAAGAAAATCTAACTCATGACCAGGGTTGTAGCTACGCCGGTCGGCGCCGGTCGGGTCTAACCGGCACTCCCGCTGGCCGACCGGCACCAAACGCAAATTGATGTCTTACCGACCGGCACAAAAATTGTGTGAATATTTTATTAAACAGTAATAAATGTAAAAAAAAGTTCATGTATTCTTCATTTCTTTGAGTTATTTGCCACTATTTTGAGGACTTTAGTCTATAGATCCATTAATTAACCCTCCTACTCTAGGTGCACTTTAGTGGGAAGTTACTATAGTGGTCAAAACCAGTCAATTGACCGTTTTTGACTGTTGAATCAACTGTGCACACATGGGCACTGGTGACTTGTTTTGACCATTTAGGTAACTGCCACACACTGTGCTATGACTGCTGGTGACTGATAAGATCATTATCAGCTTCTGGGGATCACTGACTTGTTTTGACTGAACAAACAATGATAGGGTGCTGGAGGCTGACAGTTGTTGACTGATAAATCAATGCAGGGACACTTAGGCTAGGAGTCTAGGACCGCGTTCACACTTGATCCGGCAAGGGCGATCAAAGGAGGATCAGATCCTGCAAGGGCGATCAAAGGGCGATCAACAGCTAGTGTGAACGCAAGAGCGATCAGGATCTGATCCTCCTTTTTGATCCCCTTTATTGCGGGATCAGGAGGATCTGATCCTGCAAGGTGGATCAAAAACGTAGTGTGAACGCAACGCAGGATCAGACCCCGCACTTGACCCACCGACTTCCGGTCTAATCAAACAGACTGAGCGCGAGTTGAAAAAATAAACCGCGAAAGCTTGTAAACAACCAGTGTTGGTTATGCAATGAGAGCGTCCCCTTATTACACTGGTTCCAACACGTAACACAGCATTTCTGTGCACAAAAGAACATTACACGATTTGAATGGTACTTGGCATTTGCATCCCTGTTCTGCATGCAACAACCGTGCGTGACGAACCACATGCTTCGACCATTTCTACCTCTATGCATCGACCAGTTTCCTTCTCATCAGGCTTTCGTGTTTTTTATCATAATACCACGGTTTTCATTAGTATTTGAAAATCATTTTGTATATCCATATTTTGTATTTTCTTGTCGCAGTATTATAGTACACTTAAGGTTTAGTGTTGTTGGTGGTAAAATTGTGCCAGAATTAATGGCAACAACACCGCAAATAAACGAAACTGATCATCCATTAAAAAACTGTAATTTAATGAGGAAAAAATCAAACGTAAACGGTGAAAGTGAGTCGGTCGAACTGTGTCTGTAAAATTAGCGAACGAAGCATAAGCTAAGATGGCGGCATGCATCACCCCGGGCAACGCGTGTGCCGCGTGCGCACAATCAATGACCTTGCTCAGTTGACCTGTCACACGAGCAGTGTGGAACTTCCGTTGAACCGACGGTCGGGCTAGGGGGATCAATGCACGATCAGACTCAAGTGTGAACGCGTCCGCGATCAGTTTGATCGCCCTTGCAGGATCTGATCCTCCGTTGATCGCCCTTGCCGGATCTAGTGTAAACGCGGTCAATGACTTGTTTTGACTGATAAATTAATTTCTTTTGACCAAAGTGCTTATATCAGTCCAAAACGTTGACTCATTTTGACGACCATCCACATTACATGTACCAATTAAAAACAGTCACCTCATTTTGTCCAAAGTGCCTTTACCAGTCGAAAATGGTCGACTCATATTGACCACCTTCAACATTGCATGATAATGCTTTTACCACTACCAGTCAAAAACAGTCGACTGTTTTTGACTGATTGATGTACTTGCTACACATTAGGTTTGACAGTGTTTGACCAGTAAGTGCTGTAGACATACACTGGCATGAACTTTGAAATTTTGACTGATTTTGACCCTTGTAGTAGTAGGAGGGTTAAAACATTGTACGATATTATAAAATAAATCTCAGTTTGTAGCGGTACAAATAAATACACTAGTTAGCATTTATTTATGACGTCAGGGAAAAGACCTGGGAATCCCCATTATGATTGGTTGTTTGCGCCTGCACGATGAGCTAATGCCACTAGTCTCTACCGCGTGTAAATGATGCGACGTGCTTCGTAATGTCGATGTACGTAAATTTCAGGTTGGTTAAGCGTGACTTCAGAACGTGTAGCTTTCCCGCGATGTGCTCAGCAAAGGGAAAATTATTCACGTGCGTCCCTCCGCCCATTCATGAAAAGTTTTGTGAACGTTTTTTGGAAGTGTTTTGATCAAAATAATTATGTCGCACTCGCAGAAAAGTATCACTAGCTTTTTCTCTTCGGCCACTAAACGCAAGGGGCCAGCAGTGATAGACACGGCAGCCGGGTCAAGCGAGAAGCCGGCAAATTCGAGACATTCTTCTGCGACCACATCTTCGTGTTCGAGTACAACTGACCCGGGAACTGATCACGCTACCGAGTCTTCGGCCACTGTGGATTTAGGCCAAAAACTCGGAGCTGCTATGCCTGAAGGCCCCGGTTGCTCAAGTGTTACCTCATCAAAAAACAGAAGCAGGCATCTAAGTTTAATAGCGAAAAGTGGACACCTGGTAGGCCATACAGAAGTTTCAGTTTTTCTGAGCCAACATTGTTGTCAATTGCATTGGAGGGCACTCCTTCACATCATAAATGCTTGTATAATACTATGAAAATATCATACTATTATACAACAAATTATGTGAAAGGTGAGCCCTCCAAATCTATTCTTAAAAGCTAAAACCCAGTTTAACACATTCTTCAGTTGTTATTTTTGAATTGAGTATTAGCAAGGTTAGGTAGTAGTTACATGTGTATTCAAAACAATGACAAAGTTAAAAATTTAAAACTTACCTGATGAAATATCTTATATAATGAACATACTTAAAAAGATACATCATTTTTCTAAAACAACTCCTCCAATGGAATAGATTTTCACAGCTAGATTTAAGGTCAGATTGTTTCCTTTATTCCAATTAAATATGAATTCACATTTTACCAAACAAGTACAATATATAGGGGCCGAGAGATATTCATTCAATATCAGCGTAAAATATGTCATTAATTTTTTTACATAAATAATACTTGTATGAGTGAAATGGATAGTTGTAACAGCAATTTATTGAAAATATATTTAGATAGCTATAATTAAAAAAAAAATTAAGTTGATAGCTTACTTAGTTTTTGTGATACAGCCAATCCATTTTGTTTACTGCTTTGTTTACGTTGAGAAAATTTAGTAAACAAATTAAATGAGTCATTATTGAAAAACAGATTGAGAAAAACTTGTTTTACTTGGACTGTGTGTTTTATTTATATGTAAGGGACCCAAAACCACCATAATACCCTTCACAATATCTAATTTTGACCAATGAAGGTATTATTGTTGTTTACTATTGTTTCCATGGCAATGATTGTTTACATCGTTAACAACTAAATTTAAATTTTATATAATCTGTTTCGGATAACATTCAGGTACACCTTCATAAAGTTTCAGGGCTGTGGAAACTATAGTATTTACAATATGGCAGTTTCCTTTTGTTTACCAACTTGTTTACAATGGTAAACAATACCAAAATGACACCTCTTGAACCGAAATCTCCATAGGAAAATTGAACAAAATTTTCTGAAAACGAAAACAGTAAAAAGGGAATAACTTGTCCGATTTGAATGATTCAAAAAGATTTTCAATTAGAACTATATTCTCTATCATAAAATATCAAAAGATTCAGTATAAAAGGACATTTCAAAAATGGGTTGCGGTCCCTACATAAGTTTGCTCAGGTGACCAGCAGAATTTCTATTGTGATGGCTGAATTTTTACAATAAAATAAAACAAATTTTTATGTGGGAGTAATTGTAGAATGCCCCGCGTTTTCGGAGTGACCCCAAAAATTACCTGGCTGCACGGAGTTTGCGGAACGCAATCAGTTGGTCGTTCTGTTTGAACTGATGTGATAATTCATGGTGCGGTTTAATGTAGGGGACCAGTCTATCAGCCATCCTGCAGAGGGGATGGTCGGTGAAGTGGTTGTTATGTGTCGCTTGAGGGCAGCAAGAACATTCGTTGTTGCGTTCAAAAGTATGGGGGATTGGAAAATAGTCCAAGTCCAAAGTGTCTGTGGTACAGTGGCTAAGAGGCTACTTTGGCTACTGTCATTGATCCATTATGATAATGTGTAAAAGCAGTCTTGCGTGCAAAAGCAATGAGAGGATTGAAAAATAGTCTAAGTCCAAAGTGTATGTGGTACAGTGGCTACGCGGCTACTTTGGCTACATTAACTGTTCTATATGAAACACGTGTAAAAGCAGTCTTGCGTGTAAAAGCAATGGGAGGATTGGAAAATAGTCTAAGTCCAAAGTGTCTGTGGTACAGTGGCTACGCGGCTACTTTGGCTACATTAACTGTTCTATATGAAACACGTGTAAAAGCAGTCTTGCGTGTAAAAGCAATGGGAGGATTGGAAAATAGTCCAAGTCCAAAGTGTCTATAGTAAAGTGGCTACGCGGCTACTTTGGCTACAGTGATTGTTCTATATGAAATACGTGTAAAAGCAGTCTAATTGCGTGCAAAAGCAATGGGAGGATTAGAAAATGGTCTAAGTCCAAAGTGTCTGTAGTAAAGTGGCTACGCGGCTACTTTGGCTACATTAACTGTTCTATATGAAACACGTGTAAAAGCAGTCTTGCGTGGAAAAGCAATGGGAGGATTGGAAAATGGTCTAAGTCCAAAGTGTCTGTGGTACAGTGGCTACGCGGCTACTTATGGCTACACTGATTGTTCTATATGAAACACGTGTAAAAGCAGTGTTGCTTGAAAAGCAATGGGAGGATTGGAAAATGGTCTAAGTCCAAAGTGTCTGTAGTAAAGTGGCTACGCGGCTACTTTGGCTACAGCGACTGTTAAATATGAAACACGTGTAAAAGCAGGCTTGCGTGCAAAAGCAATGGGAGGATTGGAATAATAGTGCAAGTCCAAAGTGTCTGTGGTACAGTGGAGTGCAGCGGCTACTGTAGGTACAGTGATATGCCCATTTGAAACGTGTGTAGAAGCAGTTTGCTTGTAAAGGAATGGGAGGTTGTAATAATAATTTATAAGTTTTTATGGGCCATGACGACATGAAGTAATTTTAAACAAAGAAATTGACAGTTTTAGAAGAGGATGTAATTATGTTGTAAAGAAAGCAATTTATTACAGCATTTTAATAAACATAAAACAATATTAATTTAATGGTTGCGTTGCATTGTAACAATGGATGGTGTATGAAATAACAACATAATGATATTCGGTTTGTAGAATGTTATTTGTATAACTTACGAGGGCTGAGATTAGAAGAACATGGAGAAATCAGATATTTTCCCAACGGACTTAATTAAATGTGGGATTTGAATAGGAAAGTCGCATGTTCTAAAATATGTAAAGAGTGGGAAGAATGTAATTCATGAATTATGTAAAGTAAATGTATGACATTACTTAGTAGCATGTTAAAAATATGCAATTAATTAAATTGTGATATAATTGGAACTTCTAATTACAGGCTGCAAACACAATCAAGATGGCCGCTGTATGTGGCGGCCTTTATTTCCATTATGAATTGAACACTATCACGTGACACATCACTGTCACTTACTTATGAGAACGAAGCAATATGTATCATGACTTATGAGAACGAAGCAATATGTTTCATGACTTATGAGAACGAAGCAATATGTATTATGACTTATGAGAACGAAGCAATATGTATGATGACTTATGCGAACAAAGCAATATGTAATCCCTGTCGAATCCCTGTCGAATCCGTGGCAAAACAGGCCTTGTAGTTTTCTATGGTTTAGCAGTGACAAAAATCAACGCACTGAACGGACCCCAATGTTCTTACACGACCTCGAAGTGTGACGTGGATGAATACACAACGCCTATGGGTCGTTCATCGTTCGAGAGGCTGGCTGTGAACAACAAGTAGTGCAGCAGTACAGTACACAAAGCCGATCAAGCGTGACGTAGTATTTGTAGCAGTAGCCGTGGCTACAAAAGGACTGTGTGAGTTGCGGGGTATACTATTACTACAATACTAGACAATTGTGCCTTTATGCGAAACAATAATTCCAAAATGGAAAAACATAATAAGAACTCTAAACTTCTTGTTGAATGATTATTGGAAAATTGCTTGGTTTATGAGTTGGAGCACAAAATGCCGTTCGTGACGCCCGTGTAATTTAATGAGCCAATAGTCCCAATACTGAAATTCTGGCTACTCGATCCTGTTGTTGAGTGTTACTGTTGGGTTCTGAACAACATTCCATATTGTTTCGTCTGTATAATCATTGTCTCTCAGAAATTAAACAGATTTAAGAGCTATTATAGTAATTATGAATTCCTTTATTTAATATCTGGGAAAAATGAGAATACTTACGTAAAAAAAGGTGGAAATTCATATTGCCACGGCCACTGAAAATCTGCCATCTCACAGATCTCTGTGTCCTTTTCAATGTTTATCCAATGTGTCTGGTATCCAGACTGTCTCATTTTGTTTTCACATGAGATTGGGTCTGATTGTTCTACCAATCTACCATACTTTATCAGCTAGTTCAACTATAACTCAAGAGGGCCTCCGAAGACCATCGTAGAACGAAGGAAGAGGAATGCTAAAAATTTCGCTTTAAGATTAATCATCCGGATCATTCGCAAAGAAATTCATCCAAAAGCAGGTAAATTAAGTATTTAAATCTGTATGTTTTTAAGAAGCCATCAATGTTGTTCCGCCTGATCCATTTCATGAACCTTGACCCGTAACGTTTGGCTTTTTATTCATGAAAAACTGCGGACACAATAACAGCTATTGCACCCATTTAGTGAATATTAATAATTAAATACTAAATAGGCCTATTAAAAAAAAAAATTGCCGATCAGATATTGTCTCATAATATATCACTCTTGCTTTGGGAAAGAATGTAGAATACAACCGCCATTTTCTATCCAAATATGACAAAATATCACAGATTTTCCTTTAAAAGATGATAGAGGACACACTGTCTTTTGTAAGGAGATGAAAGTTTAGATTAGTTAGGTATGTGCGTATCCCACACATTGCCGCAAATCTTTTTGGCCGCAGCCTCAATCTCGGGTTGAATCGCTGTGGCGAAGACACCGTGGAGATAGCGCTTTGTAACGTTTTGCTGAGGCCGTTCTTTTTGACGTACCCAGTAGATTTTTTTCGAAGACGTAGATCACATATTCTCCTTCAACCTCGTTCTCGAATTTTCTGAATGCGGCATATAGAAGTTTCCAAAAAAAATTCTCGAAATTTGGGTTTGTTCTTGCTCATCAAAACCATCGACGATTTACTCAAAGGTGAGTAAAATACCTTATCAAACCACAATAATAATTGTTCTATACTTGTTTTCTACCTCTTGGCCAATTTTGACGGCGATTGGACGATTCGCAGTTACGTTTTTTTGATTCATAGAAATCGATGTCAACCAAAGATTGTATTGCGCCACGTTCAGCGCGCGTTAGACCTACCAATTTTCAGTCCGATAAATCGTCCGTTTAAACCTAATATACATCGGCGTAACACAATAAATATTAGTTCTCATGAACTTATTTCATTTTTTTTCTTCATATTTCCAGTCCAATATCATTTATTATTTTTTATAATGTTTAATTAAATCAGGGATAAGAATTTCTCGCGGATTTCAGTATAATTTATACTATAAATATTAAAAATTCTCAGATTTGAGTAATTTTTTTTCTGTTTTTTAAAATTTATTTTCGTTATTTTGTTTTATCTTCCAGTCCAATATAATTTATAAACTGTTCTAATATTTAATTAAATCAGGGATGAGAATCTTTCGAAGATTTCAGTGTAAAAATAGGAAAATAATCGTCAGATTTGAGTATTTTTTTTTTTTTTCATTATTTTTTAAATTTATTTATTTATTTTTTTAACACATTTTTTTTGTATTTCTTATTTGTAAATCAGCACTACAAAACAAACTAATCATTGAATTAGCCTGGAAATAGGTTATTATTCTTCCTCTTTTCCCAAGCATTCCAGTGATACCAACCTTTTGAAAATCGGACAAGAATTAAGAAAGTTATGATATGGAATCCGAGAAAATCTTGGAAACGGGTCACAAGTCAAATTTACATTTCTTTTGTTTTTCCTTATAAAATAATTGCCATTTACGGGCCTAAAATTGCCAGATTCAACATGTCATAACTTCCTTATTTTTGGTCACAGGAAGATGATCCTTATATCATTGTAATTGTCTATTCAAGACCTTGACAATGATACCAGTTGTATTGGAATCTGTTGATTTTGAAATTTTTTTGTCACATAGCTACATTAGTCAAGTGAGGATTAACAAACGATATTTTGGGAGATTTTGAGCAATGAATGTATGCACATACAGTGACATGTTGGCCATTTTGTTGTCTGCTAAAAACACATGCTTTGACATTGTGCACAAGTGGCGGTTGTATTCTAGTACATTCTTTCCATAAGGTTTATCGCAAATAGCAGCTGCAAGGAATCATGGGATGTCTGTGGGCGCAACAGCGCCACTGCGTGCCACGCAAACAAACAAAATATTGTTTATGTCACACAAGCTGCTCCAAACAAATGCCCCAAACTGTATCCCAGTATGCTTTGCGGCAGTTGCTTTAGCGCTATTTGCAATAAACCTTATTGGTTTATTTGTTTTTGAATGTTTTGTTCAAGGTCTTGCTGCATCATTGCCACTGTTGAAGCACTAACGTAGGTCTTGCCATTGTGGGTCGAATAAGACCTTGAGCTACAGACTTTTACATTGGAAATTTGGGAGACACTCAGGGGAAATTTGGTTCCTTTTTAATATCTCCTGAAACACTAACATTAGGTGCCTGTCCTCTTCACAGAATGCACCTAGATACTTCCTCTATCATTTGTATGAATGGATTGACAATGACCAAAACCGATTTGAAATGCCAAAAATTTGATTCTTTTTGACAGAACAACTCACAGGCCTGATACTATACGGAGGCAATTGCCTTGGTGCACCCTGGTCATTGCCTTGGTGCACCCTGGTCATTGCCTTGGTGCACCCTGGTCATTGCCTTGGTGCACCCTGGTCATTGCCTTGGTGCACCCTGGTCATTGCCTTGGTGCACCCTGGTCATTGCCTTGGTGCCCCTTGAAGTATTCTAATAGAAATTTACATTTTCCTCATACTCATAGAGGTGCCCTTAACCTAGCTTAAATTGCCTTGCCCCTACCAATAGATAGTATCAGGCCTGAACTCACCTTACATTATGACGTCATCCATGCCCATGGAGCCCATATTAAAGCCCATATCAAAGCCCATATCATATGAATCAATCTTGGTAACTAGTTTGTAGCTCTAAGGTCTGATTCGACCCAATGACAAGACCTTTGAGATAGTTACTGCAGCTATAACGTAATTAGATCGTACCTGTTATACAAATGTGAAATGTACTCACAAACATAACGTTTACTGTTATACAAATGTGAAATGTACTCACAAACATAACGTTTACTGTTATACAAATGTGAAATGTACTCACAAACATAACGTTTACTGTTATACAAATGTGAAATGTACTCACAAACATAACGTTTACTGTTATACAAATGTGAAATGTACTCACAAACATAACGTTTACTGTTATACAAATGTGAAATGTACTCACAAACATAACGTTTCCTGTTATGCAAATGTGAAATGTACTCACAAACATAACGTTTACTGTTATACAAATGTGAAATGTACTCACAAACATAACGTTTCCTGTTATGCAAATGTGAAATGTACTCACAAACATAACGTTTACTGTTATACAAATGTGAAATGTACTCACAAACATAACGTTTCCTGTTATGCAAATGTGAAATGTACTCACAAACATAACGTTTACTGTTATACAAATGTGAAATGTACTCACAAACATAACGTTTCCTGTTATGCAAATGTGAAATGTACTCACAAACATAACGTTTACTGTTATACAAATGTGAAATGTACTCACAAACATAACGTTTACTGTTATGCAAATGTGAAATGTACTCACAAACATAACGTTTCCTGTTATACAAATGTGAAATGTACTCACAAACATAACGTTTACTGTTATACAAATGTGAAATGTACTCACAAACATAACGTTTACTGTTATACAAATGTGAAATGTACTCACAAACATAACGTTTACTGTTATACAAATGTGAAATGTACTCACAAACATAACGTTTACTGTTATACAAATGTGAAATGTACTCACAAACATAACGTTTACTGTTATACAAATGTGAAATGTACTCACAAACATAACGTTTCCTGTTATGCAAATGTGAAATGTACTCACAAACATAACGTTTACTGTTATACAAATGTGAAATGTACTCACAAACATAACGTTTCCTGTTATGCAAATGTGAAATGTACTCACAAACATAACGTTTACTGTTATACAAATGTGAAATGTACTCACAAACATAACGTTTACTGTTATACAAATGTGAAATGTACTCACAAACATAACGTTTCCTGTTATGCAAATGTGAAATGTACTCACAAACATAACGTTTCCTGTTATGCAAATGTGAAATGTACTCACAAACATAACGTTTCCTGTTATACAAATGTGAAATGTACTCACAAACATAACGTTTACTGTTATACAAATGTGAAATGTACTCACAAACATAACGTTTACTGTTATACAAATGTGAAATGTACTCACAAACATACATGTAACGTTTACTGTTATACAAATGTGAAATGTACTCACAAACATAACGTTTCCTGTTATGCAAATGTGAAACGTACTCACAAACATAACGTTTACTGTTATACAAATGTGAAACGTACTCACAAACATAACGTTTCCTGTTATGCAAATGTGAAACGTACTCACAAACATAACGTTTACTGTTATACAAATGTGAAACGTACTCACAAACATAACGTTTCCTGTTATGCAAATGTGAAATGTACTCACAAACATAACGTTTACTGTTATACAAATGTGAAATGTACTCACAAACATAACGTTTCCTGTTATGCAAATGTGAAACGTACTCACAAACATAACGTTTACTGTTATACAAATGTGAAATGTACTCACAAACATAACGTTTACTGTTATGCAAATGTGAAACGTACTCACAAACATAACGTTTACTGTTATACAAATGTGAAACGTACTCACAAACATAACGTTTCCTGTTATGCAAATGTGAAACGTACTCACAAACATAACGTTTCCTGTTATACAAATGTGAAACGTACTCACAAACATAACGTTTCCTGTTATGCAAATGTGAAACGTACTCACAAACATAACGTTTCCTGTTATGCAAATGTGAAACGTACTCACAAACATAACGTTTACTGTTATACAAATGTGAAACGTACTCACAAACATAACGTTTCCTGTTATGCAAATGTGAAACGTACTCACAAACATAACGTTTACTGTTATACAAATGTGAAACGTACTCACAAACATAACGTTTCCTGTTATGCAAATGTGAAACGTACTCACAAACATAACGTTTCCTGTTATACAAATGTGAAATGTACTCACAAACATAACGTTTACTGTTATACAAATGTGAAATGTACTCACAAACATAACGTTTACTGTTATACAAATGTGAAATGTACTCACAAACATAACGTTTACTGTTATACAAATGTGAAATGTACTCACAAACATAACGTTTACTGTTATACAAATGTGAAATGTACTCACAAACATAACGTTTCCTGTTATGCAAATGTGAAATGTACTCACAAACATAACGTTTACTGTTATACAAATGTGAAACGTACTCACAAACATAACGTTTCCTGTTATGCAAATGTGAAACGTACTCACAAACATAACGTTTCCTGTTATGCAAATGTGAAATGTACTCACAAACATAACGTTTACTGTTATACAAATGTGAAATGTACTCACAAACATAACGTTTCCTGTTATGCAAATGTGAAATGTACTCACAAACATAACGTTTACTGTTATACAAATGTGAAATGTACTCACAAACATAACGTTTCCTGTTATGCAAATGTGAAATGTACTCACAAACATAACGTTTACTGTTATACAAATGTGAAATGTACTCACAAACATAACGTTTACTGTTATGCAAATGTGAAATGTACTCACAAACATAACGTTTACTGTTATGCAAATGTGAAATGTACTCACAAACATAACGTTTACTGTTATACAAATGTGAAATGTACTCACAAACATAACGTTTACTGTTATGCAAATGTGAAATGTACTCACAAACATAACGTTTACTGTTATGCAAATGTGAAATGTACTCACAAACATAACGTTTACTGTTATGCAAATGTGAAATGTACTCACAAACATAACGCTTACTGTTATGCAAATGTGAAATGTACTCACAAACATAACGCTTCCTGTTATGCAAATGTGAAATGTACTCACAAACATAACGCTTACTGTTATGCAAATGTGAAATGTACTCACAAACATAACGTTTCCTGTTATGCAAATGTGAAATGTACTCACAAACATAACGTTTACTGTTATGCAAATGTGAAATGTACTCACAAACATAACGTTTACTGTTATGCAAATGTGAAATGTACTCACAAACATAACGTTTCCTGTTATGCAAATGTGAAATGTACTCACAAACATAACGTTTACTGTTATGCAAATGTGAAATGTACTCACAAACATAACGTTTACTGTTATGCAAATGTGAAATGTACTCACAAACATAACGTTTACTGTTATGCAAATGTGAAATGTACTCACAAACATAACGTTTCCTGTTATGCAAATGTGAAATGTACTCACAAACATAACGTTTCCTGTTATGCAAATGTGAAATGTACTCACAAACATAACGTTTCCTGTTATGCAAATGTGAAATGTACTCACAAACATAACGTTTACTGTTATGCAAATGTGAAATGTACTCACAAACATAACGTTTCCTGTTATGCAAATGTGAAATGTACTCACAAACATAACGTTTACTGTTATGCAAATGTGAAATGTACTCACAAACATAACGTTTACTGTTATGCAAATGTGAAATGTACTCACAAACATAACGTTTACTGTTATACAAATGTGAAATGTACTCACAAACATAACGTTTCCTGTTATGCAAATGTGAAATGTACTCACAAACATAACGTTTACTGTTATACAAATGTGAAATGTACTCACAAACATAACGTTTACTGTTATACAAATGTGAAATGTACTCACAAACATAACGTTTCCTGTTATACAAATGTGAAATGTACTCACAAACATAACGTTTCCTGTTATGCAAATGTGAAACGTACTCACAAACATAACGTTTACTGTTATACAAATGTGAAATGTACTCACAAACATAACGTTTACTTTAAAGCTGAAATATGTTCAACTTTTGCTAATATCACATTATTAGCTTTTGACGTCACATTTCACTTCACACTTACGTTTGTGTGAATTATGACCCGATGGTGAACTGACCTAATTATGTGACTAATTAGGCCATATACTTACCATTGTCCACAATATAGACAGTAGTCAAATGACCCAAAACACATTCATGTCAGAGGGCGCCCTCTATAGTTTGTTTTGTGTGCTAGTGAAAATAGCATTTATAGTGATAGTAGTATTAAGTCCGGTAATATGGCACATAGTCTTACATTTTTCCCCTCATTCAGGCTTGACAAGTAATATACACCACATTGCTAAGAACACAATATTTTTACTACTAGAAAAAAAATTTAAAAGCATTTTCAAGAAAAAGAATAAGTAAGACTTAAGGTTTGCATGGTGGAAAGTTATAATAGAGTAAGTTTGTGGTAATACCATGTAATTAAGAAAAAGCAAATTTCTTCGTTTCAGAGATTTGGATTGAATTTTATGATACTAAAGTCCTTCTGAACTATTAAAAATGATTTTACTGAACAAGTTTCAAGTGGACTTTTCCACAGGGAAGGAAAATCAGAAAAATGAAGAAAAATCAGAATAGTGCACCAAGTTAGACAACAGCACAATATTATATCACATTATCATTTCAAAAGTATAATTGTTCAGAGGTGGTAATACATGTCTTCTCAGTATGTCATATGTCATAATGTCTCGGGATATTTGTTACCATCACCAAATATTGAGATTATGATTCAGTAATGTTGTAATCAGGTTATTACCAAAGGTGTACATTCCATTTCACAGAATGCTTTATTCTGATTTCTATTAAGTGTGCCAGGGATGATCACTTTATCCAAGAAGAGGAAAGAAGATGCGGCAAGGCAGGCCACTAATACCTACTCATCTCCAAAGACTGGAGATAACTCTAAGAGAGTATCAATACGAGATATGCTACTGAGGAAAGAAGTGCCAGAAATGGATTCAAATCTACCCAGTAAGAAGACAAGGATTTATCTTAAAGAAGACGACATAGTCATGTATACATCTGTTGTACAATGGAAGCCGGCCCCCGGGTGGTAAAAATCACTATTGGTGATGGTGAGGGCAGGCTTAGAATAGTAACAGGTTCATGAGATAGTGGGTACACGTCCATTTGGGTACACGTCCATTTGGTGCATCATGTTTGCCTGCAATACATCTCGTGTTACACTTAACAGTTTGAATAAAATTATTAGCAAATATCACTTTTCTTAAAAAATACAACACTTCAGACAAAAATAATTCTTGAGATATTTGATACATGATCATCAAAATTTACGCCAAATAACGTTTAGGTAAAACTTTGATTATTATTAAATTTGTTAATACCAGTGTTAATTTGTTAATACCTTAAAGAATGATATTAATTACTAATGTATGAATTTCAAACCCTATTTTGGTCATATTTATTATTTTGTTGTCATTAGCCTGTTGTTCAGTGCAATATGAAGATGTGAACAAGTTGCATTCTTTTCAACTCACGGTGGCGCCAGAGGAGGGCTACTGGAGGGGAGGAAAATTTGTTTTCAGTATCTATGTGCCGGAGGATTATAATATATTAGTAAGTATTCAAAGATATTATTTGGAGTGTGTGATGGAGGGGCGGAGACTTTTCAGACGTTGGTGTCAGCAGACTTACCAGTCCTTTTCCTATTATTTACGTAATACGAAGCATGCGTATGATATTGAGAACAATAGAAAAGAACCGGTAAGTATGCTGCCCTCTAGTGTCTCAAAAGTTGCACATTGGATTGTATAATGCAGCAGGCAAATGATGTAACTATAATTACTTATTATGAAATAGGATCCAACTACATGTACATGTAGGAAATATATCAGACCCATCAATCTCTGTCATAAATTCTGTTGTGCATACTA
This sequence comes from Zoroaster sp. YZ-2022, assembly GCA_029582265.1. Classification (NCBI taxonomy): domain Eukaryota; kingdom Metazoa; phylum Echinodermata; class Asteroidea; order Forcipulatida; family Zoroasteridae; genus Zoroaster; species Zoroaster sp. YZ-2022. The sequence goes on from CM055828.1 coordinate 37,393,051, forward strand.
TGTTAAGTTGTGCATGTTAAGTGCTTTGTAAATTGTTATTGCATATCAATGTAAATCCATGTAATTTAAACCTTCCTCAACCTATCAAATCCCAACACCATGGATGACTGTTGCTGGTTTACAGTACTCAACCCATCAAACTCCAACAGTCCACTTGCCATAACAGTACTCAACCCGTCAAACTCCAACAGGCCCTTAGCTGTTGGATTTTGATTGAGTAGGGACACATGGCCCAAAGTAAAGTTTGAACGCTGGAGTCACACAGTACTCAACCCATCATAATCCAACAATTGTTTTCATGCTTTAAAAAACTTAACTACATGTATACAAAAACTAAAACACCCTATGGAATAAGTGGTAGGTTCTAGTTGTATGATGTTAGACACAATGCCAAGCATACCTAAGTACAATATTTGCCTTTATCAGTTGTTTATTACAGCAGGTTGCATACACACACTCTCCACTCAAAGTCTAACAATGTTGCATGCTAGTAGAACCACCGTCCTCACTCAATCAAAATCCAACACTGTTACTGCACACATACAGTACTCATCCAGCCATATTCCAACACTTTACACATGCCATATCAGAAGTACACAGTACTCAACCCATCAAACTCCAACAATCCCTGGTGTTGGAGTTTGGCTGGATGGGGATCGTTAGGGTTAATCTTCTCAATTTGTATTTTTATTTTGTTTCTCAGCCACCAATTGTAAAATGTCACACCAGAATATGGCATCCTAACATATCAGAAGATGGAAAGATATGCCTTAGGTAAGTCTTGAGTTAGCATTATGAATAATTCAAGGTTAAACTGCAAATGATAAAAGGTTATTAAAAAATAATTGTTTCTGAAAAAAACCTACAATAAACAGTTATAGAGGTTGAGCTTGACATATATAATTTAAAGAATTGAAATTGTCTCAGGAGCACTTTCTACTCTATCCTGCTTTGAATGAGTACACTTAAAATATTTTACATTACCAAGAGAAAACTGTGTGATAAGAATGATATTTTTCAATGGTGTGTCTTATCAGTTTGTGACTTAACATGAAGACACATAATTTGTAATGATGACAAAACTATTTTTACAAGTATGCTTACTATGAATCAAAATTAAATAAATAACTTGTAAATGTTTCAGATTATTCTGTTCATTTAACCATTATCACATAGTGAAAATACATTCAGATTAAATGAGCAATTCTATAACCACATCTTAATAACTTATACATAGATAACACATGGGGCATAATCTATGCTATGTGCATTTTATATAAACGCATCATAAAGACACACATACACTTGTCTTAGATTTCTAAGACAACTTTTAACAGTTGCCAGCTTGTCTCCATCAGTAAATTCACACAAATGCATTATGTGATGGGTATAACGTGTTGTATATACACACGGATGGACATGCTTTAAGACTTTCCTTTGTCTTAGATCACGGTGGTCATCTTTTATGATTGATAATTGATTCGTTTACAGTATGTTCTGTGTTTGAGCTTGGTCTTATTCTATGTGTTGTTTTCTATAATTATAGCATACTCAGGGAGCATTCAGTTGATGGAACAGGTTGGGCACCAACCAGAAGGATGAAGGATGTAATATGGGGTCTTAGCTTTCTCTTCACAGTAAGTCATGTGACATAGATTTAACCAATCCTCAATCTCTCCATGTAAAGTAATTGACTAATTAAAAACGTTCTTTCACTCAATGTGCAAAAACTCAGCATTGTCCCAAAATAGTAATCGTAAAAACTACACAAAAAATTGCTGGATTTGATCATGAAGAGGTGTTATGTTAAAGGGGCAGTATCGTCACGATCAGAGTAGACTTTTAACAGGGCATGGAATTGGTGTCCTAGCTTAAGATGAACACAGTGACTGAAAATTACTGGCTCATTTATGCAGCAGCAATGGTAATATGACCTCATCATGTGGGTATTATTTTCAGTCACTGAGTTATTCTAAAACTAGCACTCCAATTCCATGCCCCAAATCCATCAAAATCCTCCAAGGGGCACTTTTTTGGAAAAATTCAGCACTGTCGGAAACTCCTCCAAATCAAGGGTGATTTGGGAGTCCGCGAAGGGACGATACTTACCTGTTAAACCTACAAACACACATTTCCCTAGCCGAAGGCTTCCTCGCTAGATTCTTTTTTACCGCACCCTAATAGCGCCCTATAGTGTCCCTTCCCATCATGCCTCTGCACCATGCGTGTCGTCGTCCTCTTTTTCTCGGGTGTGAGTAAAAAAGAAGAGTATAAGCTGAGCCCAAGTGGGGCAGGAGGGTGGGAGGTTTAACAAGTAAGTATCGTCCCTTCGCGGACTCCCAAATCACCCTTGATTTGGGGGAGTCCACTTCAGGGGACTCCCTTACCTGTTAACCAGTTGACGTCGGGAATATTAATTTTTTTCCGGTCCCCCGTGCGGGTTTATTTTCAGTGAAAAATCTGAAAAAATTTCTAGCCATTAATAATTTTTTTTGTCAATGAAACTAAGTTCGGACACCCAAATAAACACCTTACTCATTGACATTTTGAGAATTAAATGGCTAGTTTTTTAATTACGGTTGTGTTTGTTTAGCACAATTAGACCATTGGCAAGCCCCGATGCAACGGCCTATTAGCGACCAGCGCCCGGTCGAAAAGACGGCATACCTGGAGAGAGATCACATGCCTCGTAAACAATGGATATAAATCCCTCTTTACAAATCCCTGGCTGGTACGTCAAAGGAACAGGCCTTGGATAAAGGGATTAGGCAAAAATCAACGAAAAGAGTGAGCTTGTTCAGTATTTGCAGTGCATTTTGTCCGGGGCCACTGAACCGTGACCCCATGGACTCCGAGAAACAATTGCGTGTATACAAGTCAGTCGCCACGACAGCACGCCACGTGTGGCGTGTTGACAAGTCTCCCGGTGACACACACAAAAATCGGAATGCGTGTTTAGACGCTCTCCGATCCGCTGTCCACAAAAAATTTGCATGTATACACGGCATCCGAAGCGAACTGGTTAAACCTACAAACGCACAGATTAGCACAGGGAAAAAGGAGGAGGGCGAGGGCGAGGCAAAGGAAGAATCCGTCAAGGAAAAACCAATCGATTTGGTCCCTTCACGTTCTCCCAATTAAAACAGAAAATGTTACACACCCGTAAATGAAAGGTCCAGAAGGCACCAGCAGGGGCCGACATCCAGTCATTATGTGGAGGCCGGTTCGGAGGATCGAGCCATCCTGAGAGTGGCATGGCCAACCTGTCCCTCCGTCTGTTGTACATCCCACAGGTAACAAGACGTGAATGTTAAAGGCGTCTTCCAGGCTGCTGCTTGGAGGATGTCCTGAAGTGGGACACCTTTCATGTAGGTCCATGAAGTTGACATAGCCCGTGTCTCGTGAGCACGGGCAGTCTTCCCAGTGGAGGTGGGCCATTGCGATTGTGATGAGTGTATGGCCCGCACTATCCATCGGGAGATAGTATCCAGGGAGGCCGCCCCATGCGGCTTCGTGGATGAGATGAATAGTTGGGAGACAGAGCCCGAAGCGGCTTAGTACGAGCCAGATACCATTTAAGTGCTCGGACAGGGCACCAGAGGCTATCCGCAGGTATGGATGAGGCTGACTTGATGTCAGGGATAAAAATGTCTGGGGGAAGATATGAAGGGGACTGATTTTTCGTAAGGAAAGAATGACGGGGGATGAGGCGAACCCCGCCAGGTTCCCACCTGATATGTCCATGGTCAATGGTTAGGGCATGAAGTTCGCTACGGCGTCTTGCCGTGGCGATGGCTACCAAGAAGACCGTTTTGACAGAGAGGTCAATAAGTGATGCCTGAGCTAGTGGTTCGAAGGGAGCTATCTTAATAGACAAGCACCTGCCCCAGGTCCCATGAAGGCAGTAACTCCTTCCGTGGAGGACGTTCGAGGAACATGCCCCTGAGGAGTTGAGTCAAGGCCCCGTTGGATGAAACGGTAGAGTTATCTGGAAAACCGGTATGAACCGCACCGAGGGCCGAGCGATATCCTCGTATCGTGGCCACTGTAAGGCCCTGATTAAAAAGGGCAAGAAGGAAATCGCCTATTTGTTGTATAGATGCTGAGCAGGGATCAACAGAGTTGTCGCCGCACCATTTATGGTAATGTCGTAGGCGGCTGTTGTAGGTCCTCCTTGTAGATGGACGTCGGCTCCGGGCCGCCAAGGCTGCAGCGTTCTCTGAAAGGCCCGCTGAGCAACAGGATCGTTTGACAGCATCCAACACGTTAAGTGTAGAGTCTCCGGTTGGGGATGGTAAATGCGCGACTGAGGTTGGCTGAGAAGATCCTCCCTGTAGGGAAGCAGCACAGGAGGACTCACCAGAAGGCGGATTAGTTTCTGAAACCATGGCTGACGGGGCCAAAAAGGAGCTATCAGAAGCACTCTGCAAGGAGTGATCTCGATCTTTGCCAAACCCTCGGGAGGAGGGAGATCGGTGGGTAAGCATAAGCGTACATGTTTAACCAATCGGTCGATATGGCGTCCCATGCCCATGCCTGAGGATCCCTGCCCCGAGAGCAGTATACTGGTAACTGGTTGTTCCGGGCTGAGGCAAAGAGATCTATGTGGGGGCGATCGAACCGATGAAAGATGGCTCGAACCACGGATGGGTGCAACGTCCATTCCGTCGGCAGGGCTCTGTTTCTGGAGAGAGCATCTGCCACCGTATTCAGCCTCCCGGGTATGTGAACTGCTGATAGGGTTGTCTTGTTCGCTATGCACCAGCAGAGTAGGTTCCAAAGGTACATGCATAAGCGTGGGGACCGAGTGCCCCCCTGCCGATTAATGTAGGCCACAACCGTTGTGTTGTCGGTTCTGACTCGGGTGTGTTGGCCAGACACGGTCGGTCCGAAGTATTTCAGAGCCTTCTGAACAGCCAGGAGCTCGAGGATGTTTATGTGTAAAGGTTTCTCCTCTTGGGACCAAGTCCCTGCGCATGAGTCTGTCCCCAAATGAGCACCCCAGCCCAGGTTGGAAGCATCTGTGGTCAGAGTCAAGGTGGGTGAGACAAGTCCTCTTTGAAGATCCAGCTCGGCACTGAGAAAAGTGGGTGTCATGGAGGGGGTCAGTCTTGATTTCTTGAGTGAGTCTTGAGTGAGACTCGCACTTCTCCGGGCATCGGTCTCTGTGTTGCCTATTAAGCCAGTCGTCGAGATAAACAAAGATGCTGACCTGGCGTTTCTGTAGAATCGCCGCCACCACCTTTACTAGTCGGGTGAACACCCTTGGGGCCGTTGAAAGGCCGAAGGGTAGAGAACGGAATTCGTAGGTTGTGTTTTGGTACCGAAACCGGAGGAAAGAGCAGTCGTTTTCCCTTATCGGGACGTGTAGGTAAGCATCCTTCAAGTCCAGCGAAGCCCCCATGCAGGATGGGGCAAAGCCTCCAGAACTGTGTGTAAGGTTTCCATCCGGAAACGCTTTGGGCGTATGAAGTGGTTCAAGGGGCGAAGGTTTAAAATTGGATGCCATTCGCCCTGTTGTTTCTTTGGCGTTAGAAAGAAACTTGAAAAGAACCCTTGGTTTGCCCGATCGGGCGGTATCATGGTAATTGCCCGTTTGATAAGAAGAGCCTGAATCTCTGATTCCAGCGTACACCGTTTGTCGGGATCTGCTGGGACCGGCGTTATTTTTGGCATGTAATACGACGGGGGGGCACTCGTAAACTCCAGAGCATAACCTTCGGTTACAGTTTCGAGAACCCACACGTCGTCGCAAAAAAGGGCCCAAGTCTTTGCGAAATTGGAAAGACGACCCCCTATGGGCCCTAGGTAGGGAGCCGGAGGGGGGTAAACGTCACCGGCGCCAGAAGCCACCACGGGTGGTCTTAGGGCGAGGGGTAAACCCTGGTCTGGATCCCCAGCCACGGCCACTCCCAGGACGTGACTGTGGGGTTGCGGACCAAGAAGTGGATGCAGGGTACCCTTGGGGTGTAGCGCTGACCGGGTGGAAGGGTTTAAGAGGCTTCCTTGGAAAGCGCTGGCTCTTCCCCAGTTGGGAATTGCCCCTGGTAGGATGGGGGGAGCTCTGGGTAGATGATTTACGGAGGTTGATTTTGTCCGTGGCCTTGATCCGTTTTGCCTCCCTTTCCATGATATCCTGGAACTGTCCCGCGAATAAATCAGGCCCGAGACGTGGAAGGCCTTCCAAGTCAGATTTGACCCCATCGGACGGAAGAAAAATTGACTCGGTCACATTGGATCTCCGAGCGGCCGTGGCCAGCATGGAGACTCTTGTGAACTGGTCCATGCAGATACGGAGGCAATCATCCAAGCAGCGAAAGGCCATCTCAGTTGCCTCCGCTGAAACGGTGGAGTCTGTCTCACAAGAGCAAACTAGATATTCCGATAGCAGTTGAAGAAAACAGGAAACACGAAGGCCCACTCATGAGGCCGTGTCTACCTTAATCAGAGTATCCTCTAAGCCATTTCTCTCCCAACTGGGAAAGGGGGCCTTTACTGAATTGCGAGCACCTGTATCGGCCGCAATCTTATCCCTGGAGGCAGTTGGTAAGGAAGGAACTGTCAAAAATTGATCGTAGTCCGCCTGAGGGACTCTAAAGGGACGTAGATCCCGGCGAGAACACGGGCGTATCTGTCTCACTTTTGAAAGAGTCGTGATGCGGTCCACACAAAGCCGATCAATAGGAAAGACCGGAAAGTTTTCCTCTCTGGACACCGCGGGAGCAGTACGCCGCTTAAAGGATTGGCGAGTTCCGTCGCTGGTTGCCGTAGGTTCGTCTGAGGATGGAATGTGTAGCACCCGGACCATGTCCTTCATAATCAGACGAAGCCGGCGATCTGAAGTAGAGTGGGTACTAGCAGTATCAGAGTCACCTGAGGAGTCCCTTGACGGAATGTACATGTCATCGCCGGGGCGTTGGGGCATATCCCAAGATCCAGCGGAAAACCCTGGGGGACCCATGGGCTGAAGAACATCCGCAGGCATGACGGATGAACTTGGGGCGATTGCGGAAGGTGGTACATCTGGGGCGAATTCAGTGTCGGAAAACTCATCGGAGACGAGTACAGATATTGCATCCCCAGCCTCGGGACTTGACCCGTAGTCAGTCGGTTCTGGGGGTAAGGGGCGAGTCGGAACGGCCCCTGTAGGTTTTGGGACCAGAGACGCCACAGTGGCTGTCAGATCTCTAAATCCCTGTAGGAGTAGCGCTGTGGACCCGTCCGGTGATCGTCCGGTACCGGGGGGAACTGCCCGAGGAAGACTAGAGCTGTAGCGGTGTCGCCTCTTACGACGGCCAGTACGTTCCCTTTCTCCACCAGAGTCTGCCCGGCTGTAATGACTGCCATGAGGGCTAGCCGGTAAAGGCGGATCGATATGGGCTACCGCGCTACCGGAGGCCGGTGACCGTAAAGGTACGTCTCCCGTAGCTGGGGGCCCGGCAGTGGCGGCCGTTCCAGATGACAGGGACCGCGAAGGTATGTCACCGGCAAACTTGCGCCCCTTTGCCTTTACTGTAGACCCAGAGGCCAGTGACCCCGAAGGTATGGCTCTAGTCTTTCTTTTGGATCTGGTAGTGAGACTTGTTTTGGAGGGCAGGGACACCTTTTTTGGAGGACAGGGACCGCGAAGGTAAGTCCCTGGTGGAAGGGTCATCAGCAGTAGCTTTTCCAGAGGACAGGGACCGCGAAGGTATGTCAGAAGAAGCCAAAAAATCTGCAGTAGAGGCCCTACCGGCAGACAGGGACCGCGAAGGTATGCCGCTGGTGGGTTCTGATAGAGTCACATCGTCGGAGGCCAGGCTGCCACTGCCTCCCACTCCGTATCATCCCAACAGACTGTGCAAGGCTTCAAACGATTGCACGTTCTGCAGCGGGGGCATAATTCATGCGGGTCTACAGATGCGCGGAGTTTCGCGCGCCGACAAGAGCCGCACGGAGAAGAAAAATCAGGGGCTAAATCCGTAATTCCTGTAGTGTAAAAACAAGAAAGGAATAAAAACAAGGACTTACCCACAGTCTGTTCGCTAAGGAACAGACCAAAATACTTCAAGAATCAAGTCGAGGTGACAAAAAAGTCGGTTACTTCGGAAGTGGAGCTCCGCAGAAAAAACTACGTCTTTCTCCAACGTAGCGCTAGAGAAAAAGAGGACGGCGACACGCATGGCGCAGAAGCATGATGGGAAGGGACACTAGAGGGCGCTATTAGGGTGCGGTAAAAAAGAATCTAGCGAGGAAGCCTTCGGCTAGGGAAATGTGCGTTTGTAGGTTTAACAGGTAAGGGAGTCCCCTGAAGTGGACTGTACTTTCACCTCTTCAAATGGAGCAAAATTACTACCTGGCAAGAAGTACAGGCCATAAGTGCTGAATATGAAAGATCAAAGGAAATGCATGGTGCATCTTGAAGATAAGGGCATGTTTCCAAAAGTGCACTGATAGATGATAGAGGATTCAGGAAGGTTCCTAGCCAGAATACTGACCTAGGGGTTAGGGTTAATGAATGCATCTGGTATTTTAAGATATTTCACAAAATAAGCTTGATATCAAACCTTTCTTCCATAGGACTTACTCAACTTTGATGATCCTTTGAACATTGAGGCTTCTGAGCATTATCAACGCAGTAAAAGTGACTTTGAAGCAAAGGTGCATCATTATGTAGACCGGTATGCAAAGAGATGATACTGGTTGGGGGGGGGGAATGTTTTGTGTTAGAAATTGAACAAAGTGACTTGTGTGTGCATTGGTTGGCATCACCACCAGCTTATAAACTGAAATGATAAGAGGAATATATCATCAGTGCTCATCCATGGGTAATCTGTTGGAGATGATTAAGATATGTTGATTATCATGCTCTGTCTGAGCGGGTTGCAAAAGTTAACCATATACATCTACATTATAATAATAATGTAGTATTACATTATAATAATAATGTAGTATGTATCTGTTCACAATGCTGCCTCACATTGACAAAGTAAGTAAATGTTCATTTTGACAATATTAATAATTCCTGGCCAGTGGGTTAATAAGTAAACTACATAAACGTATTATATCATGTTACAAAAGGTACATCTATCTTCTCACTGCCTGATGTATTGTCACTAACCCAGACAGAAGACAGGTTAACTGTACAACACGGAAACTAATTCAGCCCCCTGTAAATACAATCTGAAAAAAATAAAATCTTGTGATATAACAATTTAATGTTGTTGGAAATGTACACACAATGCTTTATGTAGTTGCTAACTGGTTAAATAAATTGTACATCTATTTGATCTAGCATCCATGGTGTCAAAATAATCATATAAGCTAGTTACCCCAAGAATACCATCTCAGGGTGCCCACCAGTCAATTTAGTTGCCCACAAAACCCAACTATTTGGAGCCACCTTTGTTTTTTCTTGAGACGGTAATCTTTGCTATTTCAAACTGGCTACATCCATGGATTATAATAAATCTTTTAAACCAAAAAGGAAATACACATTAGGTCTGAGATTAAAACTCATAATTGATTTGACAAAACATTTCTCTGATGAGCAACTGTCAACGAACCAAGCTTCTTTCTGATTGGCACAGTTAAGTGTTACAGCATGTTTGATTACAAAATACTCTAGAGAATGTACATATGTATATTCATCCATGTTTGAATACACTTTGTGTGAATAACTCCATAACAGTAATGACCACTTTCATTAACTGCGGTTTTTTATCACAAATTGTCAAGTGTTACATGAATTGACTGAATATCATGAATAGAGAGTCACAATATAATGAAGATTGTCACCCATACACTCTCATCATTCTTACAGTCAGTGTAAAATACATATTTGACTGCATTAATTACATGCACATAATGCTAGCCAAATTGTTTTGGATAATTCATTTTATGTATATAACCATGGTAATGTTTATGAGCTTACATATTAAGATGCTTGCTTTTGTACATATTGTTTTTACACAAATTTTGCGGAAAGTTGATTATGTATTGAAATATTCTAATATCACGTACTAATCAGAATTTGGATTTGTATTTATAAACTCTTTGTAAAACATGGTATATGTGGGGAAAGTTACTTTCTACTAATTTATAGTTTTGAGGGGTTGTACTTTTACTCATTGGATTTCCATGTGTGATATTTGTTCCTATGTCTGCTGTTTTTTATGTGATTTTTGATTGTATAAATATTACGTGAAAATTTGGCTCAACAAATCCAAATAATTATGTACTTAAACAAGTAGAATCCCTTCTAAAATAGCTATACAAATATCATAGTTTAAAAAGCACTAGTCTGTCTTTGAACATAACCTTCACTTTGACTCCCATATTCTTGTGTATCAGAATACCATGGTAACTGCTGCATGATAGTATTTTGTCATTGTCTAAATTCATTGGTTCCAACTTCATTTGATTCGAATAGACCTTTATCATCCCACGGCCATCTTTGTCAGGTTCCCTGTATACACAAGTAAGATTATAGGGCCAACTCTCAATGCATGAAAAGTAACCAGACTATTTTCCCGTCCAGCCTCATTTTGGTTATGTGGATTTGTATTGAAGAAAAACAAGATGGCCGTCCCATGATTAAGGTCTGTTCCCCTGACTAAACATACCATTGTTACATTACATGATTACATCAGGGAAAGTTTCCAGTTCTGATATAAGTCTGGTACACGTGTGTAGCATCTTTGTCATTTATCCAAATCACAAATGGTATCCAGATATTTTGCACTTTGTTTGTCTTTAATATAGCAAACAATATTCTTTTTTTCATTTTGGTACAATTCTCAATCATTGTTTGAATTGTTTAAAAATATCATGAGGATTATTGAGAGTTCTTATACTTTGTGTAATACAAACAGATTTACAAGCCAGTATAAACTCAAAATAAGCTTTGATAAACATAAAATGGTGCATCATTAAAGAGTGATTACATTCAAACTAATATATTGTGGTCTGTGATTGATGTTTGTCTTTCTGAGTATATTCAAATTAATTTTACAGTTTACCTCAATGAACTAGTAGATTCATATCACACTGGTCAATTTTGGGTTTTAGCCTATATTTGATTCCCAAGCATTAATTAGGAAACCAAAATAGCCGCTTTGATTGAAGTCCATTGCATGAAGTTCTCTACAGACATTAAAAAGTATCCTTTAATTTCAGAGATACACTGATCTCTTTTTATGCGAATATTCCAATTGATAAACCATTATTATTGAAAAGTAGGCCATTCACCAGTACAATAGTACTGATTGGGTTGCATTTGGTGAAAGCAAAAAACAGTCTTGGTAATTGGCAAATAGTTGAAAGGGAGATATCACCCAAAACTACAATTGCTGCAAAGTAAAATTATTACTGAGAATTATAAAAACAAAAAAATTAGTGATGTCTTCAGGGACAGTAAGTACATTTAAAAAAAGAAGAGGCGTCACTATGTAGGAATAAACACAACAGAATGATTCAACAGAATGACACTGATCATCTTAGCTGATAGAAGCAATTAAAAATTTATTTACAAATTGGAACTTGGCTGAACCATATACCGCCAGACATACATGTACTGCTTTTAATAGTTTGACATGAGCACTAAACACAGTGCCACCAAACCCATCCCTCACACTAGCTCACCACTACAATTGAATATTACTTTAAATTGATCTTTTTTTTTATAATGATTATATTTATAATTCAAAAGTAACTTTTTGTTATATATATTTTGTCCACGTCATTCACACAATTGATGTTGGCCAAACATTAAAAGCTAGTGCAGATGATATCATGATTGTTATAATCGATAAATGGATGATGTGTAGATACAACTAATTTGCTACAGTTTCCCAATATATGATGTATATCTTGAAATCTGAGAGAAATAATCAAATAAAAAACATCAGCAATGATGAACATGAATAACAATTGTTTGTATTGCAAAACTGTGGAAGTAAATACAGTATTTCTTTTCTCTGAGAGAAATATTTTGAAGAATTCTGGAGATGTTCTAAACCTGCCTCTAAGACATGTTTTTACATATTGAAAAAATCTACCATTAATGCGCAAATGTGAGCCATTATGTAAATGTGAGCCATTATGTAAATGTGAGCCATTATGTAAATGTGAGCCATTATGTAAATGTGAGCCATTATGCAAATGTGAGCCATTATGTAAATGTGAGCCATTATGTAAATGTCTTTACTTATTTGCAGTTTTGAACAACACACCAGTTAAAACTTGAAGCTGGGTCACAATAAAAGATAGCACTGTATTATGTTTTGATTTTACATACAATGAAAATCTACTAGTTTTCGGCTGTGATTCTACATTTTTATAATATATCATTTCTTGAACAATTAGGACCATTTTGCATATAGAACTTTATTAAATAAAGCAGAGTTTATATTCCAATTCATGACACGATTCATGACACGATTCCTTCTTAATTGGAAACATGAATTTGATTGCTAGTTTTATGTGTTAAGCTTTGAGAACATTTAGAATCAGTAACCACAACTGATTCAAAACTCCTGTAAAACAGCTGTTAATATACAACATTTTATATTTTTTTAACTCGTGAACCATGCCTTTTTCTCTTTTTTTAACCATTTTTTTTGTGGCAATTCTTTAAGAGCTATAGAAAAGGTTTGTACCACAGTTGAGTAAGTTAATGCACACAAGGAATAAACTCCATAATACCTTGCTGTTCTAGACTACCCCAATGCAGACATGACGTCTGTAGAAAAAGATAACTATGTAAGCGACAGATAGAATACGAATAACAGTAGCATATATTCCACACTATACAATAGTCTAGTACATATACAGTTGAATTTGGAAGATCTTCAAAATTGTATGTTACAATATTCATTAAGGCTATGAATAATGGTTATTCTGAAATAAAACCTAAAAATGAATATCATTTTTAATTTTTATTTCTTAACATTGTGTTCTCTCTTTATGCTATAGTTTCTTAACATTATCAATGGATTCTTTTTAACAAGTTGAAGATGAATGATGCAATCTATCTATTAAATGGTAATAATGTTTCAAACATTACCTACCATCTAAATCTAAATAATTGGTCTTAAAAATGATCAGAAATGGTATTTTTCAATCCAATAGACATTAAACCCTGACCTAGAATATTTCTTATATTGGTAATAACATCGCATACTTATATTAAAAATAAATAAAAAGTAAAAAAAAAGGATCATTATTCTCATTACAGAATACCATCTTTAGAGTAATAGTAGTTATTACAATTCAGAAATAAATTACTGTAAAGCTGTGATTATGTTGAATACTTTGGGAAAAAATGATTTAATAGTGCCAATTACTTAAACAAATTCATAAAATTGTGCAAGAATAAAGCCTTACAATTCTGTTCACGTTTTAAGACATTCAAAATATCTAATCTAAATGAAATGAACAGAATCAGGCAAATAATGGTACTAGTCAGCTCACTTGGTAAAGTATTGGAACACACTCCATCCAAGGATCCAATCTAATTTACTTTATCCAATATTGAAAAGAAGACATCGAACTGTAAAAAAGTGCATTTCTTTGAAAAACGTTTCAGGCATGAAAAAACAACAAACAAACAACCCCAAAAAACAAAAAACAAAAAACAAAACTGGTTAAAGCTTAAAACAGACATGACTCAATCTTCCACAGGGTAATGTAACTGACTTAAATATATGAACCTGATTTGATTAACTACAATTGTCAACAATAGGGCCATAATTGTCAACATGAAGAACAACTTTTATAATTTATACTAATCTTGTTATTATCATGATACACTGTGGTCTTTGGATTTGTAAGATTAAACACCACAACAATCCATCCAATGTAGATAAATGGTAACTAGATACCCCAACTCGCTAAGTCATTATTATTTTTTGTAATTAAAAAGCAATCTAAAAATGCAAGATGTTTTTAGATAACTAATCTTAGTGCATACATGTAAGTTCTATGAAACAACAGTAACTTTCCTGGAAAGTTTGAAAAACTGGGACATGGAACACGAATAAACTTACTTACTCAATGATAAAGTACTTTTGTTAAAACAGTCCATTGGAACCAGAGTTGCCCATACTTAAATATTTTTATCTTCCAAAAGAGCAAACTTCTCCAAAATGCCTTTTTGTTCCTCATAATGTTATCAACCACTCCAAAAAAAGTTATTCACATTCCATGGCTATATGTGCCCAAGGATATGAATAACCCATACACGTTTATTATTCCAAATAGAATCATTCATCAGATGTTATCAATTGTTCAGTGGCCATTTTGGCGCTGTAAAATCTGTACAACCAGCAGGTTACTATGGTTACCCTGAACCAGCAGGGGTGGTCTGCGTTCCCAAACAAGTCACATGACACAGTCATGTGATACACATACCACAAAACAGCCCTGCCACAAGTTGAATACAAATACATTTGTAGATATCTACAATATAGATCAGTGTACAATGAACTTAAAAGAGGTGTGTAATAGACAATATAGCAAAAATAGCTGCTGGCTTGCAGCAAGCTAACAAAGAGGATATTTCTTGCCCAGTAAAAGTGCCAACAAATTTGAAGTCAGAATAGATACAAGACCAAAGGAGCTTTTATTAATCACCCTCTAAAAATAAAAGTAGCAAGTTTGAAACATAGAAAACATGTACATTAATCCTAACTCCCTAGGCCCATTTGCTTACACATAACCTGAATCCTTCCTAACTCCCTAGGCCCATTTGCTTACACATAACCTGAATCCTTCCTAACTCCCTAGGCCCATTTGCTTACACATAACCTGAATCCTCCAAAATCCTTCAGTAGTAAAGCAAGCACATGACGTGTATGCACACATGTGTTTCTAATCTGTGATATATGTACATGGCCAGGGACCCTTCCCTGCATGCATGGAGCAATAAACAGTGTCCACTGACCCAAGCACTGACCGTGCAATCACTACAACAAATATGGATGTACATGTACCATGGAAAGGCAAGTATGCCCAATAACCTCAATCCTTCAAAATCCTTCACTTTAGCAAAGAGGATTTTGGAGGATTTAAGAAATATAGAAAACATGTACATACAAGAAATATAGAAAACATGTACATTAACCCTAACCTTCCCAAATCCTCCAAAATCCTATTTGCTAAAGTGAAGGATTTTGGGGGATTGAGGTTACATGTTACATGCTCTTTGCTAAAGTGAAGGATTTTGGAGGGTTGAGGTTATTAGGCATACTTGCCGTTCCATGGTACATGTACATCCATGTTTGTTGTAGTGATTGCAAGGTCAGTGCTTGGGTCAGTGGACACTGTTTATTGCTCCATGCATGCAGGGAAGGATTTTGGAAGATTCAGGTTATGTGTAAGCAAATGGGCCTTGGGAGTTATAGAAAATAAAAGCAACAACAATTTTGCCAAAATATTGTTCTCTTTTCAGGAATATATTCCTCATTAATACACAAACATGTAAATGTACCATCTTCATTAATTTAGACAAAATAAAAGATTTCAACAAAAGTATAACATGAACTACTTGAATTGCAGCTTCACTTTTCAATTTCCCAGTGTTTGAATCTTGTATCTAATACAATCCTTCAACCAATGAAAACAGAAGTCATCTACCTCCGCACATATACGTGTAGCTTCCGTTACTCTCAACACACATTTATACTCACTCCACAGCGGCAAAGCAACATGGGAGGGGGGGGGGGTAAATAAAGTACATGATGAAAGTAAATAAAGGAGCCTATTCCTTAGTACAGTGCCTATTATTCACACAATGCATGAGCTGTTGAGGGCACATGTTGTTAGATCACTGTGGGCGAAAGGGCAACGATAGTGCGTTGCGTTTGGCGTATTTTGCAGTCGATGTGCGTACGCGCAGTATATCACCAGCAATCATTGGCTGGTAGAAGTACATGCGCGCTTAGTACCATAACATACATGCATAAAGTGTACGCAAAACGCTCACTTTATGCCTTAGTGGCTATTATCAAGACAATGAGTACAAATTCACCTCTCGAGGGCTACGATGTGCACTGAGCGAATAGTACTGGTATTTAATAGTACATGATAGAAATAATGAATAGAAAGACAACTTTAGAATATTAAGGAAATGTTTATACAACGAATGCAAGGGCTGTATAAGTCTATATGTAACATTCGGAAGGGTTTGTTACATGAAACTGTTTTCAGACAACAACAAAAAACAGCCAACCCCAACTCTCCCCACCTCTTCTATCTCACTGTCAGTCCTTTTCACACACTATCTTATTATTCTCATTTTCATTATTCAGAGCCTCTTAATGCTCTCTGTATAAACCTCTGGCTTCACAGATATCTAGTATGGGGAATATGCACAATGTTAGAAGAAGCCATAACGGCCAATCATAAACAAAATGATGATTAGTGAATTGATCTGCTTGGGTGTCATTGGACTTCATGTATTCCTCATTGTAGATATCAGTGAAATCACATGTGTATACATGTCTCTTTCTGTCAATCTCTATGGTCCATGTCTTCATATCTCATTCATTCATTCATTCCTGTACAAATCTTCAATATGACTGCATTAGATGTAGATTGTTGTAATAAGTCATAAGTCACTGCTTAATAGTAAAAACAAAGCACATCTCTTCCTGTTTCCATGGAAGTAAGTGAATACCACAATTTTGCCAAAAAATAATAATCTGACCTCAAATTAATGTCTCCAAAATCATGTTGAAATGATCATTTTCTTACAAGAATGCAAGGCTGGTCCTGTATATGGCTGCTTGATAAAACAAGGATTATGATTAGCAACCTGTAGAAAATTATATCAGTTTGAACCAATCAGCACAGCTGACAGTGTGTCTATCAGAATCAATAATTGGAATCTGAAGCACGTTATTACTTTGAACCAATCAGCATCACTGAAGGTGTTAATGCATTATGAACCTTGATGCTGATTGGTCAATTGCATATTTTGGAGACAAAATAGTTTCTGGAAACAAAAGGGCAAGAAACAATCCTCTTTTAGGCACAAATATTTTACACAACAGCCCAAAAAATCAATATTCCAGATGCAAAATCTGTCAAAGATTATGCAGTATTTCAACAACTTTGGAATCTGAAAAAAGGTAAATATCACACACCTTACATGTAATATAGAATCTGTTAAAATTCTTCTAAAATCTCAAATATACACAACCAAATAAATATGCAATCTGACAAAACAGCAGCAAAAGTGTCATGTTATAAACTGCAAATTGAAACCTTGACATCATTGCTACACCACTGCAGCCACACAAACATATGTAACATGGTTGGTTACATCCATGTACATTTAATAATTATTTCAGCACATTAACAAATGACAAACAGATGGTTACATCATAACCCCTGCTGGTTACTTTTAGTTTTCACTGACAGTATGCCTTTCAATAAATACCTCTTCACCTTTTTACTTTATATAAAAAACAAGCCCCAGAGGCATAAAGATAAAGTATGAATATTGCCAAACATTAAAAGAAGTGAATACTTCAGAAAAATGAATCCACAATGCAAACAAGTGCTAGCTGAAACAGGAGTGAGCCAACAGAAATTAAAAGTATGAAAATGTCAACTTACACCCGCTAAATGCATTTATAATACAATTTATATATAATAATAAAAGGCACAATATATAGAAAACATTAGAACCAAATCATTATCAACAAATAATTTTTCAGTATATATGGAAAAAAAACTGTCTTTATATAAATACAAGTTTAAGGGTGTGTTTTGTGAGTCTACACAATGTTTACCCATAGAATGTAGCATTTGGATAAAACAAAACCAAAATAAAATATCATATGAATACAAAGACTTGGAAGTCCAAAACAAATTAATATATATAAACTACACATTTCATTAGTTATAGACAAATCACATACATGTACACAGTTTATATAACATTCCTATTATAGTTAGAAACATCCCATAACGTATATTTTTCAAATAAACAATGCCATTCATTGGGGTGACATGGGCAATTATATTTACAATCAAAACATCCTGAGATCTGTGCAAGATCTTGTCTGACTCACTCAAAATGTTCACAAAAAGTAACACTTTTCATTATCAAGAATTACAAATTACATCCAAGGAGAGATTGGTTGCCTGTCTGAGATCATTGTGATTCAATACCATAAACTAACTGGTAGACATTCATCAATCAACTGACACCAGTAAGATTTCTTAGGAATCTGATTGGTCAATCACTAGTATGCAGCACCAGCTAGTTCCAGACCTACATGTAGTCAACATTTTGTATGGGAACCCAAGGAGAGATTGCCTGTGAAATGTTAAAGCCAAATTTGTGCAGAAACAAATTATCTTTTATCCACTCAAGTTAAGAAAATGTTATCAGTATTTAATAATGTATTCTATAGTATAAATCCATTTGAATTTTGGTAGTCAAAATCAGATTAGGACTGAACATCATGCAACTTCATGTCCATTCAGTGAGTTGCAGGAGGCATATTCTTGCAAAAAACTGCCAAAGTAATGAAAAACAAAATTCAATGTTGCAAAAATCTCACAGCCAGGACTCAACAATGTGGCAGCATCTGACTGGCTTCATTTGTATTTTAAATCAGAACTGAACATTAGTTTCCATTATATTTCAAAATGTCAGAAATGTAATAGATCAGAAAATGTAGTTGAATTCAATCAATGAATTGAAAGAGAAATACACCTTATTGATAGCAGGAAAAATCACTTGTTCTTGATGTATATTTGCTGATTTGAGATTTTGTAAATCAATTAAACAGTGTCTGTAGTTTAGAAGAAAGCTAAGAATCACAGTTAGATCACATTTTGGAATAATTTTCAACCAATCTCTCCCTTTTCACGTACTCCTTTGCATACAGATCCCAGGTCAATCTTGATAAAAGTCAAACAATCCTTATTTTTTTTATCACAAACCTGTTTGCCTGCACAGGCTGATAACTGGCTCCAAAACTAAACAGACACCACTCTATGATATAAACAAAAAACAATTGTCTGTATACACAATTATAAAACGTTTTGATTAATATCCATAGATACATACAGTATATATATATGCATAAGGCTAATCTGAAATGTGTAATGTATACATGTAATTACATATGATTAATATAATTTAATGTCCTTATTCAATGTGTGATTTCAAATTGAAAAGCTTCATATGGATTACATATGACATGGACCAAGTTTTTTTTTTTTTTTTACACAACTGTTCAGTACACGTTTTGCTCAGTAATTATTGCACCATACATGTACAAGTAACTGAAGCTAGCTAAACAATGCGTTTCTACTGCCCACCATTTGTGAAAATGTAGAAAGCATGACTGCACAGATCAAGCCTCACCATTTTGTTGATATACCAATTTGACCAGATGATGTACTGATGGACTGAATGACAGACTACCGTTAGCTATATTGTAGGTAAAAAGTGGATTGAAAAAGAGCATTGTAAATGGTTGAATTGGTGATTCTAACATCAACTATAATTATTGCACAAATTACATATACCCTGACAGTTGCTGGACTTAATATAAGTGCTTTGTCTGAAATGTAAAACAAAGTGTCATGTCTGGGGAGGGAGAGTTGATGGTATATCAACTATTGGACAGCCAGTACGGTGCATTGTGCTGAATATTTTTTAGTCCTGACATGATGTGGATTTGGTACTTAACAATAGCAATGACAGTAATAGAATGATTGTACAGGTATTAGCAGTGCAAGAAACTACAAAGTAAGACAATCATACTTGGTATCTGTTTACCAAGATTGTGGTGTGGTGAAGTGTTTTGACTTGAATTTATGAATGGATCATACCCCAAACATTCAGCACTAATCTCAATTACTTGTATGTGCTTAGCTATTCACACTGTATGTATTATCCTAACCAATCTTGATATTCAATTTGTTACTTAGTGCCTTAGACCATACAGACTAGTTTAATTGTGGATTTTTATTCCAAAGTAAATAAGCCTTAAATTTGGTTCTTGTATATGAATTCATTTTTGATTTGAGATCTGCCTTTGTTATTCAAAGCATTCAATTCCTGAGCTTTCCAGTGGTGGCAATTTGTTCCAAACGATTTTTCCAGTTCTCAATTCAATGCAAATACACTTGGTAAAGATTTACTGAAATAGTGATAAAATGTGGCTTTTTAAAAATACTTATAAGATATTTAAATGAATTCAACATTGTAAATATTTAATTTATTTATAATTTTATACCATGTATATATATTTATACCTGTTTTGATAGATTCCACAAATTTGCAAACAACTGGACACATTTTACCAGCGAAAATGCATAGATAAAAATTATGGGTTTAAAGTTGTATTGTTGGATTAACACAACTTGAACCATCTAATTCTAACCGAACCTCTGATCCATTAATGGATAAAAATGTTACCTTCAATGATTTTCTGAAAATGTTTAAAGACTGTATACACTCCATGCAGTGTGTAGTCTTGACTCTTCAGTATCGATGTATTCAGTGAGTTAACTCCTGTACCTGTTAACTGTGAATATTTGAATGTAAATAGATTCAATAGTGCATGCTTACCAGTGAATATTTGAATGTAAATATATTCAATAGTGTATGCCTACCAGTGATAATGTATATATGTACTTATGATATTCAATGCATGCACAGTGCAAGAAGTAAATACACCATTGGTAATATCTTACTCTTGGCATATACAATAATGTAATTGTTTATTATAAGAATTAAGTATGTCTAGAGAATATTCCAGCTCATCAGTCAGTGCTCATGATTCTTGAGAAAATTGTGAAAAATTCATTTATAATTTCTGATCCAAAATTCAATTAAACGGATCAATTATCAAAGATTGTCCATAACCTTTTGCATTTGACAAACTTTTGTATCACATTTTTTTCCCAATATGGAAGCACATTAGACAGATATACATGTAGTATATATATGGATATAATAACCATCATGTTTACATTTAGGCAATAATATATTTACCAATGATTACCAATGGTGTGTGTATACAGCCTTTAACAATGCTAACTTCAAGCCATATGCAAATACATGTATGACCTATATGGTAAGATTTGCATATCAAAAATGTTACGACTGCACTCACTAGATTTACATTACAATAATGATTATGAATGATCACAGAATACCTTTATCATCTTAATACAATTGTAATTATTCGCCCGTACTATGCACATATTTTTTTTATCAGAGTAAGAGATCAGATAACGTAGATCAGGCTTTGTAGAAATTGGGGAAAAAACATGTTTTGTTTTGTCCCATCCAACATCTAAATATGATATATATGTTAAAAAGAGGATATTACGACCTGTACTGACAAGAGATTGAATGTGTCTATGATACAATTGCTAAAATGGGAAACTCAAAAAATAATACCGTCTGTGATAGTAAGTATAATAATTGCAATTTACAGTACACAATCATATCACTGCTCCAAGACTCCTGTTTTTCTCCTGCAGTTATGAGGAATGATACTTATGAAAATTATGCTGGGCATGGCTTTAGAGAAAACTTAATATTGTTTCAGATATTTTTATAAAAAGAATATTTTGTTCGCAAACAACAAAGGATTGTCAAGGTTGTTTATACTGAACGTTGAATTGGATGTACAAATTCAAAATTTTATTTGATAAAAACTATTAAGATTCACTGTGATATTGGCAAATATGCCTATCAACCATGATTGTTTGTATGATTCAGCATATATGTTTGTGTTTAGTATTATTTAATACAACAGAAAAAATAGTCTGGTTCATGTGAATGTTACTACCTTGTAACATACTTGATCAACTGTTATGTTTAGATTTTGGGAAGTATACGATTTATTGTGATGAAACAGTCGCAAGTGACCACCATATAGATGGCTTTTGACCTCACGATAAATTCTTCTAATTAGTGTCTATTCACATTGACCATCAATGTCAAGTACATATACCCTAAGAAAATTGCAATATCACTGTGAAGAAGGATACTACATTATAGGCACCAACCTATTGTGGACATACATGTAGCCTATTGTGGACATACACTGTACATGTAGCCTCATTATGATTATCATAGACTAATGTTTAAAAACCCAAGATGGCCACTTTGTGATAGAGTCTACAAACAATCCATGAAATAGCCAAAAGCCAGATACTGAATAAAAGTGTGCACAAAGACAAAGATACCACTGAAGATATATTACTAAGAAAAGAAATGTGTGTCTCTATGCAGGGAAGCATTCTGCAAAACTGCCACTGACAAAATTCTCATTAAGTTTCATATCCACTTAGAATACCTAGTAACAAGCAAAATATATGAAAGATCATAACTTTTTGGATATTAACTTTCCCAGCAACCATGAATCCAAATCAACATGGGGCCCCTGATAACATCAGAACCAACAATAGCAGACTCTCACAACAAAATGGTTTTTGTTGGTGAAGTTGTTCTGTCTTTCCCTACTATGCAACATACATGTACTGTAGGAAGATGACAAATCATTTCTTCAGCCCAAACCATGAGGTCTGCAAAGTTAGTACGCAATCTTGGTGTCTACAGATTTCTGTCATTGTTTACATTCAATGAGAGCCATTTGATGATAAATTCTCTTTCACAAGATTCAATGGAATGATTTCACTATTTATCTTTGTAATATACCTTAGGTAGGAAGATGTTATTAAAAAACAATCCCCACTTGTTTTGTGCTTTGGGTTTATACTTGAAGAAAAAAGTGTACCACATCTACACACACTGGTGTGAAGTTCCTAAAGCACCTCTTGAAGTGAAATTCTAAACAAATAATAAATGTGAGAAAGCTCTGAATTTGGTTTCTTTTCGTGCTAAAAAGTGAACACTTTAAAAAAAGACGAGACCCACCAAACCTGAACTCTGACACTTAAGACCTCAAACTCAAGCCCAACCATTGCTTAGATTGATCCAGTACTTCAGCTACACTGAGCCTGAAAACAATGAAGACATTATACCAGTGAACTTAAATATGACCTACAAAGGTCATTAAAACCAATAAGGTCAAAATTGTTCAAATGTCTTCCTGGTTAGTATAAGATGGCATTCAACAATGGCAGCTTTTATGTCAGAGCTAGCCAAAGGAAACATTACAAGCCCAAGGTCAACTCATACGAGTCAGAATATTCCGGGCAAGTTAAGGTCGCCCTCCACGTGACCTGGGGGAGGGTGAAGGATCACGGGGAATACGTTCCCGGGGCCCATCAGGGTAGTGAGAATACTGATCAGGGTATGGGCCCGAGTGAGCACGCTCATACATGTCCTCCATCTCAATATCTCGATCCCGTGCTCTAGAACGTCCACTGCTTGTACCGCCACCCCGTTCAGGGTACCTGTCCCTATCTGCACTCCCTCGTGATCTCTCCGAGGATTCATAGCGCCCTCGAGAGTCATTTTGTTCTCGTTGTGAGCCTCGTTCTGGAAAATCGCTTTCATACCTCAGTACATCACGTTCTACATTTAGCCTGTCCTTAGATCCTCTGGAGGTTTCCCTTGGGTCACCACCGCTACGATGGTTGTTCCCACGCTCACGTTCACGGCCCCGCTCAACGTCACGATCACGAGTCCTTTCTCGCGGGTAACGTCGGTGGTCATAATTATGATCATACTCATGATGATCTTTTGGAGCACTCCGCTCATTATCATAATATTCATTTGACCGATGTGGGCGCTCATCTGGTGATAATGCCCGGTGGTCATCGTGGTCACGGTCATCACGGCGATCCTGGTAATCTGGTCTTGAGTCGCTGCGATATCCACTCTCATCGTACTGGTCTTGGTGGCTGTCATAGCGGTCACTATTATGGCCATCATGGTCATCTTTCCCTTTCCTCTTATGCTTATCGTGTCTATGAGATCCAACACGTGAAAGGAGATTATGAAGTGGTGATGATGTCCGCGATACAGAGTTGTGAGCTGGCGTTGGTTTCGGTGGTGTTGTGGGCTCTGGTCCGTGTGCGGCTTTCCAATATGCCTCCAAATACTCAGCCAGATGTTCACATGCATCTTCTAGTTGGTTTTCATCAAGAATTACATCAAACAACTCCTACAGAAGTAAGACAAATAAACAGATGTTAAAACTTCCAACAATATACATCCTGCAAAAGCCTGTAAACTCTCTCTAAACTTGACTAAATACTAAATTTAGTCAATTTAGTCAAGTCAAATTTGACTTTACACATCACCCAACCCTAGCAAATGTGTGAACTTTTCAATATCCAAACAATACTTGATAAAAGCAAAAGTTTATAATAACAGTTGCCAGAGATAGGAATTAACCTGGTGGTTAAACTGCTTAGGAATAGTGTTTTACGTGGACACTTTTCATTGGTCTCAACAGTATTTATCTTACATGTGGACACTGCTGAAGCTTATCTGCTGCCACCAACTGCACATTCAAATTGCGACTCTGCGACTTTGACCGCGATTTGATCAGCCTTTGTAAAACCTTTGGTGATGAAATCTTGACGTAGACAAGAATAGGGGCGAGGGAAGTCTTAGATAGCTGGGTGGGATGGTTGATGGTATCACAGTCTAACACCACCAGCTGGAGGGAGCGAGCTAGCTCAAATATTCTTTCTATTTCAGCTTGAACCTCGGCTGTAGGAAAACAAAATATTAATTTGATGGAAAAAACTCTTTATAACAGATTAAAACAAGTGTATCTGTTAGTCTGTGTTATAATGATGAATCATCATTCATGTCATTTGACACTGGGCCCTGACGTAAAGTGGTAGTATGTACATGTACTGCTCAGGCCACCCACTTTAAATAAACATCAATAAAATAAGAACAATACAAACGATATTAAACTGTGGTAATTTGTTCAGGTTGTCTTCTTGAATATTGTTTCAAGATGTTCATTAGAAGAGATTAATATTCAATTTAACAGACTTTGCTAAAGACAAATACTAAAAGTTACTTTTCATATTCAATGCAAGTTACGCTTTTAGTAATTTCATATAAATGCAATTAATCCAAACATTACTGTGATATTAATTTGGTGATGACATACACCAATACGTTAACTGGCTAGGTGCTCTCATGTTTACTTTTCTCTTCTGAATGAGACATGCAGTAACATGCAGAGTAACCTTTACATGTATAGTGCTTTGGTCAGAAACTGAGGATGTATTTTCATTTAATTTTCATGTATTTTAAGAAATGGATAATCCTCTGAAGACAAAAGTTTCATTTTTTAGTCTTAGTATGATCACATTACAAATGATCACATTATAACAAAAACTCCATTTTAACTAGTCCAACCCATCCCCTCCCAAAGACTGGGCCTCTGTCTCAAGTACCTGAGTCATCATAAAACATTCAATATGATCAGGTGTTATGCTCCCCTAGCCACACATTGAAACAGCCAAGAGGCAATGAAGGGTTCTTCAAAGCCTACATTGGCTTTAACCACCCATAACGCTTTCATATGGTAATAGGTTTTGAATACTGGTGTGGAAAGCAAACCTGGTTTGTCAATTTTCATCAAGCCGTGCTTACTGGAACATTCTACAGGGCGAGTATTTTCTAGCTTTAGCCTCATCAGTATTTACACGTATGTACTGGTGGGCTAATTGTTACAGAGCTGTGATAATTAAACAATTCTGCAGGGTAATAATATTTTGGATAAGACAGAGACATTAAGTATTGGTAGACAGAACCCATGCATGTTACAGTTTATGGTGATATGGGTACTATTGAAACACCCTTGAAGTGTCAGCTTTATAGCACCTGATGATTATTTATTGTATTGCGGGGGTGGGGGTGATTGTGAGAGGGTGAAATTGTCAATCAATTACACCCTTATTAAAGCAATGTAAAAAAATAAAATTGATTGGCAATGTTTCTTGCATGACCTACTTGATTAGGCTGATCTGAATTTATATATTTTTTGGTTTGTTTTTATTTCTCCATTAAATGGTTAAATAAATTGATGCAATAATAACAGTCCTACCAATGTAGTTCTTACACCGTATTTTGTTGCCCTTCTATATTTACATTTGAACAGAAAATGTTTTCCGTATTTTAAAAATTAAAACGTCCCTCCAGACACAATTTGTGTATTTTAAAGGACGATCACCAATTTATTTTTGTTAACATGGCCTTACTGTTGTGCTTTTGTAAATGGATTATTTATCTTAAGGAAACAACAATGACATATTCAACCTGGTCTAAATTTTATTTTGTGTTATATGCATATACCTCAGTGGATTTCTATAAAATCACAGAAACGAGGCTCTTATCCAAAATTAACCTTTTAAACTGTACATTTTCAAAGTTATATTTCAGTGGTTGTTAGGCAATTATACACACACAGCTTGTATTTAGGGTCTAAATTGCATCAGGATTTATGGGAAAATGTTCACATTTTTTGTCTCAAAAGTTTAATGGCTTGTTAGTATAAAAAGTGGACATTTGACAGTTGATATGCATTGCTTTACTCTCATCAGCTACATGTATGCCAACATAGAATAATATTTGCCCATTAACCAGTTCGCGTCGGAGGCCGTGTATACACGCAATTTTATTTTGCACCGCGGATCGGAGAGCGTCTAAACACGCCATAGGAAACTCCAGGATATTTGTATGCATGCTCGGTTGAGCCACGCGTGTACGGTGACATGCTCGGAAGTGCCGGCCACCCGCTGTGGAAGCTTCCATTAACGTGTGTGTGGGAAAAAGAAACCTGCCACAGGGGCCCAGAAAAACTTTTTTATTCCCGACGCGAACTGGTTAATAATGTAGACAACCTTCCTAATGTGAAGAATTGATGATAAAAGCATTTGTGTTAAAGAATAATCTTACGATCATTCATTATTAGATGACTGGGATTAAATACCATTCATAAATATCCAAGAGAGTTAAGACAATCTGACTGAATGAAACATGATCACGTGGGGGTGTATTAACAAATGGAAAAAACATGCCTTATCAAAATCAGTGCAGCACATATGTGCATTGCACACCAGCCGTTCTACATGTATTGAGCCGGCATGCAATGCGCGGTACTGATTTGAATTAATCATGGTGACAAAGTTTGGTTCCTGTCACGCTAACTCATGTACTTTGAAAGTGTTCTGTGTGTTCCCAAAATGTGAATTTGCCCATTTATATTGCTTTTTATTTTCACAAAAATTTACTTTTTTCATTTTGAAAAACGAAATGAATACAGGCATTTATGAATGCCTTCTGCTCGGTCCTTATCACCTGTGACCATGCTCAAAACCTGTCATTATCTTGTGGTCAACACTGTATGACAAACATTTATCCCTTATTAACTGACTTACCTATACTTGAGGACCGGCTGTTGGAACGTTCCATTATTGCACGCTTATTGGGGTTGTTCATTACAGAACGTTTGGCTAGTGCTATATCTGCCGTAACTCTTGTAATTGATATTCTACAAGAAACAAAGAGAATGATCAGTTACGCTAAAAATATACAAGTTTGCAGTTTTAATGTAGCTTATAATAACTGAAAGAAGGAAATGCAATTAGAAAGAACTTAAATGGATGTTTTAAGAAAGCAAAAATCAATATTCAAAATGTATCAATTCACATGCCCAAGCAGTAATCAATTAAATCCTGTAATAATGTGCACACAAGACTTGCTTTAAGACTCCATTCCTCCTCATAATAACGTGCAAAATAGTTCATACTTTTACTAATGAGAATAATTCTTGGTTACTAAGTTTCATTCAACTTTAAGAACTTAAATTAAAACTTAATTGGTGAGTTGGTACAATTATCAATCATCCTGAGAAACTATTCTATTTGAAGTACTTTTATCTATTATCTTTATGCTTTAAAAAAAATGCCGTTTGCCAACTTTTTTAAAAACAAAATATAAAAAAAATGTCAAACAATTATTTTTATTTTCTCAAAAATGTAAGCACCAATTGATATAAAACTGTCAATGGTTACTGGTATACTTCTTGAAAACTAGATAGTTGATATGAATAAACGTTAAAATTTGTTTAACCTTACATTTCAAAGTGAATGGAAAATGTAAAAAGCAAGATAATTTCAAAGCAGAGGTAGCAATCTTCATATCAAACTAATCTTCTTATTCTATCATGATCCTGAATTGATCTAAATAGATCACACTTTGAATTATTTCAAGGAGTATCTGATGCCCATACAAGAAACATTTGACCTTTACATGACCGATGAGCAAATTAATCCTAACATGGCCATGGGCATTGACGTGGCTGAGACGTGGTAAGAATGCCCTACTGAGGATAGTAGTAAAACTCAATAGGATATTATGCTGTCATGACTTCATTAATGTTAACAATTCAAATTGGTCCTAGGGCCATATCAGCAGATTAAGTACAGGCAAAATACGACTGAAACATCTCCCAGTAGATTAGACAGACTATACTCATTCATTTACATGGAGTGCAGTGACAACAAAAAACTCAGTCAGAAATATGA
Organism: Zoroaster sp. YZ-2022; assembly: GCA_029582265.1. Taxonomy (NCBI): domain Eukaryota; kingdom Metazoa; phylum Echinodermata; class Asteroidea; order Forcipulatida; family Zoroasteridae; genus Zoroaster; species Zoroaster sp. YZ-2022. The sequence continues at coordinate 37,421,539 of CM055828.1, forward strand.
AAGCATCATTATGAAAGCATCAGAATTTCATTATATTAAGATTCATGTGACCCAATTATAGAAAATGCATGCATGTAATGTACATGTACACGTAGCTGAATCTATTTTGTGTCACAGACCCATAAACATGTCACAATGTGAATCAATAGAAAATATCAATGAATTCAGCCCATATAATTCTTCATTTCACAAGATATTGATATGTGTTTGGTAGTAAATTCAAGATAACAATGTACTTGTATTACTTCAAACTCTATTTGTACGATCCAATCTCATACTCATCAATGCTTTTTCCTTAATTACATTGTTTTTGAGTAACATATTGAAATATTGAATTATCTAGTCCAGACACCTTGTGCACTATTGTACACAACACTTTGATTCAAATTTGGATTAAACAGAATTAGGGATCAACCAAATTTGATGATAATTATTTGCAGGAACGTAGATTACAGACTTGACATAAAGTCATGTATCAACACTAGAATGTTGTGACATCTTTTCATGTATACAACAATTCTAGAAGCATTATTTACTCTTGAGACATGCTCCCCTTACACATACTCCCAATGCACTTAATAGATTTCTTATTACTCTTAGTACCATAAAGATGAATCATTGCCTGAAATAAGACTCCCTGATGAGTATAAGCTGTAGTCATTGAAGCATAGTCTCATAGGGCATTATATACTCCTGGGTAGAGAGAAGTAATTATAGACCGATAATGACCATGTACCGATAATGACCATGTACCGATAATGACCATGTACATGTACCGATAATGACCATGTACCGATAATGACCATGTACCGATAATGACCATGTACCGGTAATGACCATGTACCGATAATGACCATGTACCGATAATGACCATATTTCAAACCCACCCAAGACTTAAGCACCATACTCAATGTTAACATGAATGCGAAGTGAAATTTACTTTTCAACTTCTGCAAATCGTTGGCAGTGAATTTATCTTTTGTTTGTTTATGCATGAAGTAAGAACCAGCATGATATAACAGTCCTTCCATGTGTCTAACCCTAAGGACTTGAATGAGTGTAAAATGATGAATGAACAAAGAACACCAACTCTCATGTATTACACGTACCTTCCCTCAAATTTGCGCTTAAGGTAATCAAACAATGCTTTCTGCATCATATCGGTGACCTCGTAACCTTTTAGGGAGGGACCAACAAGGACTACTGGTCGCATCGAGGGAACCACATCATATGGGGGTATATTCTCCGTCTGAAAGAAAAAAGAAGAATGATATGTATCAGTGTTAATCATATGCACAATGATATAGAAATGTTACTATGGACAAAATGTTACTACATGTATGTGCATACATGTACATGTACATACATGACATTAATGACAATCATGAAATAAATGTACATGTATAAACTGTACATGTATAAATCTCAACAGTTTCTACTTTATAAGTGCTCATGTTGTGGACAAAATCAACTTTTAATTTGTTAAATTTTGAAAATTGTTATTTTATTCATTTATTGATTTATTTATAAATGTACGTGTACTTCCATTACAAATTAATGTTAAACAGTGTCTTACTAATTGGAAATAATATGCTTACTCCACTGAAATGGAATTCATTCAGCTTCACAAACAAAGCACCCCTCCCCACCCATCCACCATCAAATGATACCAAGGGTCTACCTACATGTAGCACCCCTCCCCACCCATCCACCATCAAATGATACCAAGGGTCTACCTACATGTAGCACCCCTCCCCACCCATCCATCATCAAATGATACCAAGGGTCAACCTACCTTTTTGAAGAATGGTTTCCTCTTCTCCTTAGGTTGTGGAGAGATAGTACTACTCTTGGACCGGCTCAGTGACTCATTGTCATCGACATCCGCTGTGCCATTTTGATCCAGGTCTACACCTGATATACAAAATCAAACCAATGAAATAAGTAATAAATTGTACATGTACCATATGTAAATGACTAAAAGTAAATTGTGACCATCCACCACAAAGGGGCTGTAAAGTTTAAAATTTCACATTTGGAGGTTCATATATTTTTGGAAAGAGTATATCATAAGGTTTAAAATGATAGCAAACACAAGTCATTCCTACATTCCTACGCGAAGTTATGGTGTATCAAAGTCATTACACTAATTACTTACACTTTCATATAAACTTGTGTCAGTTTCGTAAGTTTCTTACATTTTGTACAGATTTATGAACTCATTGCCCGAAAGAAAACGTGGATTTCATGATTTTTGAAATTGAATTTAATTCTGAAATTTTCAGAACTAAAGGATAATATTTCAAACTTTTCATTTCTGAAAAAATACCAAAATGGCCAACCGACTGATTTTTCATGCATTTCAAGCCGTACTGCTAAATCAACGTGTGCGACTTTTACAGCCCATTCATGGTGGATGGTCACAATTGTACATCATATGTAAATGACTTAAAGTAAATTGTACATCATATGTAAATGACTTAACCCTAACCCCCTAGGTATTTTGGCTAGGAACCTTCCTGAATCCTCCATAATCCTGCAGTGCACTTTTGGAAACATGCCCTTATCTTCAAAATACAACATCACATATAACACATCAGACTTCAAATTTAATAGATATTTTGTGATACATATATAATAGTTACTCATAACATCAACAAATTACATTTTCCTAAAATCTGAAATTGAACGGTACATAACTTATACATGTAATTGATCTAAAAGTCTAACCTTTTTTAAATCGGAATGATATTATAGACCATTAATTTGCATAAAAACATCCATTTGCTTCTGTAAGGGGTGAGTCAGACTTAGAAAGGGAATGCAATATCTTTGACCTTTTCAAGAAGTGTGTGTGCATGTAGATGGCGCATGACTAAAAAATGCCATGCACTCTCAGCACTAAATTCATGTGAAAATTATATCATATTTGGTAAAAGTTCATGTTCTTGTACCATATTACATGATACTAAGTTCAATGACTTAAAGATTACATAAAATTGTAATGGATGTATGCAACAGCTAAAAAAAACACTCAAAGAAATGTTTGTCTTTTGTAGAAGATAAGAAAGACAGGCTTGGTGAATTTAAATGTATGCTTGGTTTTGACATTTAGTCTTAATATCAAAAGACAATGGGCATACATGTATGGAATTGTGTACTTAATACACTATGGTTCTTGTGAAACATACAAATGATCGTAAAGTTGACTAAATGGTGTTATATGTAAACCTAATTGTCTTATACTAAACATCCCTAAACATATTCCTGTCTCCAGTGAAATCATTTTACACAAAGTAATCCAACATTATTTCCAAACATTCCACATTGAAATGAATACAACAAATCTGAATGCATTTAGACTATTTTCTTGTCAGCAAGTTGGTTTTAACTTTGATCTCGTACATGTACGTGTATGGATACAATTTACCATAAGTTTACTCTGCCTTAAACAACTATTCTTGGGAATAGAGAATAGTTACCAATATACACTAGGATAAGCAACAACCCTAAATAAACATTGCCAAATATGTAGATGCACCACAGTGGCTGAATTCAAGACTACTAACGGTTTGTTCTATTATGTTCAGTATCAAAGACTTTTTAATATTGCAAAATTACAAGTACATGTATATACATACCTGAAGGTACTCCTGAATCAGCCATATAATGTACATGTATGATAATGAAATGATGGCAATATATTTTGCCTGCAAATTACTGTACTTCAAAGAAAATATATAAACTTGTTGTAAAATATCTGTAAATGCATCCATAATAAATCAAAACTATACATAACAGCAAAAGAAACGTCACCCCCTAAATGTTGTTAAGTAATTATATTATTAAACATAATAAATATACAATGTTGTGGGATGGTTGGCTGCCAGGTCAACCAAATTTGCCACATTGTGTTCGTGTTACACTCCATACTCATAATATTCTTCATTAACCCTCCTTATGCCCAGGCTGAAATTTGGCCCAATCAGCACGGCACTCACAGACAGTCACTTGAGTATTAACCCTCCTTATGCCCAGGCTGAAATTTGGCCCAGTCAGCACGGCACTCACAGACAGTCACTTGAGTATTAACCCTCCTATGCCCAGGCTGAAATTTGGCCCAGTCAGCACGGCACTCACAGACAGTCACTTGAGTATAAACCCTCCTTATGCCCAGGCTGAAATTTGGCCCAATCAGCACGGCACTCACAGACAGTCACTTGAGTATTAACCCTCCTATGCCCATGCTGAATTTTGGCCCAATCAGCATGGCACTCACAGACAGTCACTTGAGTATTAACCCTCCTATGCCCATGCTGAAATTTGGCCCAGTCAGCACGGCACTCACAGACAGTCACTTGAGTATTAACCCTCCTATGCCCAGGCTGAAATTTGGCCCAATCAGCACGGCACTCACAGACAGTCACTTGAGTATTAACCCTCCTATGCCCAGGCTGAAATTTGGCCCAGTCAGCACGGCACTCACAGACAGTCACTTGAGTATTAACCCTCCTATGCCCAGGCTGAAATTTGGCCCAATCAGCACGGCACTCACAGACAGTCACTTGAGTATTAACCCTCCTATGCCCATGCTGAATTTTGGCCCAATCAGCACGGCACTCACAGACAGTCACTTGAGTATTAACCCTCCTATGCCCAGGCTGAAATTTGGCCCAGTCAGCACGGCACTCACAGACAGTCACTTGAGTATTAACCCTCCTATGCCCAGGCTGAAATTTGGCCCAGGCTGAAATTTGGCCCAGTCAGCACGGCACTCACAGACAGTCACTTGAGTATTAACCCTCCTTATGCCCAGGCTGAAATTTGGCCCAGTCAGCACGGCACTCACAGACAGTCACTTGAGTATTAACCCTCCTTATGCCCAGGCTGAAATTTGGCCCAGTCAGCACAGCACTCACAGACAGTCACTTGAGTATTAACCCTCCTATGCCCAGGCTGAAATTTGGCCCAGTCAGCACGGCACTCACAGACAGTCACTTGAGTATTAACCCTCCTTATGCCCAGGCTGAAATTTGGCCCAGTCAGCACGGCACTCACAGACAGTCACTTGAGTATTAACCCTCCTATGCCCATGCTGAAATTTGGCCCAGTCAGCACGGCACTCACAGACAGTCACTTGAGTATTAACCCTCCTTATGCCCAGGCTGAAATTTGGCCCAGTCAGCACGGCACTCACAGACAGTCACTTGAGTATTAACCTCCTATGCCCAGGCTGAAATTTGGCCCAGTCAGCACGGGCACTCACAGACAGTCACTTGAGTATTAACCTCCTATGCCCAGGCTGAAATTTGGCCCAGTCAGCACGGCACTCACAGACAGTCACTTGAGTATTAACCTCCTTATGCCCAGGCTGAAATTTGGCCCAGTCAGCACGGCACTCACAGACAGTCACTTGAGTATTAACCTCCTATGCCCAGGCTGAAATTTGGCCCAGTCAGCACGGCACTCACAGACAGTCACTTGAGTATTAACCCTCCTATGCCCAGGCTGAAATTTGGCCCAGTCAGCACGGCACTCACAGACAGTCACTTGAGTATTAACCCTCCTATGCCCAGGCTGAAATTTGGCCCAGTCAGCACGGCACTCACAGACAGTCACTTGAGTATTAACCCTCCTTATGCCCAGGCTGAAATTTGGCCCAGTCAGCACGGCACTCACAGACAGTCACTTGAGTATTAACCCTCCTATGCCCAGGCTGAAATTTGGCCCAGTCAGCACGGCACTCACAGACAGTCACTTGAGTATTAACCTCCTTATGCCCAGGCTGAAATTTGGCCCAGTCAGCACGGCACTCACAGACAGTCACTTGAGTATTAACCTCCTATGCCCAGGCTGAAATTTGGCCCAGTCAGCACGGCACTCACAGACAGTCACTTGAGTATTAACCCTCCTATGCCCAGGCTGAAATTTGGCCCAGTCAGCACGGCACTCACAGACAGTCACTTGAGTATTAACCCTCCTATGCCCAGGCTGAAATTTGGCCCAGTCAGCACGGCACTCACAGACAGTCACTTGAGTATTAACCCTCCTATGCCCAGGCTGAAATTTGGCCCAGTCAGCACGGCACTCACAGACAGTCACTTGAGTATTAACCCTCCTATGCCCAGGCTGAAATTTGGCCCAGTCAGCACGGCACCCACAGACAGTCACTTGAGTATTAACCCTCCTATGCCCAGGCTGAAATTTGGCCCAGTCAGCACGGCACTCACAGACAGTCACTTGAGTATTTTTGGGTGCATTGCCAATTAGTAGGTCAAACCACAGAGTCACACAGAGCTGTGTATACATGTACTGTCAGTGGTTTTGGTTTGACCTCCTAGCCACATGTCCTTGCATTTATTTGAGTGCACTGCACAAAGTCAATGGGTTGGGAGTTACATACAAATTTTGAGTGTATTTGAGTGCACTGCACAAAGTCAATGGGTTGGGAGTTACATACAAATTTTGAGTGTATTTGAGTGCACTGCACAAAGTCAATGGGTTAAGAGAGACATAAACATTTTGAGTGTCTTTGAGTGTTAAACCTATAGGAGGGTTAAACAAATTATAAAATGAAAATAATAAATATTTTTAGGGGTGACGTTTCTTTTGCTGTTATGTATATATTGTGAAAGATTTAGTTCAACATGTGTAGTTGAAGATGTCTTGCCATATTTGTTTTTACTGGTTATTTCCTTTTTCATAGGAACATTGCTTTTTTTACTTGAGGAAAGGAAAACAAACACTTTGATATGACAAACATGTTTTTCATGAAAATGCCGCAAACATTTTTATTGTGGGTCCTGTCATACATTTATTTGGACACTTAATTACTGTTAAACCAAGCTTACATGTATGTCAATACTTTTGTGTAAAACATATTTCAAAGTATCAGTTTCTTTTCGATGTGTAAATGTAAATTAGCAATGTTTAAAAAACAGAAATTGCAGATTAAATAATGAAAAACATGAGAAAAACCTGAAAATATTGAAAATGTATCAGATTTTTCGTATTCACTCTAGCATATACATATACATCATGAAGTAAAACATTATTTGACAAATCAATTTACTATTCTATTTAAATAATAGTCAAACTGTGATCATTTAACACCAATATAAAGATTACATTTCCTGCATCAAATTTTATCCGTCTGAAATGCTATTCAGTTCCTTTTCAAGAAAATCTTTCAATTTTGTTCATCCATTTAAATACGTTCATTTGAGTAAGAAATTTTAAATAAATTCAGAAAATTTTGTTTTAGAAAAGTAAGCCCCATTGAGTTAAAGCTTTATATTTTCTTTACATATTCCCTGATTTGCATTAAGAATTCCTAGAGTACACTATGCTGCATTTGTTACTTAAGCCTTATATATGTACATTTATGCATATCCCCTAAAACCATAATCCATCTCTATCCAGCTGGCTATGACAATAATAATTTATGAATAAGTTCATGTATATCAAATACAAAGATATGCCTGTAGCTTTTAAGGGTCCAGGGAAGGGTTTTGTTTGTATCAAATCCTGAGATCTTTTTGATATGATCTACATGTAGCCTTAATAATGTTTATTATTTAACTGTTGCTAAAAGCACAAAGTAGTTACACCCATCATACTATTGGGACATTAATGAATCTAACTAACATGATAAACATCCCCCATCTAAAGTATTAAGTACGCTTATAGCAAGAGTGTTGTATTATTACTAGTGTCTTTGGGATTTCAAAACCATTTAGAGGTTTTTGCCCATTGAAACCATACAAATTATTCTAAAGTTTTAATTAAGTTATTCAATTATTTGGAAAGCTTCTGTTTTCTCTTGTCCCTCCTTTTGGTACAGTTTGTTAGAGATTTGACTGACCAGTCAAGGTGGAATAAAGGTTGGGTAAATATACAGACAATGTACATACAGTGTAGATGTATTCAGCACAAAACTATGACCTGCACTGAACAGTGCTTATTACCTTTTAACTACACGTACATGCACATACATGTATACAATTAATCTATGCACAATATATAGTTTAATTTAAATCACGGTACGATGTTGGTCAAAATTATCCCATTAATTATGTGCATACATAATGAGAAGGAGGAATGCCATACTAAACTCATGAGCACTTAGAATACACTGGGTATATCATTTATTAATGTGAATGTACATAACACATTGGTATTTGGTAACAAAACTGTACTGTACGTACATGTATCATTTCAAAACTCAAGTTTTCAAGAAATCATTAAACTAACCTGTAAACATTTCATTACAATAGTAAAATAATAACTTGTTAATTCTGGTAATTACCAATGTTGTACCTTCCCTCTAAATATTCAGTCACACTTTCTGGTACATTTTTTCCCTGAAAATGAGTGCAATTCAGACTTGTTTAATACATGTACCGGGTGCTTAATTTTTTTGGTTTTTAAAAGGGATTTCTTTGCATTTTATAAAATAAAATAAACAAGATGAAATTAATTAATTTGACTTAAAATAGTGTATTGCTACACGATCAACTATTTCAACCAGAATTTTCCTTGAGGTTATTAATCATTTACAGTATGTACAAGAGATATCTTTCTTAGATAAACTAATCTATAAGCCTTTAAAGATTTATAATGGCATGTAAACTTGATTACATTTGCTCAAGACAAATTAGGATTACAATATAATAATAATTAATTGGGGTGGGCGGGGGCGTAAAGTAGATATAAAGTAGACATTTATTTGATACTGATGATTATCACTACAGTACCCACTGTCTATAACACATGCATGTCTTTACAAGGGATTATATTATAACTCATCATCAACATTAACACTTAAGATATCTGAGTGTTCAGATATCTAACTGAAGAACATTAAATGCCATCTATCCATCTGCTGAGGTGGTTTAGAATTATGGGTTCTGTCAGTCTGGCTGGAGAATGTTATTACTTAGGAATGTAGATATTGTAGCACTCGTGGAAGGTAAATAACCCAGGCTGTAAAACCTCTGCAACTGATTGATAATAACACCATGGACTATATGTTAAGATGTTGATCCATGTTCACCATGAAAGAGTAAATAAACTAAGTGACAATGGTATCAGTAAATATGCACTGATTCTCCTACCTATGTCATCATCTTCCTATATGCATGGTTCCCTTACCACATAGCAAATACATGTAGATCATATCTTTAATCACACTAAGAACAAAACAAACAAAAAATTGAAATGCAGCAATATTTGTAAGGACTTGAGTGTCATCTTGATCTCACTATTTTATATTAGAAATCTAGAATGGCCATGTCATTAACTGGCTCATACACGTATTACATGCTCATTATTACATATGCTTAATATCATTTGTGTAATCAAGACAATATCTTCCTGTTAGAAGACGTTTATTATCTAGTCATGTTGTAATTTCAATCAATGGGCAACACAGTAGACATCATTTAATTTAGACTTCCATTGCAGCGTATAATCTGATAAGGCGCTCATAACAGCTGTGGGATAGAATCAATTCCTGTGCAATGAACATGATAATGTTGCCAGGTTTCTAAAAGTAATGCGGCCTCCGATGGGAAAAACTCTCTTCGCCTTTCTAAAACTGATTATTTCTGTTTTGTGGGAAATAAGTCCCATACCACATTGGCACTAGGATGATTAAGTACACAACTGTGCTTAATGCCACACTGACAAAACAAATAATACTGGTACCTAAAGATGACATTTTGTCTAGATTTTCTCCTGGTAATTAATATGTCAAATTTGTATCCTCAACAAGTATTACAGTAAAAAATATGTATAACCAAGGTCTGTAGTATGTACATGGGCACATACATGTACATGGGCACATACATGGGCACATACATGGGCACATACATGGGCACATACATGGGCACATACATGGGCACATAACATTTATATATTTATGAGAGTGCACTGTAAAACTATGACCATGAAGCTATTGATCATAAAGCAGTCTGTGAATCAATTATTGAATGAATACTGATAAGCAGCCATTGCTTATACATGTATCTCCAAATGTACATGGAGGTATTCTACAATTTTTAAAATTGACAACGCCCTACAGTTTTGTTCTGTGACTGAGTTTACTCAATTGTTATGAAAACATAAATCATGATTTTTCTATTGTCATGAAAATGATCACAGTATGACAAAATCATGAAAATAAACAATGAATTATCTCCCATTACAACCATACATGGCCAGACAGGATTGAAATGTGGGGACAATATTGTCACGATCAACAGGGCATGTGCTAGTTTTTGATTAACTCGGTAACTGAAAATAATACCCCACATGATAAGGTCATATTACCATTACTGCTGCATAAATGAGCCAGTAACTTTAAGTCAATGTGTTCATCTTAAACTAGGACATCGATTCCATGCCCTGTTGAATGTCTGCTCTGATTGTGATAATATTGTCCCTTTATAAGCAAACATGTTCTTTGCTTAAACTGTATGACATCATCTCCATGCCATCATGTACATCAGTGATGTAGTGCCTTGATGCTGAGCCTTGGCCTTAAGGCTACCTTAAGGCTTGATTTTAGGGCCTTGGCCTTAGCCTTAAGGCTTGAGGGCAAAAGCCTTGGCCTTGAGGGTCAAAGCCTTGCAACTTTAGGGCCTTGCTCTTCAAGACCCGTTGATTTTTGGATTTTTCAGGTAAATTTGTTTGAAATTTTGCTTTTCTACAAACATACAACTTGGAGTCAGCTGTCTGCAAAGTCTGCAGTATCTAATTTAATCATGTTTTACTATGGAGTAGGGAAAATATCCTAGATTTGTGTGTTGACACACTTTCACTTTTACAGCATCACATATTGTTACCATGATAGTACATTTTGCTGCTTCCCCAAAAACAAAGCTATAATAATTTTCTGTATACATGTACTTGTGGGGCCAGGGAGATATAAATTATACTTAACTTGCATACAGTTATATGGGGTAGATAGAACATTGATTTGTGCTGTGGACTGCTTTATTTATTTATTTATCGTATGGTTCATACAAAGTTAACATGACAAGGTTAGGTTATGGATCCAGTTTAATACAGACTGGTCGAGTTCAGTTAAATTTCCATCACATCTGTAAATAATACAGTCATGAACGATGTGATGTACAGTCTGGTCATCATGACCACAGGTACATTTAGCGTTGTCACTTAGTCCCATGTGGAGCATGTTATGTCCAAATCGGCCATGGCCAGTTCTTAGTCTGTTAAGTTTGACCCAGCAGTGGCGATGTAGATTGCATCCTGGTGGGTTGGTAGAAGGTGAGGGAATGTAGTTAAATATCCACGTCCTGGATTCTGATTCTTGCCACATATTCCGCCACGTGTTTAGTGCCCAAGTCTTTGGGTGCGATCCGGTGTTAATTTCTGGCAGTTTGTGGGCTTGTTGATGGAAAGGATGTCTTGATGGCAGTCACAGTTGTGGTAGGGGTTTTTGATTGGTGTTTGTCAACAGTTGATGAAGCAGATGAGAGTCACACCCAGCGGCACGTCGCGCAAGAGCAAGGCATTGCTGCTGTCGTCTCACTTCATAAGGAGCAATTCCACTGACTACTGGAAGGTATTGAGTGGGAGTTGATCTGATACATCCTGAGATGATGTGCATGTGGTGTTGTTAAGGGCTACGTCAATCTTGCTGGTGTGGGTGCTCCTTGCCCATACCGGTGCACAGTACTCTGCAACATAGTATACTGAAGCTATTGCTGAGATTCGAAGAACGTTGTAGTCTGCGCCCCGGGAAAGGCCTGCTAGTTGTCTAATGAGACAGTTGCGAGCGTTGGCTTTCTGTGCGAGCTGTGTGAGATGGCTTTTGTATGTTAGAGATCTGTCCAAAGTAACACCAAGATACTTGGGGAAATCATCATTCGGGATGGTTGTACCATTGCAAACGACTTTGATTTTATAGTTAGCCAGTCTAGTTGCTAAACAGTTTTGTTGATGTTAAGTCGGAGTCTCCAGTTTTTGAAGTAACAGCTTAAGGATTCCATATCGGTGCCAAGTGTTGTTTCAAGCTTGTTAATGTTTTTGGCAGAGGTTAGGAGTGCTATGTCATCTGCGTAGATGTATTTCTTTGAGACAGTGGTTGGTAGGTCAGCAGTGTAAATGTTGAATTAAATCGGTGTGAACATTGAGCCCTGCGGGACCCGTTTTTCAGGAAGCATTTTTTACTGGTTTCTTCGCTAACAGTCATTGTAAAGCTTCTGCAAGTGATCATTGTCATGAGAAAGTTTACTAAGGTTTTATCAGGTATGATTTTATGTAGTTTTAGGGCAAGACCTTTATGCCATACCGTGTCATATGCTGCTGACAGATCAACCAGTACAGCACCATTCTTGAGATCCTTTTTGGAAGTTGTCCTCTATGTCTTCTGTGAGGAGTGTTACTTGGTCTGTTGTACAGCGTCCTGTATGGAAGCCAAACTGCTCAGGTGGGAGTTGAGGATCCACAATTGGTTGGATACGATTGTATATTAGTCTCTCCATCACTTTGTAGATTATGCACAGTAGGCTTATTGGACGGTACCTGCCCGGGTCTTCGTGCCTTGTCCAGTTTGAGAATTCCCATTACTTTAGCATGTCTCCATATTTTTGGGATTTTCTGAACTTTGATACAGGTGCTGAAGTAATCTCGAAGCCATTCAGTGGATTTTGGTCCAAGATTTTTGACAAATTCTGGGTGAATATAGTCTGGTCTGTTTTAGGTAATGCTAATATTTCTAACCATGATGGCCCAGAAAATAAAATTATTTCCATGTTACATAATAACGAGGTAACATCAGTTAAAAACAGCCGTTCTTAGATCCCCCTTTTGTTATACTCGGTTTAGATTAATGTGCATCAGTATGGAAGCAAACCATTCTTTTTGTTATATTTAAATGGTATCCACGAAGACCTGAACTTCTACTCAGTCATATATTTGTACGTGAAATTTTTATTCTTACTTTGAGCGATTCGTTATGATGTGACATGTTTTATATTAGTAGTAATTTTATACTAGAGGGCCTTGGCCTTGGCCTTGGCCTTGAGGGTTAAGCCTTGGCCTTAGCCTTAAGGCTTGAGGGTCAAAGCCTTGGCCTTGAGGGTCAAAGCCTTGGCCTTGGCCTTGGCCTTGAGGATCAAAGCCTTTGCTCCAACACTGATGTACATTATGCAAATAATGATAAATACGGTGTACATGCCCTATCAATGAGATGTTATGCAATCTACATGATAATTTAAGATTAATTGCTCTCTATAAATCTTGTGAGAAACTGCCAAAAAGGAATGCACTTAAAACCAGGAAATGCCATTCATGAGTAGATTTTAGAATCCCCAATGACAGCCTTTTTTTTTATTGAAAAGAAGATGTGGTACAATGTACCCTTTCAAAGTATTTTACTTGTTTGTTTTACTTGGTTTCCTTATTGTTTGTTTCCCACTGTGTACAAAACGAAAGGATTACGGTTGGTGTAACTTATTCTGAAATGAAGCATGGGAGAATACAGGCCATTCACATACATGTTAACTTATTCACATACATGTAGCAAGGTTGGCTCTTGCACTCAATACTAACTTCATTCAGTAGTTATTTTATTCAGCAAGTAAATTAGCAGACAGTATATAATGCTACTAGTGTGAAACATGAAAATCAATAATCAGCTAGTGTGTCTTGCTGAATGTAAGAAGTGGCCATAGTGAACAAATAATTTGTTTCTTGAAATGCTGGTAAAACTCTTCTTAAAGAAATAAATCCCATGCAAACAATTTTATAAAAGTGTGCTTTTTAGTGGCGGGATTATTATTAAGAAAGATTGCTTACACGTACATACAATTTTGGAGGGATTATTATTAGGAAAGACTGCTTACACGTACATTACAATTTTGGAGGAATTATTATTAGGAAAGATTGCTTACACGTACATGTGTACATACTGGATTTTTGAACATACTGGATATGATGTATAGTAGCTGGAAATTCAAATTCACTGCATTACAGTATAAAACAAAAATGTGTGGTTCTCATAAAAGTACATTAAATGCGAAAACCGATTATATGAGCTGTTTGTTTGTTTGTTGTTGTTGTGGTGGTTTTTTATTGTGGATGGGGAGGGGTATATTTAACTTACATCCCAACACTCATTTGCAGTGAAATCTGCCAATGTTTTTGTATTTCCAAAATGTAATTTGATATTTTTCGTGATTGATGTAGAGTGTGTTCAGTTTTGAAATTAGAAATAAACATTTTTTTTTCATGGTAGATCATTACCAGGCTATTTGAGACATAAGCCTCATTCTGATTATAATAGATTTAATATGTTGGAAAAACAAGATGTCTATGGTACATGTATATATCCAATCTGATGAGGATGATGTAAGATGGGTTTTAGATGACTTCAGATGGCAGTAGAGGGACTTTGCTTACACATCCATCAAATTGTTTGCATTTAGTTTTATTATTTTGTTTGGGGGAGGGGGAGCGGAGGAGCTTTGAGAAAAGGGGAGGGGCTGAGTGAGACCAAAGTTTCAAAAGTGGTTGGAATTGATGCCCTGCAATCTTCTAGCTGTAAGAATCAACATCAACAAAGTAGATAATAAATGCCACAAGCCAAACAGCAAACATACAACCAAAATGAGTGATGTAATTTGATCTACACCAGCCGCCAATAGGAGTAATGTCAATAGGTTCATATGCGTAGGACTGTAATCATCATTGAATATTACCTAGACAACTCTTATATTTTCCCTCCAATATTAGTTTGTATGTGTATATAACTTTTTTAATAAAATGGGTTGAAATCCTTCTGAATGTGCCAAAAGAAATGTTATTGAATGGTCATCATGCTTCAAATCCTAGTTGTATTTTTTAGTATATTAGATTTCACATGACTTTAAATATTATTTTATCCTCTTCTTAAAAAGGTGTTGTTATTGCCTGCCTTTACTCAATACTTTTTTTCAGATTTAGGATAATCTTGCAGTGTATTAAACATTTCTCCCAATATACCATGGGGAAAGTATCAAATTATATTGTTATTGATTGTTATTATTCCAAATATAATCAAAATGATTCTGAAGGTTTGAAATCATTTCTAAATTCTATGTTTCCAAAATATCTTCCCTGGTTTGGTCTGAATGATATTTACCTAAAAGGAAACCAACAAGGGAATGAAAGCCTTGTTCATAGTATTAGCCAGCAATACCTTTGGGTGTCTTTTAGATGCCCTATTCTGTAAATGGACACCCTTGTCATGGACATGCACAAAATATTATTAAGTGAAATATTCGATCACCCTGTTTTCCAATAAATGCCAAATATGGACACCCACATCAATTAAAAAGACCACCAGTGAAAACAAAATTCATGACTTATATCAGACTTCAATAAAACAATTTAATCCAGTAATTTTTTTTGTTAAAGGCCAGTGGAGATTCAAGATAAGAGCCTATAAATCACTTTAAATGGAGTAAAAAAAAGGTTATATATCGTTTGTTATTTGTGTACAAAAGAATCAAACTAGGTTTTAATTACCAATTATCAAAACAATATACATACATTATAACAGGTACAGCATTATAAGATGTTTTTACATAACAACTAGAGCTACATGTAGTGTTTGTTGGCTAACAAACACTAGGTGTATTTTTGACGTCCACATTTTGTTTGATAACACTGTCAATTTCAATTTTGAAAGACCTGTCAAGTTTGCATTATATAATAATTATGTCCTATATACAGTTAATGCTGACATATTTCACCAGTGTGCACTGTACAAGAGACAATGAACTACATGTAGGCAACCTTTAAAAAAAAAAGATTCTCCACTTACTTTATCAATAATTACTTCAAAATAAACTACATGTAGCTTATAGTCCATAGACATTTGATTTCAATCAAACCTTTTACAAGACTAAAACTGCATGTCAATAAAGTAAAAAAGATTTTAAAAAATTTAAAAAAACAGTTTAAAGTGATTACAGGTTGTGTGTATTGTTTTAATTATAAATCCTTCTTTCTCAAGTCTAATATGATTTCTTGTTGAACATTAACACTCATGACAATCCAGAATCAGGATTATGAATCTCTTCTGGAATCAATACCTTTAAGGTCTTATCAGGGATATATAGGTACATTTATTATTGAATACAAAATACAAATATAAAGGGAGTGATGGCGATTTAGGGATACAAACTCCATGACTTTGTGTGCAGGACATAAATGAGTAATAAGATTCATGAAAAAGAGTACATGTAGATTAAAGAAAAAAGAAAAAAGAAAAAAAATTAAGAATACGTGTAATGAGTTCAATAACCTTACATCATGATGACATCATGATGACATCCTTTTATGGGAAATAAAACAAGCTTTCACTTACATGTATATCATCGAGAAAGTGTTTGAAAAGGCAACACAAATCAAATGCTTTCAATGTTTGTTTTGATAGTGCTGAAACCTCTGAACATACATGTAGTTATAATTCAAGAAATCTAAATAATATCCTGAACTGTATTGAAATTCTTATTCAATGACACTGTCATTATAGTGAGGGTCCTTATGTCACCAGGTGTTTTCTTTGGGCTAGAGAAGCAATCTGAAGATAGTTTTGGAATCCTTAGAGGGTGTAAATTAAGGATTCACATCTTTCCAAAAAATCTTGTTCGGGGAAACACCCATTTTGAAAATGCATAGTTTTGCCTATAAGTTCACATGTAACCAATCCACAGTTACATGTTTTGCAATTTTACCTGTATGTTTTGAAAATCTCCTCATTACTTCCTTACTTTTACTTACCATGTATGGTTCCTCATTGTCATACATGTACATATATGCATCATGCTTTGCTTTTACTTACCATGTATGGTTCCTCATTGTCATACATGTACATATATGCATCATGCTTTGTACAAGTAATCTTTTTGTTATGCCTTTATTACATTGTTTTGTTTTGTTACTTATATAAATAAATATCTTGTAGTGATTGTTATATTAAGGAAGTTTTGGAAATAAAATTTTGAATTTTGAAAATCGGCTGGAATCACATTGTTAATTATTAATGGGCTAAATGCCAACTGTTACAGGAGCTCACTGTTCCTCGTTGATACACTACAGGCTAAGGTAAACAACGTGTGCAGAACCTGCTCCATTTTGCTCTTCCAAGTCTTAAAAAAGTTTGATATGAATTGTGAATTAACTATGTCAACGAATGAACCATGACCACCATAGAAAACATTGAGATAGAACCCATCCCTTTACAATTACATGAAAGGAGACACATTCAATAGGCAATATTTGCGTGACATACATGTATAGATGCGGACAAATGAACAAGATAAATACCCAGTCATCCAGTACAAGTTTAAGTAAATTCATGGTGATGTTACTTTTTTACTTATTTACCTTCAGAAGGTTCAGACTTATTGAATACAATCGACCTTGGACGTGTGTATTATTGAACTTTTAGAATTGATCATTTACAAATATGAATAACAAACCACAACATTAAAAAAAATATGTGAATAAAAACACTCCAAATAGTCATGATGAACTTTTCTAATCAAGTAAATGTACATGTCCTCCTAGAACCTTAAAATATGTTTGTAGAATTTCTTGAATGGTAAATCCAGCTACAGTATTAAATTAATATGAATTTTGTTTTCATATATTATGCTGGTGTTCTTTTGTTAATTCATTCTTTACAAAGACAGTAAGGCTACACATACATTTTTGTACTGTGTACCATTGGTTATTAATCCAACCGAATTATGAAATTATTATCTAAAAGCTAACTTGAATCCTTAGAAATGATTTTATCTGAAGTCCTTTCATTTGAGAGAAAAGATGTAAACTATGCCAAATTCAATGGATTGCTATTATTGGGTTTATTTGCTAAGTGCATTGAGGTAAGATTGGAGGTGCAAACTGTACACCCACATACACAAGGCCTCTCTCACGTAATTTCATCTGTTTTTCACAGGTTTTTTAAGCTGGATGACAGAGAAAAAACTTATAACGCACATGAACTCATTTGAAAGTGCTTATCTTGAAATTCAATCTCATTTAAAAGCCAATTAAAAATCTTAAACATCATTCCTGGAGCTAGGCTTGTATTTTTTCAAACATTCTGTAGAATTCTAAAATGATTCTGTAAATTAAATTTGGAAAAATTATAACAAAAGAAATTTAATTTATTTAGCCAGAATGACTTGGGCCTATATTTATTAAAAGCCAGGAACACATTTGGTAAAATGTCTGTAAATGCATCCATACTTTAAAAGAATCTGGATATATTCATTAAAACCAATGTACATGTATGATAGTTTAAGCTTATTGTGTTGTTATTTATAAATTTGTGAAAATGTATTCAGATTGTTTGTATTCATTCCAACATGGAATTTCTCTCTCCCCGCAAGTCAAACATTCATTTGCGAAATACTTTGATTTATTCTACTATGATAACACTTCAGACAGAGATATTTCAATAGATGTTTGATACATGTACATGTACATGTGCCCTGTTATCATTTGTGTTTTTTTAAATATAAATAGTGTATGGGGCTTTAATTACAAATAGGTACATGTATATGTGCAACCCGAAGAATTATATCTGGTTCATGACAAACTTGACAATGAAAGGGGTATAGCAATGACTTTGATGCATTGCATGATTAGACCCTTCAATCATTTACATCATCAGATTTAAGGACAAATTTTGCCCCCTGATCAAATCTAGACAGTTCACCGGCAACCATAGACATCTCCTTCCATAGACATCTCCTTCCATAGACATCTCCTTCCACGGACATCTCCTTCCATGGACCCTCTAGATAGTCTGTGATCCATCCATGACCGAAATAAACACCCCTACACAACTGCACTCTAGTTCCATCCTTCATGGACCCTCTAGATAGTCTGTGATCCCTCCATGACTGAAATAAACACGTTCCTAGAACTGCACTCTGGTTCCATCCTTCATGGACCCTCTAGATAGTCTGTGATCCCTCCATGACTGAAATGAACACTCCTAGAACTGCACTCTAGTTCCATCCTTCCATAGACCCTCTAGATAGTCTGTGATCCCTCCATGACCGAAATAAACACCCCTACAACTGCACTCTAGTTCCATCCTTCCATAGACCCTCTAGATAGTCTGTGATCCCTCCATGACTGAAATGAACACTCCTACAACTGCACTCTAGTTCCATCCTTCCATAGACCCTCTAGATAGTCTGTGATCCCTCCATGGCTGAAATGAACACTCCTAGAACTGCACTCTAGTTCCATCCTTCATGGACCCTCTAGATAGTCTGTGATCCCTCCATGACTGAAATGAACACTCCTAGAACTGCACTCTGGTTCCATCATTCCATGGACCCTCTAGATAGTCTGTGATCCCTCCATGACTGAAATAAACACTCATAGAACTGTACTCTGGTTCCATCCTTCCACGGACCCTTTAGATACATGTAGTCTTTGATCCCTCCATGACTGAAATAAACACGTTCCTAGAACTGCACTCTGGTTCCATCCTTTCATGGACCCTCTAGATAGTCTGTGATCCCTCCATGATTGAAATAAACACGTTCCTAGAACTGCACTCTGGTTCCATCCTTCATGGACCCTCTAGATAGTCTGTGATCCCTCCATGACCGAAATAAACACTCCTAGAACTGCACTCTGGTTCCATCCTTCCATGGACCGTCTAGATCGTCTGTGATCCCTCCATGACCGAAATAAACACCCCTACAACTGCACTCTAGTTCCATCCTTCCATAGACCCTCTAGATAGTCTGTGATCCCTCCATGACTGAAATGAACACTCCTACAACTGCACTCTAGTTCCATCCTTCATGGACCCTCTAGATAGTCTGTGATCCCTCCATGGCTGAAATGAACACTCCTAGAACTGCACTCTAGTTCCATCCTTCATGGACCCTCTAGATAGTCTGTGATCCCTCCATGACCGAAATAAACACCCCTACAACTGCACTCTAGTTCCATCCTTCCATAGACCCTCTAGATAGTCTGTGATCCCTCCATGACTGAAATGAACACTCCTACAACTGCACTCTAGTTCCATCCTTCATGGACCCTCTAGATAGACTGTGATCCCTCCATGGCTGAAATGAACACTCCTAGAACTGCACTCTAGTTCCATCCTTCATGGACCCTCTAGATAGTCTGTGATCCCTCCATGGCTGAAATGAACACTCCTAGAACTGCACTCTAGTTCCATCCTTCATGGACCCTCTAGATAGTCTGTGATCCCTCCATGACTGAAATGAACACTCCTAGAACTGCACTCTGGTTCCATCATTCCATGGACCCTCTAGATAGTCTGTGATCCCTCCATGACTGAAATAAACACTCATAGAACTGTACTCTGGTTCCATCCTTCCACGGACCCTTTAGATACATGTAGTCTGTGATCCCTCCATGACTGAAATAAACACGTTCCTAGAACTGCACTCTGGTTCCATCCTTCATGGACCCTCTAGATAGTCTGTGATCCCTCCATGACCGAAATAAACACTCCTAGAACTGCACTCTGGTTCCATCCTTCATGGACCCTCTAGATCGTCTGTGATCCCTCCATGACTGAAATAAACACGTTCCTAGAACTGCAATCTGGTTCCATCCTTCCATGGACCCTCTAGATAGTCTGTGATCCCTCCATGACCGAAATAAACACTCCTACAACTGCAGCTGAGGCACAACTTTGGTTCCATCCCTCCGTTTGGACCCTCTAGATAGTCTATGATCCCTCGATGGCTGAAATAAACACTCCTAGAGCTGCAGCTGTGGAAATGTTGAAGGAAAGACAAGCCTGTGTCTTTAGATCAAATGGTGTTGACAGATGAAGCCTGATACAGGACCAAGGTACCAGTGCTGAATTTAATTAATAAAATCCAGTTTTTTGTAGCCTGCAAGAACACCGAAATGTACACTGCAACATATTTTGCTATGTTCTCATACATGTACATGTGTACCCCCCTCCCCCTTATTATTTGATCAGAATTATACAGTATTGACGTCAGCAACACAACGAGTCATAGAGGGCACCAGATGATTAATCACTTTCAAAATAATGCTATGAATATTAACACAATCTTGCTGATTCTTTTGTACAAGAAACATGTACAACACTACAGATATTTTACAAGAATGGTAAATACTTGATTTAACTAAATCCGAAATATTACAAAATATTTGTTCAGTGTTCTTATTTAAGAGAAACAATCATAAATGACAAGTGGTTTAAACCATGCAAATATCTCTATTGTTACCTGGGTGGTAATATCTGATCCAGAATGTGATAATTGATCATCCATGATCAGTGCTTTTGATAATGAAATAATTTCTGAAAAGGAAGCACATTAGATGTATGTATAATTTGGATTTATTTAATTACACTTTTTTATACTTTCTGATATTATCATGATTTGTGATTTAGTAAATTACTCAAGGTGTGCTTGTCTTGGAGTGCTGTAAGTCCTAGTAATAATTCATCAAAATATTCAGGAAACAACAAAACAAAAATTTAACTCTTGCATAAAATCACTTGCTAGGCAATTATATCATCATTCACTTCACTATTTATAAGGTAGCAATTAGGAATATTAGAACCTTGAATTGAAAACTAGAGCTCGTCTGAAAGCTTTTCCCAGAAACCTTAATAGCAAAGATGTAGCATGATTGTATTGTTATTAGCAGCTCTTAAATAATATGGATGTAGCTCATTAACAGTTGGTTAGGTTGAATCTCAAATATACATGTACCTTGGAAAGAAGTGATCATTGTAATTCAAATGTAAAGGTTATTTATTACCCCATGAGTGTTGATGTGTCTCAGAAAATTAATTTATAAGTTCTGACACAAATCCGTGATGTAGCAGGATCAGATTCCTTTTTGTTTGTTTCAATTCTGAGTATTTCTGATTTAGATAGATTTGATTGTTTAGATACATGTATCTATATATCAAGAATACTTTAGGTAACACACTTTTCAATCACATCAAAATTGTATGTACATGTAATCCATTACAATTCTGTAAACAATTTTACATGTAAAGGTTTGGTGCAAATGGTGTCTCAAAATTATTCACCCAGTTAAATTTCTTTTTTGCCAGTACTGTTTTGATTAAATGAGTACTTAAAATTCCTCTTTGTCCTTTTCCCAACTACAGGGAATATGGAGGCACTTGAATGGAGACTATGCTTCAATATAGTACTTGAGAAACTTCAAATGAATCAGATGCAGCCCTCAGATGTTACAAGGAAGAACAAAACTAGGTATCTTCATGAATATCTTTCCATCCTTTAGTTTCATTAATACACTAGCATTGATCATATATTACAAGACGTGATCGACCCTTTTGTGCCTCCATTGGGTTTCTATCTTGCTCTTATCATTCCCTGTAGTTTCTTGGCCTCGGGTGCAGCAAATCCAAGTGCAAGTCATTTCTCCTTCTTTGGGCTTATACCCAGGGGATGTTTTCATTACTATGCATATGCCTTCACAGTTCAGCTACATGTATATGTACATGCTGAATTAAGGTCTACTGAATATAACATGCTGAATAACACTACACTGTACATTGTTTTCTTTTAAGTAACTATGGAATGTTTACACACAAAAACACAACATGGATGCAGATATCTACTGTACAGTGTATTTGTAGAAACACGGAATTCCCATGACAGATGAGCCACTTGTGGCATGTTTGGTAGCATAGGGCAACTAATGTGACCTAATTAGTTCCTTTTGATAGTTTGTTTTTGTGCTTACACTATACATGTACATGTGCAATGTAGTTATTGAGACTATACACATATGTAGGTACATGTACATGTAAACTGTATGTTCAAGATCTAGACAATCTAATAGTGTAAGACAATCTACAGCATATCTGTGAATGACACTGTTTTTTGTTTTTTTTGTTTTTATATATCAATATTACCACTTAAAAGTTGTATGAATTAATTTGATAATTTGGACTTGGGTTTGACTCTAGTCACGTTGTTTTACTTTGTGACTTAAATTTCACATTTATTTCAATGGTGTCCTTGCATTACATTAAGTAATAATAATAATAATAATGTGTGGACTTACATGTATATAGCGCACGTATCCACCAACTGAGTGGTGCTCAAGGCGCATTATATTATTACCCCTGCTCATAAGGCTCATAAGGCTCATAAGGCCCATAAATCATTCCTGAAACCATCTCAGCTCCCTGGGGAGTATACAGCTCAATTGCTGCCATTACAGCGCATATAGGGCTAATCAACCAACTCTGCCCTCACAGGTACCCATTTAACCCCTGGGTGGAGAGAAGCAATATGGTTAAGTGTCTTGCTCAAGGACACAAGTGTCATGGCCGGGATTCGAACCCACATTCTGCTGCTAACACCAGAACTTGAGTCCGGTAAGCTAGACCTCTCGGCCACGCCACTCCAAGTGTACATAATTTATATCAAATTGTAGTCAATTACAAATTAAACAATAAGTTAGATCAAGAATGAAATAGTAATACTAAATACAATGAAATACATGGAATCAATGACATACAATGTACATTATAAACATACAGGACAACATATAGGCTTGACTTTGACTGGACTTTGAATAAAAATGTTGACAACTCTCCTACTTACCAGGTGTTGGTGGTGTGGACCCCCTTGAGTTGGCATTCCTGGTGTTTGCTAGCCCCATGATATCACCCAGATTAGAGGTTGAACTCAAACCGCTGGTGGATCTGCTATGACGTGGGGAAGTTGGGTAACTACTTTTGCTGTTAAGGGGTAGGGTTGCGGCTTTGTTCTGTAGGTAATTTGTCCGCCCTGAGGGTGACTGGGGGATCCGGCTTCATTTTCATTTTTGTTTGTGAGTGGTGAATATTGAGTGATTATAAATGGATCATCCCAATTTGTGAGATTAAGATTATCATGATTAGATTTTGTGAACCATGAACCATGCAGGTGTGACCGCAATTTTGAATCAAGGAAGCCCCCAAAAATGTAATATTATAACCAAGCAATGAATATTGAGAATTATGAAGGTGATTGCAACAAATTTAATAAAGATTACATGCATAAACATGATCACATGACCAGGTTTACAAATGATAATCAGTTAGTAGATATAAACCGTTAAGCCAGTAAGCCAGTTAGAAGATTGACCAGATATGCCCAAAACAAAGCCACACACCGTTCATGGGAATCAATAGTTATTAATAAGCAACACAGTAAACATAAACACACATGTAAATGAACAAATAAACCCATTTAGATTGCCATAAACCAGTTTAAAAGTAGATTAAGGCACAGGTAACATGCAGTATTGCAACATGGATAGGCAGGTGAAGTCAGAAAATACCAACATTAGCATAGACAAAAACCAGATTATATATACAGTGTACATGTAAATATGTAAGCAAATATAGCATCCCCCAAGAGTTGTACAAGAACAAGTACAGAAGTTAATCAGCATGAATGTTAAAAATAACAAAATTAGCAAGAATGTAGGTTGGGGCCAGGATAAAAGAGAAGAAGGAGAAAATGGTAAAAGATATAAACAAATTGTTAATGTTTGGCTAGACTTATATTTTTGAGAAATTAAGAAAGAAAAAGTATCAGAATATAAATAAATATTATTCGAATGATTGATAACCAAAATACATTTGGTGTACGTACATGTACAGTGTAAATAATATAAAGAAGAAAAATCCACTGAAGATTATTGTTTGGTCAAGGAAAATGTTAATAAATGGTCAAGGAAAATGTTAATAAATGGCCTAGAAAAGCACTTAGAGTGGATAAACTCTTGTGTACATTTCATATGATACCTTTTCAATATACTGATACTGTGGTAGTTGTCTGTTCAATTGTATGAATACAAATTAAAGATGATACTAACATTGTGATCCTTGAGGAACAAAAAATAAATAAATGCAAAACAGGGAGCTTGATATTTTCCAGAGAAAAACAGATACAAAGAAGAATGGAGCAAAGAGAGCAAGAGACTAACAAGCAAACTGAGCCAATCCAACAGAGCTAACTAACCTTAACCTTGATATAAATAGAGCAGTGATAGATGGTGGTCAATCTTTTATATTTTGGTTTCATAAATCTGTCGTACTTAATGCTAATGGCTTTAATTAAGTAGTCCTTTATGCATGAACACTATGCACAGATTGCATACTGCACTGCTCAATACTGTACCTATGCATTTACTATGCACAATGTAACACACTATATATTTCTATACTGGATTGGGGGGGGGGGGGAGAATCATTATACAAAGTCTTTGTTTTACAATCTATACATAATCTCCAAACATTCCTAAAACATTACTTGTATCTACTTTCCTTTTACTTACTAAGGCTTGTATTTACATTACTAGTATCCCCCCATCTTTTAACCAGTCTTCAAACAAGTTCTAGAGTGCAATTTATACATTCAATGTGTGTTTTCCGGTCTCATCTCGGCAGCCACAGAAGACGACAATGCTAGTACCTAGGAGCATATTCACCCTGGAGCAAGCATCTCATCAATGCGTCTGGATAAACATGTCTTCCACATGTCTCTACTTATTTGATTCATCCATAGACGTGTATTCAGTATTTGCTAAGTGCTTAAGATGATGTGAAATTGAAGTGTAACAAGGATAGAAGAAAATAACAGTATAATTGCCATATTGAGAAGTGGTGTTCAGTAGTATTTCAATATGTATAACGACCGTTCAGTGCCTACGTGTTTGTCCAAATGTTACATGATTTGCTCATGTTATAGAGTACACTAGTCAGAATGAAGAGAAGACTTACATCATGTATGTATAGGATTCTTACCAGAACCACAATCTCACTTCACGATAGTTGAGATTCAAATAGTTACTAATTTTATCCAGTTATGAGTAAGTAATTTCACATAAATTGTGAGCTTTAAATTTTCCTGACATCTGTCATTAATTTTGAATAATAAAATACATGAGTATTTAAGTCATGTTAAGTGCAATGTACATGTAGGAAAGTTTGGTGTACATGTACATGTAGCATTACAACATGTTCTTGTATGAGTTGTTGTATTTATTGTCGTTCCTAATGTTGTTCTTATATGCATCTCTCCTGTGAAATCCATTTATTTTACAATGAAAATAATAATCATATATTTGAACCATACACATGTATGTATCATGATGAGTATTACATGTTTCTACATGTACAATTAGTGTTCAATCTATTACATGATATACATGTATTGAAGTTAATAGCAACATTAATAGATATTGTATGCCAAAGTTGTGTTGTTTCACTGTATATGTAACAGTTACCTTGTCAGCAGTAGTTTACATAGTATGAAGTTTCATTTTCTACACACTAGTGTACCAATTCTGAACATAATCCATCAATTTATTATAGCTTCTTTGCTCTGTGAGAAACACGGCTTTTAACAAAGCAGGTACTGTACAGATCCAGTCATTTCTAATATTGATCATTTATGTTAATTTGTCTGAAACTGAATGGACTTTAAATTCCAGTTAAATGCAAAGATTCCATATTGAAATGTTGAATGGGAAAAAAGCTGAACACAAAATTAATTTTCTGAAAAAAAAATCAAACTTATTTTCTTTCCTTTCTCTTCAATTAGAACAGAAGGACAAGAATGTGACTATTAAGCATGATATTTAATGTAATTATAGATGAAGAATTACAAATAAAGTGTAACTCATCTACCCTTTTGTGGCCCCCCCCCCCTACATATTGCCAGCGATCTAGCGTCATTTTATACACATCAGACATGCAGGTACCTACATGTACATGTATTTATATCTTCAGAAGATCATCTGTGTCAAATTATTGTCTGTTTCTCAACGCTGCATAGCGATTAACTATTGATAATTTTCAATAGATGAAGATGAACTTTACTCTACAAAATAGCTGTATTAATTGAAAGTACATACACATGTAGTTCCCTTGCATACTTTTCAATTTTTTTCTGAATTCAATATCAAAATGTTAGTTTGACTGAGTGTATGACATGAATAAAGGAAATTGGTATCTTTGAAAATTACAAATAGTGTTAACTACACAGAAATATTACAAATTTTAGATGAGAAATAAATGTTTTTTCAGTGCACAAAATGATAAGATTAAGAACCTTCCATGTTACACAGCAACAGATGTATTGATGATAAAGAACTTATACGCATGTGTATGCTGAATGCTTTGGATTGCTTGAAAAGAAAATATCAAATAATGAATTTTAAATCCCTGTAGATTTAAACAGATGATGCAAGCAATATATAATGCCTACACTGTACATGTACAGTGTATACTTATGTGGAATGAGGTGTTAGGCTTCTCAACTATTCTTATTACAAGGGCAAGGTCTTCAAATACATGTACATGTGTAAATAGCATTCACAATGTGGATTTAATAACTTTGATGAATGCCTTATGTGGTTAAGCATGCTTGATATGTACTTGTTTCTTAGAAAATTAAGGAAATTGTTGTCATAGAAGAGCCTTTCAAGTTTTGTTCTCAAATAAAAAATTAATTCATTTGTAATTTTATTTTAACAAACAATTCTTAAAGACTGAGATACAAGTACATGGGTATATCTTTAATTTTGGCATTGACGAATGTATGTTCATGTACACCAGCTTTGTTTGCAATTGTGTTTGTGTATTTATATCTCATAACTATTAGGGTTAATCTGTACGTCTATGTGCTGTATAACAGTGGGTTTTGAATATTTACTATGAAGGTCATTTCAGGTATCATTTTCTATAAATTCTAGTCAATTAACTGAATAATATACATGTATAGTCTGAAGTATGTTATGGCCAGCATGAAATAAATATGTACTTATTTCATAAATGTATGTTCTATAAAATATATGGATGGTAAGATTTGTCAATTACATGTAACTAAAAGAAACATGTTGGTCCAGGACAAAAGTATTCAAGGTATCAGGCTTTATTAGACAAGAACCTCTCTTTAATTTCCTTAGTTTGTATAGTATATACTTGGTGAATACAAAATATACCCGACTGACTGACTGACCAACAATTTCTGCCAATAATAATGCTTTCTGTTTGAGCTTCAATAATAGTTCAGCCCAAAACTTATTCACTGCCCTAAGATCAGAAAAACTGAAGAAGAAAAAAGAAAAAGAAATTTGTCTGAATGAGAGAAAGACACAGAACAAACACTAAGGAATATCACAGCCTGGTAAAGTTTATGCAGACAATTTGATACATTTTATTGTTGTTCTTGCTTGATTTCAATTCAGCCGTGCAGCAATTTTGTCTCTTAACAAAGCACAGCAAAAAACAAACAAACAAACAAATAAATAAAACCAAAAACACAAACAAAACAAAAATGACATAGTTTGGCAAATTCATCCCTTTGTACAAACACTCACTTGTTCATGAGTTTGGTTCTACTTGTTGATGACTGTAGCCTCATGTTCTCTAGTTTAGCTGGGCTAGGAATGAACCCAACATCAACTCCCTCACGTACTAGTTTGCCTATCCACCAGTCATTGTTGTATTTCTAAAGAGGATTAGGGAATGAGGATGTGAAAAGTAATTATTTATCTTACTGTAATAGGAGAACCTGGCTTTGTACATGCACACGTAGCTCTGTGGCTTCTAAACCAATTATTATTGAATTCATGGAGGAAAAAATAACAAAAACAATGCTACTCATATGATTTGTATTGAACCTGTTAATCATTTAAACAAGGCAATATCTAAAACCCATGCATCTGATGCAAGAATTTCATCAACTTATATATATCGCGGAACCCGCTGCTACATGTACATATATAGGATTCTAGCCGGCCAATTGTCATCGGGCAAGCTCGGTGGTCGAGAGGTTAAGACGTCTGCACTAGTAAGCAGGAGGTCGTGGGTTTGAATCCCGCCCGAGTCGCCTGTGAATTTTTTTCACAGACACTCGGAAAGCACTGAGTATGCAGTGCTATACACACGTCGGTGTAGGGCAAAATTAAATCAATTGACAAATTTGTTAAAGTTTCTCATTTTTCAGGTACTATTATTTTCTTTTACAATTCTGCAATTATTTATTTAAAAAATAACTAACCTCTTTGATATGAAGGAAGTCTTTTATTTTGAAGGAGATAGCGTAGCCTTGGACAGGGGAATCATCATCAACAGAGCCATCATATGCTACATTCGTTCTAACAGCAAATGCAACTGGTTTTGTCTGAAAAACAGCAAATAAAGAGAAAAGGTTGTTAGTCTTACACAAAAAGACAACCATTTAAGGTATATTTCGAAATGTATACTTCACTCCAATTTCCAACAATTGCCAAAGTACACATGTACAATTTACTATAAAGGGAGTTTTTGAATTTTTTATACTAATATTAAAAAAAAATGAACCACATGCCCTTCAGGTTTAACACTCAAAGACACTCAAAATGTGTATGTCTCTCTTAACCCATTGACTTTGTGCAGTGCACTCAAATACATGCAAACATATGTGGCTGTGATA
The DNA here is from genome assembly GCA_029582265.1 of Zoroaster sp. YZ-2022. Taxonomy (NCBI): domain Eukaryota; kingdom Metazoa; phylum Echinodermata; class Asteroidea; order Forcipulatida; family Zoroasteridae; genus Zoroaster; species Zoroaster sp. YZ-2022. The sequence continues at coordinate 37,451,067 of CM055828.1, forward strand.
GGAGGTCAAACCCAAAGACACTCAAAATTTGTATGTAACTCCCAACCCATTGACTTTGTGCAGTGCACTCATACACAGCTCTGTGTGACTCTGTGGTTTGACCTACCAATTGGCAATGCAACCAAAAATACTCAAGTGACTGTCTGTGAGTGCCGTGCTGACTGGGCCAAATTTCAGCCTGGGCATAGGAGGGTTAAGACAATGAAATAATATCATTATAACAAACAATTTACTAGACAAGAAGAATTAAGAGGATACATGTAGGCCAGGCCAGGCCAGGCCAGCCCCCCCCCCCCCCCACCCAACCAAACTTCTTCTGAACCGGCACATACAATTTGTTTAAAAGCACACCCATATTTTGGCAGTCATTCCAAATTCAGCCAAGAGATAAGATGATTTAAGGTTATGTTTTCCCTTTCCAATCTAGGAGGTAGGAATTTCTACAAGTCGTCTTTCAGAGAGCCCGCAAGGAAATCTACAGAGGGTTATCCTCTGTGTTATAATACTAAGAAGTGTATGATGATTCTTGTACTTTTGTTTTATAATACACGTTTCCTTTAAGCAGCTCTGTCATGTACATGTACATGTACACCGCATTACTGGTCTCTATGGCCCTGGAGTGATATATGAAATACTTCCTCTATAATCCAATTTCACTGCTCAAACACTGAGCACATTTCATACCTTACACAATACAAGTTAACACTAAACAAGTTAATACAAACTCAACCTAAATCTTGTTAGCTTCATAAGCAAGCTACAAAACCGGAATATCATGACAGTAAATATAATCCTCCTAGGTTGCTAATATCCATACATGATACATGTAGATGTTGTGTTGGAATTGTTAATGCCAGAGGCTGGTCTGTGCATGTGAATGATAGCTCTAATGCTGTTATGAGCCAGATGTATACACCCTTACAGTGAAGATTGGAAACGGCAGCGCCATTTGACGTCTGTAGCCTCATCTGCATAATTGGACTGCCCAGGGAATACATGATTGTAAACAAATAAGCACAAGGCAGACAACTGCTCTGGTTTCATGTGTTGATTCTAATTTACAGTCATATATGTATGTATACACCATGTGTAAGCGATTGTACATGTATGTGTCCACCTCTGTCATATGTAGGTTACTCGTTTAGTTATTTAACTCACTATTCAATCTTGAACTGTATAATGCAATGGGACAGCTAAAGATGTTTTTACCCATCATACACATATATAGCACTAAGTACTACAGAGAGTGATTAGATGAACAATTTGAAATGAATGCATTAAAAAGCCATAGGATATAGATAATGTACAGGTACATAGATCTAAAATATGGCATTGTCCCGCTGTAAGATGAGTGCAGGATTTGCTTATTTATTTATTTTCTCTATTATTTCATGTTTTGAGGACACACAAAATACTTACATAAATGCTAGAATCAGTGAGTAACAAACTCCATCACTGTGATTGGTTCAAAGACTGCATTGCCAAAATACAATAACTACACACAACGCACATACAAATGTTACATGTATGCACTGCTATGATTTTAATAATCGATATTTTTACCAGATGTTAATGTTCATTTCATATCATCATGATTCATCCAATCAAACTGTCTAAATTGTTTTGGGCATTTATGAATATGTGATAATCTTAATGCCACTCAAAAAGCAATGCTTTATTATGGCAACTGTTATTTAATTGTCATCAAACATTGATGACAGAAAAACATTTGCAAAATCCCCACCGAACTTGCACGTGTACTTTAACGCAAGGCTGTTGAAAGTGGCACAAAAATGTGATCTCAACGCTGTATAGCTGTATACTGTACATGTACATGTAGTCTCAATGGATGGCAAGAAATAAAGATGTGATAAAGAAGTGGATAGAAGGAAGGTGAATTAGGTAAGAGTAAAGACTGAACACTTTATGGGGGGTAACTTCTTTGCTATTCTATTAAATGAACAAATATACAAGTACGTGTACGTATTACATGTATATGCTGAAGGACAGATCAGACCATGTAGTGCTCTGTAAGAAATGATGTACATGTATATGCTGAAGGACAGATCAGACCATGTAGTGCTCTGTAAGAAATGATGTACATGTATATGCTGAAGGACAGATCAGACCATGTAGTGCTCTGTAAGAATTGTTGTACCTGTAGATGATGAAGGACAGATCAGACCATGTAGTGCTCTGTAAGAAATGATGTACATGTATATGCTGAAGGACAGATCAGACCATGTAGTGCTCTGTAAGAAATGATGTACATGTATATGCTGAAGGACAGATCAGACCATGTAGTGCTCTGTAAGAAATGATGTACATGTACATGTATATGCTGAAGGACAGATCAGACCATGTAGTGCTCTGTAAGAAATGATGTACATGTACATGTATATGCGGAAGGACAGATCAGACCATGTAGTGCTCTGTAAGAAATGATGTACATGTATATGAAGGACAGATCAGACCATGTAGTGCTCTGTGAAATGATGTACATGTATGCTGAAGGATCAGACCATGTAGTGCTCTGAAATGATGTACATGTATATGCGGAAGGACAGATCAGACCATGTAGTGCTCTGTAAGAAATGATGTACATGTATATGCTGAAGGACAGATCAGACCATGTAGTGCTCTGTAAGAAATGATGTACATGTATATGCTGAAGGACAGATCAGACCATGTAGTGCTCTGTAAGAAATGATGTACATGTACATGTATATGCTGAAGGACAGATCAGACCATGTAGTGCTCTGTAAGAAATGATGTACATGTATATGCTGAAGGACAGATCAGACCATGTAGTGCTCTGTAAGAAATGATGTACATGTACATGTATATGCTGAAGGACAGATCAGACCATGTAGTGCTCTGTAAGAAATGATGTACATGTATATGCTGAAGGACAGATCAGACCATGTAGTGCTCTGTAAGAAATGATGTACATGTACATGTATATGCTGAAGGACAGATCAGACCATGTAGTGCTCTGTAAGAAATGATGTACATGTACATGTATATGCTGAAGGACAGATCAGACCATGTAGTGCTCTGTAAGAAATGATGTACATGTACATGTATATGCTGAAGGACAGATCAGACCATGTAGTGCTCTGTAAGAAATGATGTACATGTATATGTATATGCGGAAGGACAGATCAGACCATGTAGTGCTCTGTAAGAAATGATGTACATGTATATGCTGAAGGACAGATCAGACCATGTAGTGCTCTGTAAGAAATGATGTACATGTACATGTATATGCTGAAGGACAGATCAGACCATGTAGTGCTCTGTAAGAAATGATGTACATGTATATGCTGAAGGACAGATCAGACCATGTAGTGCTCTGTAAGAAATGATGTACATGTATATGCGGAAGGACAGATCAGACCATGTAGTGCTCTGTAAGAAATGATGTACATGTACATGTATATGCGGAAGGACAGATCAGACCATGTAGTGCTCTGTAAGAAATGATGTACATGTATATGCTGAAGGACAGATCAGACCATGTAGTGCTCTGTAAGAAATGATGTACATGTATATGCTGAAGGACAGATCAGACCATGTAGTGCTCTGTAAGAAATGATGTACATGTATGTATGATGAAGGACAGATCAGACCATGTAGTGCTCTGTAAGAAATGATGTACATGTATATGCTGAAGGACAGATCAGACCATGTAGTGCTCTGTAAGAAATGATGTACATGTATATGCTGAAGGACAGATCAGACCATGTAGTGCTCTGTAAGAAATGATGTACATGTATATGCTGAAGGACAGATCAGACCATGTAGTGCTCTGTAAGAAATGATGTACATGTATATGCTGAAGGACAGATCAGACCATGTAGTGCTCTGTAAGAAATGATGTACATGTATATGCTGAAGGACAGATCAGACCATGTAGTGCTCTGTAAGAAATGATGTACATGTATATGCTGAAGGACAGATCAGACCATGTAGTGCTCTGTAAGAAATGATGTACATGTATATGCTGAAGGACAGATCAGACCATGTAGTGCTCTGTAAGAAATGATGTACATGTATATGCTGAAGGACAGATCAGACCATGTAGTGCTCTGTAAGAAATGATGTACATGTATATGCTGAAGGACAGATCAGACCATGTAGTGCTCTGTAAGAAATGATGTACATGTATATGCTGAAGGACAGATCAGACCATGTAGTGCTCTGTAAGAAATGATGTACATGTACATGTATATGCGGAAGGACAGATCAGACCATGTAGTGCTCTGTAAGAAATGATGTACATGTATATGCTGAAGGACAGATCAGACCATGTAGTGCTCTGTAAGAAATGATGTACATGTACATGTATATGCGGAAGGACAGATCAGACCATGTAGTGCTCTGTAAGAAATGATGTACATGTATATGCTGAAGGACAGATCAGACCATGTAGTGCTCTGTAAGAAATGATGTACATGTATATGCTGAAGGACAGATCAGACCATGTAGTGCTCTGTGAAATGATGTACATGTATATGCTGAAGGACAGATCAGACCATGTAGTGCTCTGTAAGAAATGATGTACATGTATATGCTGAAGGACAGATCAGACCATGTAGTGCTCTGTAAGAAATGATGTACATGTATATGCTGAAGGACAGATCAGACCATGTAGTGCTCTGTAAGAAATGATGTACATGTATATGCTGAAGGACAGATCAGACCATGTAGTGCTCTGTAAGAAATGATGTACATGTACATGTATATGCTGAAGGACAGATCAGACCATGTAGTGCTCTGTAAGAAATGATGTATAAATGTGACCCGCTCTGGCAAAACCCTAAACTTCTGGGCATTTACCACAATGTGTAACAGCCATGAAAAGGTCAAAAACTGACCCCAGGGACCAGTTTGAGGGACCAGTTTTCATTTTCTCTAGATTTTGATGGAAAAAGAAAAATCTTGAAACATTGTTGGGTCCAAGTTTAGGGTTTTGCCAGAGCCAGTCACAAATACTGACCCCTACATATGAGATACTATATACATGTATAATAAATTGTCTTAGAATAGTACATGTACATGTAAATGTATAATTTGACAACGATAATGACAGTAAGGAAATAAGGAGCATTACAGTATACAAGAAGTATGGGCAGGAAGAAATAGAAAAGTGCAATCACAATTCACAAGGCAAATTATTTGTTCAAGCATTTACTAACATACATGTACATGTAGGTACACAGTGATGTACCGTACAAGTATATTTATGGGATTCGAGAACAACTGTTATCAGTTTAATTTCCGTTGGCGCAATTGGCAAATGCATTTCATTTGGAAGTTTCATTTGCAGCACAGGCCAAATGTGTGCTTGCTTAACTCTTTCTACCCGGAATTATTTCACGTGTATGGACGGAATTGTTTTTATTATTGTAATTTGATACTGTAAACAATCAAGGTCAAGTGTGGAAATAATGAATAATTTGTTTATCTTTTGCCAATTGAAGAGAGTAAGGTATCAAAGTAAAGATTATGACTCACTGGGTGTGAATATTGAGATGGGATCATCTTGGGATTACCCATAATGCATTGCAGCCATTCAAATATAAACTTATGTTTATCGTTCCTGAGAATAAATATCAATAAATCTGCAAGTTATTGCTTGAAAGTCTTCAAATATGCATTGTATGATAAACAAAAGTGGTTTGTTTATGTCAGAATATGTCAGGACATAATAATATTACCCATAATGCTTTGTAATCCCCTGTTTATATTTAACAAAAATCATAATTTGCAACCTTGATACAACATACTGTATATTGTTTCTGTTATGCAATAATGTAAAAAAAATCAAGGTCCAGTGTGGAAATTATTAATAATTTGTTAATATTTGGACAGCTGGTTGAATCATTAGTATCATTTGTAACATCTGTTAATATTTTGCTGTTGTTACTCGCCCATTTGCCGGTCCTATATGAGCACAATTTGCCTGGGACATTGCTTGCCGTCACAGTCGCATCATGGTGCCATGTATAGTATAGGCCTATTGCTACGCTATCGTAATCAGTACATACCGTACGACCTCAGATTCAGAGCTTTTACTGTCGTTTTTACCCTGAAAATCAAAACTTCCGTCACTGTCAGGGTGTTCAAAGTCAACATTGTCACCATCATCATCTCCATTAGCACTGCCCACGTCATAATTCCAAGAAAATAGCGTACATGTACGTTACACATCGATTGTTGTGAGTTTCATGGAGGCCGCCATTTTTAAATACAACGTGTGTGTAAACCGCATGTGTACTTAACGTTAACAATGAACACAATCGGAGCTCTCAGAGTAGTATTTCCTCTGTGCTGTTGTCAATAATCAATATTTATTAGCTAATTTGCATTGGGAGTGCATGACCTCGAATTCTTATTGGTTAGTTGCGCATTCTGTTGTCAAAATAAGTGAAAACAAGACCCATTGTCAGGTATGTCATGCTGAGCCGATAAATCAGCGCGTCGTCAAATTACGGCGTACGCGTGAGCCGATATAATGGCGCGCCGGCAGGAAAGAGTTAATATGTACACATTGGTCTGCACATTGTTGGAAGGACAAGGTAAATGATGACAGGATTGAACCAATACGGATATTGTTTTACTGTACAAAAATGTTAGAAACTAATGTTACATACATTGTACATGTATACCTTGGGGCAAGAATACAGAATGGAGAGGAGATACATTGTATCTACATAAATAATATACAGAGAGGCATGTCCTGTATAACAGAGGAGGGTCTATGTTTTCAATGATTATATAGTGCATACATGTGCTGACTGGCATTGAAGCCATAATTCATCAACATGGCAATTCTCTTGAAATTGTGTGCTGCACCATGTTACTACATTTACATGTTTGTGGACTTCCAGGTTGTTTGTATTTTTTTTTTTTTCACAGGATCATTCTCCTAAAGACAATCAGAGCATACTGATTGAAACGCCAAGTTGTAACCTCCAGTTCTTTTCAGAACTAAATACTACTCAATAGAGAATTTCACATGGTGTCACTGCAATTAGTCTTACATGTACTTAGGATCAGTCTCACCCTTTTAAACCGATTGATATACATGGAGTTAACAGTAAGAATGCCCTGCTTTAAAATTCCTTCTAAACCAATTTCACTATTTGTATTATATTCCTACCAAAAACAGCTTTAAAAAAGCAAAATAAAGTGTTATTCTTAAAAAAGCCCATTAAAAAATAAACCCTGTGAAAGCACCTTAAACAAAACAATACGTGTATTGTTTTGTTTAAGGTGATTAATACATTGTATATGTACCATGAAGAGCTACACATATTGTTATACATTATACATTATCAATTGATACAGGAACCATTTTATTATTTTTGATTTACACTGTGTACAAATTCTCTCTTATCTTTAACTTACATGTACAACATTTAACATCAAATGAAAGTTGTTATTTTTTATTCTAGTATTTTTTACAATGTCCAGCATTAGCGAGCATCTTCATTGAATTATGATAAGAGTGTACAAATACATGCATACCTACAGACTATAATGTCCTTATATCTTTCAATGCTGGCAGATGAATAAACCCAAGGTTGAATTTTCCTTTATAACACTGAAAGGCATTTATTCACATCCAAAAGATAAATTTACAGTGCTGCTATTGTTAAAGAGTTCAGAAGAATCATTCTTTGAACTAAACACGTACATTGTACGTACATTGTACGTGTACATGTACTTATAAAGGGCAAAGATGCTAAATGATACATGTTTATGTAAGCAGTTGAGTGGCTAGAAAATAGTAGCACCCCCAAAACAAATAATTTCGCTTGGAAAATATTTTGATGGAGGTAAAATTTACAGTTTTACTAATCCGATCAAACTAGGGTTTATTTTTCAAAAAGTTGCATTCAATATCATGTTTGTTTAGAATGATATCTTACATGTCATTGACAAAGAGTGTTCAGTTCACATGATTTCCTTTTTCAGCATTCATAACTACATATTATTCTAATATCTTACATGTCATTGACAAAGAGTGTTCAGTTATATACATATTATTCTAATATGTTACATGTCATTGACAAAGAGTGTTCAGTTCACATGATTTCCTTTTTCAGCATTCATAACTACATATTATTCTAATATGTTACATGTCATTGACAAAGAGTGTTCAGTTATATACATATTATTCTAATATGTTACATGTCATTGACAAAGAGTGTTCAGTTCACATGATTTCCTTTTTCAGCATTCATAACTACATATTATTCTAATATCTTACATGTCATTGACAAAGAGTGTTCAGTTATATACATATTATTCTAATATGTTACATGTCATTGACAAAGAGTGTTCAGTTATATACATATTATTCTAATATGTTACATGTCATTGACAAAGAGTGTTCAGTTCACATGATTTCCTTTTTCAGCATTCATAACTACATATTATTCTAATATCTTACATGTCATTGACAAAGAGTGTTCAGTTCACATGATTTCCTTTTTCAGCATTCATAACTACATATTATTCTATCTTACATGTCATTGACAAAGAGTGTTCAGTTATATACATGTACATATTATTCTAATATGTTACATGTCATTGACAAAGAGTGTTCAGTTCACATGATTTCCTTTTTCAGCATTCATAACTACATATTATTCTAATATCTTACATGTCATTGACAAAGAGTGTTCAGTTATATACATATTATTCTAATATGTTACATGTCATTGACAAAGAGTGTTCAGTTCACATGATTTCCTTTTTCAGCATTCATAACTACATATTATTCTAATATCTTACATGTCATTGACAAAGATTGTTCAGTTCACATGATTTCCTTTTTCAGCATTCATAACTACATATTATTCTAATATCTTACATGTCATTGACAAAGAGTGTTCAGTTTTTATACATATTATTCTAATATGTTACATGTCATTGACAAAGAGTGTTCAGTTCACATGATTTCCTTTTTCAGCATTCATAACTACATATTATTCTAATATCTTACACGTCATTGACAAAGAGTGTTCAGTTATATACATATTATTCTAATATGTTACATGTCATTGACAAAGAGTGTTCAGTTCACATGATTTCCTTTTTCAGCATTCATAACTACATATTATTCTAATATCTTACATGTCATTGACAAAGAGTGTTCAGTTCACATGATTTCCTTTTTCAGCATTCATAACTACATATTATTCTAATATCTTACATGTCATTGACAAAGAGTGTTCAGTTATATACATATTATTCTAATATGTTACATGTCATTGACAAAGAGTGTTCAGTTCACATGATTTCCTTTTTCAGCATTCATAACTACATATTATTCTAATATGTTACATGTCATTGACAAAGAGTGTTCAGTTCACATGATTTCCTTTTTCAGCATTCATAACTTTCCTTTAAATGATTGTACATGTACATGTACACATAGTCAAGAGATATTTCAAGAGATAAGTTAAAATGAATGTGTACTGCATTTTGCCCAGTGAACTATTGATTTATCAGTGTGAAATCTGGATGAAGTGTGACAGGAAGAAAATATCATTGAAGGGGAGCTGTGCTGCTGCTGCTGTGGCTCATACACAATACATGTACATATTAAATATGGCTACATGTGAAGGCATATAATACACATACATGTAATATCAAAAAGTATTGTTGCACTTATTTGTTTTCCCGACAGGCAACCACTTTTTTTTATTTCCGAGTTAGAAAATTAACAAACATTTTAAAAATAAGATTGCAGCCTTCAGCAAATTACCAAATTCTCAGCTTCTGTTGCTACCATTTTTAAGATGACAAATGTTAATGGTGTGTGGCAGCTATGTTTTATTGTCCATGAGTAAAGTGCATAATACATTTTCTCTATTTGACTTGGAATTTATATGTTATTGATTTGGACAACTGAAAATAAATTTTGGGCAACCAGATTTACAAACTGCGTGCCGAAAGGGCTAGAGCATTTGTAAAAGTTTTGCGATCCTTGGAGAGCACTCATTCATACAAATTATAAGCACCACTGCCATGACTGCTCCTGCAAAAATGAGATCGTCTCTGACTTAAGCCGGATACTGATTAGATTACAGATCAAATTACATGTCCCTATCTTAATTTCAGTATGCATAAATCGCATCAATGCTTTCATATTAGTTTTGGCTGTTTTTCATTTTTGCGCTGCTTTTGTCCAAGGTTATAGTAATAGTGTATGTGTAGCTCTAGGGACATGCCAAGGATATTAAGAAATCTAACATGGCGGAAGATGCTAACATAGTGACAGATGAAATTAGAATATGAAGCGTGGCACTTGTACCATACATTCTGAAAGTAATTAATCAATGCGATCATTAAGAACATTTGGCTCTCCTGGTTCAAAAATTGCATTGTGGTGACTCTGGTAATTCATTATTTGTTATTATTTTGTAGTACCGGTATTTCTTTTGATAGTAATGAATTTTATTTAAAACATTTCTCAATGAGCATGATAAGAAAAATGATTATAAATGTTCATGATGACCATTTTTGTTGATCATTTTTTTTTGTAAGTAGAATGATGACGTTTTTGAATTGATATTGTTAATTTGTTCTCCTTCCAAATTAATGAAATTATTATTATGTATAAAATGATGATGATGGTGATTTAAAATTTTGTCCGAGGATCGAATCATAATTTATTAAGATAATTCGGATTGCTGATAATATTAATGATAGCTTCTAATAATGGTATGATTTCTGAAAATGATGATTTGACGATACAATGTTTTGATGAAAAATATTCCAGATGATGACGGTGATGATGAAGACATCAACAATGATTAAAAGAAATTTAGGACAGAATTGTTGAAACTCATGTTCACTTTCCGGCTGTGGATTGACAATAATAAGATCACTTTGACTTTAGTAAGAATCTTGGATCATTAGTTTATTCCATGATTGTCTGTTACAGTATCTGAAACACTTACATTGTAGGCTGTACATGTACAATTCAAATACCTACCCTGGCTTTCTCTAGTTGTGCAAGAGCTTGCCGTTCTGTCTCCCGTCGGATAGCCTCTCGCTCTTCATCCAGAGAGAGGTCAGAATCAGACGGCCGGCCATAGTTCGAGTCCTCAGAACCCTGGAGCAAGTACACAAAATAATCAACAAGAACAATTTACATCAATCCCGTCTGAAATTATTTCCGTTTATGATGAGTCTCTGTTATCAGTTGATGATAATTACTTCCAGTTTTCACTTGAAGAAAAACTGATGAGTGTTGCTCAACATACCAGGAAAATAAACTAATAATTTTGGAGAAAAATGTGTGCATTTTTTTTATAAAAGGTTTCCTTTTGTACATACATCATGTGCTTGTACATGTAATCTTTGGAAAGCACATGTCTGAAAGGAGAATATTTGACACGTTGCATGGGTACATTACATAAAACCATGAACTGATCATGACCCTTCGTATATTTTACAATAATCCGACACAATTTTACAATATATAGACACCTTGTAGCCTGTTCCATTGCAATACATTTACATCAATTTGACACACCTACATGTCTGTACATGTATCAATATTTATTCAAACAAATATTAATCAGATGTCATTCTTAATTATCCTCCTTTCAAAAGAATACATGCAGTACTGTATGACTTGATGTCACAAAATCTCCTGAAAGTCACAAAGTGTTATTCTTTTAAAAAAATGAAAAAAGAAAACAAACTAGTAAAGTCACAACAATTTACTGAAAACAAACTTCACAATTACATGTTTATTAGGCCTGGGCGAATAGTGAAATTTACTATTCGATTAATCGCGTGGCAACATTTCGCGAATATTCGACTATTCACGAATAGTTGGCAATTTTTGTATGAAAACATGTGCTTTTATGGTAATTTCTGGCCTACATGTAAGCTTCAGACAATAGACAAATACATACATGTACATTGAGTTCTTGAATGCCTGTTGTTGTTTCCTCTTTATTTCTTGCAAAATTGTACTCGAAATAATAGAATTTGTTAGTGAAAATCCAACGGTCGTCACGTTATATAAGTTTGTTATTGCTTTGGCAGCATGGGAACTTACAGTACAGCACATGCTAATTCACGCGCATGGTTGTTCATCCCATATCGACAGAGGGAAGTCCACCTAAACGTAATAAAATGAACGTGATCGAGTTGTATTCAAGTCGTCATGAAGAGTAATGCCAGTAATATTTTAACGGTCACCCCTATTATTTCAAATCAATCAGTCCTACAGACGAAACATAAAATCACCAATTGATGTAAGCATTGTTTATGCGCATGTAGGGGCCACTCTTCATACATTATTCGTTGTTTACAAAAATACAAAGCTTCCATGGTGTGCCCCGCACTATGCTTAAAAAGCTTTCGAATCATGTGGTGCCCGTGCCCGTGCCCCTGAACTGATTTTGTACTGCAGCTGTATATTTTTTGAGTTCATGCTTTGAGCTGCAGAGTGTGTATTCATTGAGCACAAGGTTGTAATTCAGGATCCCAATATCACGTGCTCATTTCCGCGTGTCGTGATTGGATAGATTTGCATAGTTGCGATGTTATTATTTTTCTCATTGGCTGTTCAATCATGAATATGAACATTGTGTTGCATATTCATGATTTTTTGGGTTGATGTTTCACTATGGTTTCACTGGTGCCCGTCTTTGGGAAAAGCACCTTTCTATTGGGTCTGGGAACGGGAATCAGCTGACATGTAAACAGCATGTTCGGTGGAGGAGTGTGCACGAAAGTTGGATTGTAACTTATTATCCTTGGACCACTCTTTTCACTGCAAGCAATAAAGGTACTCAAAAACTAGAGAGTATCGGGAGTAAAAATGCAGCGTATCGGCCAAAAATCTTATCAGGCCGATACGCTAGTTTGTATGTGGGGAGAACCCTCTGTTGCATTTTCCCAGGCATTATACTGATTGAATTCACAAGTACTAATCACCTAGTGAAGTACATGTAGGAAGCTAGCATTTGTTTTTAACGTTACCTTATAATTTATAATTCCCATTATTAAATAACCAGTAGATACGTACATGTATTTCTTCTAAACATGTTGGCCAAGGCAAAGTGATTTATCCTTCTTGCATTTATCCTTCTTACAAGTGTTTTAAACATTGGACAACCCACGAACTGAACAATAGCAAGACTGTTATGTATAACGCGGCATGCCTTTGATGTTATCAGCCTTCAGCAGGTAACAGTCGCTGCAGTCACAGCCAGCCATCTAGCCAGCCATGTCGGCTTCCTCAAAGGTATTACCCTTAAGTACTATTCGCGAATACTACAAAGCTTACCACTACCAGCAGTGCCTAGACAAAACGGTGTAATTGGCAGTGTTACTCGCAAATAGTAGTAACGAATAGTAGTCACGAATAGTTAACAAACAATTCACGACTGCAAGTTATGCAGTGCAAAGGCAATACATTATTGCAGGTAACAGTCGCTGCAGTCACACCCAGCCAGCCATCCACATCGGCTTCCTCAAAGTCATTACTCGCGAATACTATTCGCGAATACTACAAAGCTTACCAGTACCAGCAGTGCCTAGACAAAACGGTGTAATTGGCAGTGTTACTCTCGAATAGTAGTCACGAATAGTTAGCAAACAATTCACGACTGCAAGTTATGCAGTGCAAATGCAACACATTATTTCAGGTACAGTCGCTGCAGTCACACCCACCCACCCACCCAGCCAGCCAGCCAGCCAGATCGGCTTCCTCAAAAGGCATTACTCGCGAATACTATTCGCGAATACTACAAAGCTTACCACTACCAGCAGTGCCTAGACTAAACTGTGAATTGACAATGTTACTTGCGAATAGTTAGCAAACAGTTCACGACCGCAAGTTATGCAGTGCAAAGGCAATACATTATTACTCACAATTAATCGTGAATGGTCATTATTCGCGAATACATGTAGTTGCAGGTATTCGTGCCAGCCCGATTAATCGAATAGTTCAAAATCCGCGAATACGAGTACGATTAGCAACAACTATTCGCGAATATTCAAATAATCGAACTATTCACCCAGGCCTAATGTTTTAAAACTAATTTTTGTAATGTACATCATGTGTTTATCATTATTTGACCAGTAATTTCAATCAATTTTCTTTTATCAGGACTTACTACTTTCCTTTTAGAAAAATAGAGATTTATTTTTCAGAAGCATGTTTTACTATTTTGTTTTACTATTTTGTTTTACCCAAATGAATCCATGACAGGACCAATCATACAGGACATGTACATTAATTTTAGTTTAAATTTACAGTAAAACGATGCTCCTAAAGTAATGTCCGAGTTAAATAAAAATAAAGAATGACTTTGATTCAGCTCACAGTCTATGATAACAAATACATGTACCACTACATGTACCCATTTCCTATATTTACATACATACATGTATGTAAATCATTTTCAGAAGAAATATATTCATGTCAACCAAATTTAATGTACATGTACATGTATGATCCCCTGTATGATAAATTGAATGACAATATTTCAATATTTAAAGAAGTAATGTTTGTCCATCACTCATAACAGAGATCAGGGCTGAAATACTGTACTAAATATAAAATAAAAATATTACATCTAAGTGTAACAAACTTATTCTAGTTTATATCAATATAAACACAAGCCTGGTTTGTAAACATATTGAGTGCATCTCTACAGCAACACAATTGTCCTTGTTGTCAAGTCAATGTGATAAATCCACCATCACAATGGCATGCCAACAGGACCATGAGATACAGTCAAAATGACGTCAATCCATTCCTTGCCAATAACACTTTATATATATTCTCTGTACGGTGTAATATATAACCATAGAGGACAGAACATGAAGAGTCACAAGGGGTTGTTTATTAAAGGGATTCATGACTGTAATGCAACAAGAAATAAGACATTTTTATAGCAGGTACAAAATACTTTGATGAATTATAGATTTCTGCAATTAACTGCTTCACGACAAGTTTCCATCTCCCAAAAAAGAGAAGCGTCTGTTCCTCATTTCAGCTACATATTTTACAATATCTCAAACAAATAATAAAATTCTCTTCATCTAAATCCATTTACATCCTAGACATACATGTATTGATATAGCACTGCATGATGTAGGAATAGACAATAGTAGGGGTGTAGGAGTAGGAGAGTAGGAGTGTAGGAGTAGGAGTGTAGGAGTAGGAGTGTAGGAGTAGGAGTGTAGGAGTAGGAGTGTCGTGGCCGAGCGGTCTAGCTTACCGGACTCAAGTTCTGGTGTTAGCAGCAGAATGTGGGTTCGAATCCCGGCCGTGACACTTGTGTCCTTGAGCAAGACACTTAACCATAATTGCTTCTCTCCACCCAGGGGTTAAATGGGTACCTGTGAGGGCAGAGTTGGTTGATTAGCCCTATATGCGCTGTAATGGCAGCAATTGAGCTGTATACTCCCCAGGGAGCTGAGATGGTTTCAGGAATGATTTATGAGCCTTATGAGCAGGGGTAATGATATAATGCGCCTTGAGCACCACTTAGTTGGTGGATACGTGCGCTATATAAGTCCACACATTATTATTATTATTATTAGGAGAAAATAAAATTGGCAACTAGTGCTGGGGTGGTTAATTGGCAACTAGTGCTGGGGTGGTTAACCAGTTAACCAAAACTTAACTGTTTAGAAATTTGCTAACCAAGACCAATATTAAAAAATTAAAAAAATTGTTGTCCATTTAGTTGTTCTAAATTTGTTGTTGTTGCTTCATTGGTTATTTAACAATCATTGGAGGAAGTTCATTGATGCTTTTTGACTGAAAATGTACATGTACATGTATACAAATTTACTGACTATCTACATGTACGTAGTCTGTGTGGCCGCCGGGTACCAACTATCTACATGTACGTAGTCTGTGTGGCCGCCGGGTACCGACTATCTACATGTACGTAGTCTGTGTGGCCGCCGGGTACCTACTATCTACATGTACGTAGTCTGTGTGGCCGCCGGGTACCGACTATCTACATGTACGTAGTCTGTGTGGCCGCCGGGTACCGACTATCTACATGTACGTAGTCTGTGTGGCCGCCGGGTACCGACTATCTACATGTACGTAGTCTGTGTGGCCGCCGGGTACCAACTATCTACATGTACGTAGTCTGTGTGGCTGCCGGGTACCGACTATCTACATGTACGTAGTCTGTGTGGCCGCCGGGTACCAACTATCTACATGTACGTAGTCTGTGTGGCTGCCGGGTACCGACTATCTACATGTACGTAGTCTGTGTGGCTGCCGGGTACCGACTATCTACATGTACGTAGTCTGTGTGGCCGCCGGGTACCGACTATCTACATGTACGTAGTCTGTGTGGCCGCCGGGTGTCGACTTTCGGTTAACCGACTGTGAAAGTTTCAGTTAAATGGTTAACAAACTAACCGGTAACTCCTAGCAAAGATGATTTATTCATTCAATGATGTACAATATACATAAGTTAATTAATACATGTATGTAATATCAAAGTGCATGATATGTACATGGGTAATCTAGTATCAGAGAACGCAGCATGTTGGCAGCATGTTGGCAGCATGTTGGCAGCATGTTGGCAGCATGTTGGCAGCAAGTGGATACAAGGTGTCCAACAGTAGATGATTAAAATACCACAAGCCAAATTACATGCATATGTACATATGTACATGTGTACATGTAAACATCCACATTATATTCAGCTTGGGCAGTTTTTCAGTAAAATTGAGCAGTCACAGTAGTTTGTTGACACCGATACAGAACTAAGATCATTTTACTATACTGAAATACTACCAAATTCGGTTTCCAATAAAATAATGCATTGTTTTTTCCATGTCAACAGCTATAATTAATAAAAAAACAATTTAGAAGTATTTTATTCAAGTATGAAATCATTAGGGTTGTTTTTGCACCAGACTGAGAAATTTCACCCCTCAGATAATTAGGGTGAAAAAAACATCAGTAACATGTTATGTTAGGACATTTTATTGTTTTTCTGTTCCTTTCAAAAAATATTGAAGTAAAACCGGAAACACTTTTTTAAACCGAATAGCCAAAAAATATAATACGTACATTTACATGTACACATACATGTAGGCAAAAATGTATGTGGGTTCCACAAACATTTAATTGATAATCTCAGTGGGTTCCACAAACATTTAATTGATAATCTCAGTGGGTTCCACAAACATTTAATTGATAATCTCAGTGGGTTCCACAAACATTTAATTGATAATCTCAGTGGGTTCCACAAACATTTAATTGATAATCTCAGTGGGTTCCACAAACATTTAATTGATAATTTCAGTGGGTTCCACAAACATTTAATTGATAATCTCAGTGGGTTCCACAAACATTTAATTGATAATCTCATTTAGTTTTACTCCTTGCTTAAATAAAGAAGCTTTAAATGTACATACAAATATGTATTTATTTTCCATGGCATTTAAAACTCTATTCAGCACAGCCACTGAAAGTCAGTGGTTTGTTTTTTTTATCGTGAAATTGATTCCCCATGCACGCATTACTGACGTCAGCGGCACTTACTGTACCTCTATAACATGGTAAATTAACAAGTGATCATCTACACGTAGCAGACAATATACATGTACATGTATATATAGAGGTGCCTGTGGATGTCTCTGATAGAAACTTGAGTCACATCAAATCAAGATGACTGAAAAACAAAACTTTCAAGAAAGACAATTTGTCTACTGATTGAAGCCAGTAAACACTGTAAAATGCCAGTAAATTATACCAGTAAACACTGTAAAATGCCAGTAAATCCAGTAAATCCACACACACACACATGCTTTCTAAGAATAAAGAGAAAAACTAATTTGTAAAAGTTTCAGCATACGTTTTGTTGATGCGAATCTAATGAAAATGCATTCAGATTTGTTATTAATTAATTTTGTTGTGGATTGATACACCCCTAGCCCTATGTTGCCCCTTCAATTTCCTCAAAATATCAGAAAATCTGTAAAGAATTGGTAAATTAACTGCTTTTGCCATTTTAACTGCCGATATCCAATTGTGAAAAACACAGTGTAATTGCTACATGTAGTACATGTACAATACGTCAACATTAGGAATGTTTTTGTTTTGTTTTTGTTTTTGTTTTTGTTTTGTTTATGTAGAAGTGTTGCATTCCCACTACATGTATTGTGGGTCAACAAAATAATAGGGCAGACACAAACTTTGTTGTGACAATATCAGATGGGGTTGGTTTATTATCTTTTCTGCATTCAACAACAATAAAAGGCACTAATGACATATAAAAAGAGTGGTAGCATAGTTCAATAATTAGACTTAATAGTTAGACATAATACGAGTTCCGAATGGTGTGTACAAGTAATACCGACTACAAAGGGATCGGATACAGCCAGGACCATCATTCGTTCGTGCGGCTTGTCACTCGGTATACGGTACGGGCACTGCTCCACCGAGAGACGGACGGCTGGTCAGTCTCTATGACGGGGACCACCAGGGCTTGGCTACACAGGGTGTCTGGACGGGGCCAGAGTGTGTATTAGACCGCACTAGTTAGGCGAACCAATGGTCATATCGACGCACTGCACCACTGGTTCAACGAACGAGGCACTGCACTGTAATAGTTCGGATCGAGTCGCACAGATATCATTCGGAACCGCACTTCCCCAAGATGAGGAAATCTCTGGGTTTATATAGAAATCTGGGGCCTAGGATTGAATAAAACATTAGCCTAGTTTAGCGTCTTAGCCAATGAAAAGCTTTCCGCGTCTAAGGGTAGAAACGTGTGCAAAATCATGGTATACAACAGGTCCTTGTTCCATATATAAGGAAAGGTATTTGACGAAAGTAAAGTGAGTGACAACTTAGAAAGGAGGGCATGTTCTAGGGGTAATGCTTACTGGGGATGCTAAGCTATTGCATGAGGGGAGCAGCGGTTATGCATGGGAGCACGGCACACGGACCAAGGCCTATGACTGAGCGGGCCAGTCACGGTGACTGTTTGGCCGTGCTACACCCACGAACCGTATTCGCCGTGTAGGGTGGACTCCGAGGAAAGTAGGAGAAAAAGTCCAAAGGACGGCTCCAAGCCACGTGGTGGGAGGGTGTGGCATGCACACAAGGCTCTCGCTGGTGTTGCATTATGCATTGCGTTGGCACTGGATATGCATGAGCAAAAGTAGCGTCCTTGTATGGATTGTATATTCATAGCGGACAATCGAGGGTCCGGGGAAACAAACCCTGGGACTTAGACTGCTTGAAATTGCATCGTAAGCAAAATATTGGAAGTGGAAGAAGTGAAATAGAAGGTGCTAATATTGATCAAAATCAAAGGGTAAGATTCGTAACAGAAGCTTGAACTCATAAAGCCATTAGCCTTTGTTTTCAGTGAGCGTGTGCATTGAAAGATGATTGAGATTAAAGCATGGAACACAATCATGTACTATGGCCTTGTATGGATTCAACCCAATACATATTGCATGCAGTATACACACTAACGTCACAAATGCTATTCATTTGAGGGAATTATATATACAAACAGCATGGACTTCAATGCTTCATTAAACATCCAGAAAATTATTGATTTTTTTCCCCAGCCTGAATTGGGGGAAAAAGTTATATGTACACACATTCAACTGTTGGGATTCAATGCCATAAATAAATTAGGAAATTGTAGGGATACTCAATGAATGGTTTTCATGAACAAATTTGATTTTCCTGATATTTACACTACAATAATTCAGTAAATTATTTGAGTCTGAAAAATGACATTTTATCATGACTTTGTGAAAGTGAACAAGGTTGCAATGTTTACACAGGTAAGCATGATAATATGAACATTCACATTAAGAACAACATTTTTGTTAATAATTAACTAATTAATTAATTTATGTGATAGTGGAAAGTTGCTCCTTGGATAAGAAATACAAGCATTCACTTAAAAGTTTGTCTCAAATATATATGTGACATTACGGATGTATAGATCCTCTAATCATAAATGTTCAAGTAGAGGGTGAACAGACAGGTTTAACAGTGTAGAAGTAAATGAACATACAATGTACATGTATACGTGTACATGGGATCCCGTGTACAAAAGAAAATGAAAACATTTGAGAAGAGATCTGGACAATTCTGGAATCAAAACGCTTACCAAACTGTGTTGGGACAAATCAATATCGTTTGTACATTAGACAATCCTTATTGTCTATTCCCTAGGGATATTCAGTTATAGGCTTACCATGCACATATTATGCTTCATTTAAAATTATCAAGTGCAAGAGAAATACATGCAATTGGATCCATTTATAATTTGTATACATGTGAATTGTACAAAAACATTTATCAAAGTAAAGACCATTTATTATTTGTCTGTGTATATTTTCCGTTGACTCTGACTTTCAAAAATGACTACAATAAGCGTTATTTGAACAACCATGCATCCTGAATTGTCAAGGAATTGAATCTTGAATTGGTTATGGCTTAATACGGTAATAATATTTAATAAATTAACAATGTTTTTTTGTTCCCTCATCACAACTGTTAATGAAACTTGTCAGTACATCTACGTGTATGTAACTTTGTAATGTACATTGTACATGTACATACATGTAGACACTATTGTGCCTCTAAGATGTACATGTAATAATAACAGACATCTGGTACTATGTAAATACATGTACTGTCCTTGGGGTTGAATGATTAAAACTGATCAATTCTCATTCCAAAACCCGAACACGGAATGCACATACATTGTACTGTAATGGCTGGTTACTTCATAATTAAAAGTTTGTATTCTGTGCTGGGTTTATACACTGTATATTATTATTTCCTGTGAACAAAAACATAAATAAATAAACAAAAATAAAAACAGGGGAAAAAGAAGAAGAAAAAACTTTTGTGAGTTTTCACAACAGTCTAAAAAGTATAATTTTCTAATCCACACATGCAGCAATACTGACAATGTTTATCAAGTCTGATGTAGGTCATGAATAATGAATTGTCTAGGACAATATCTTGATTGCAGATGTAGAATTACTTAATCATGTTGCAGTAAGCCATACAACCACTGCAAGAATAATGAAGAACCATGCACAAAATATAAACACACATGAAAGACCATACATTGTATATCATGGACTGTAATTCAAAATGTATTTTTGTGAAAACATATTTATATAAAGCAATTAATTTTTTTTTAAATGGATGGACTTTTTGTATGCATTTGGTGAGTGGTTAAAAATAAATTAGACAATACACAGTTGACTGATATGTTGTATGTGTTCCTCCTGTTCCTTACTGATAGACACTGTAACAAATCCATAGTGAATGCTTGTGTGTTATAGATGCTGAATTGTCTTGCTTACCCAGACCTCCCAACATTCAGTTTTCAAAAATAGTACTTTCTTCAAGCCGGTAGACATTGTGTCGCGTGTCGCAATTGTACAACGTGCAACGCAGCATCGTGTGTAACGTATACAACACGTGTGTGTACAGTCTCCATACATATCGTGTGTACAGAAGCCACGCTTCCACTGAGTATCAGTTTGCAAGCACGTCGTCTATTCATAAACTAGTTGACAGTCCCTCCTTTGCCCTTCAGAGATCGAACGTATTACAGTGAATGCGATTATGCAGACCGCACGACCGGGAACAACAGATCACACAGGAATAGACTGTGTTAAGTTTCGCCCATGAGACTTGCACGGCCTATGGCGCGCGAAATAAAAAAATAACAAATTAAAAAAGATTTTTTAAAAAAATTAAAAACGGCATTGTCAAAAATCGTACAAATGAAGAATAAAATCGTAAAAGCGTAAAATGGGTGAAAAATTGTAAAAAGTATGCCAAAATCATACATGTTGGGAGGTCTGCTTACCTGTGACATGAACATGTTCGCTAACATCAAGCAGATTGCTATAAACCAGTAAGCAATATTATGAAATTGGTCTCTGGGACTCTCTGATGATCAGAGACAAGCTCATCCTATCTGCTACATGTGTAAGTGCATTAGTGATCACTACAGTATGCCATCATCTGCTAAGCTATTAAGACTAGCCTTATAAAGTAAGCCTACTCTTAACATACACTCTTAATAATTAGAGTTCATTCACTTTGGTCTTCGCTTTAAATCATAAGATGAATTTTAGTGATACTATTCACTGGGACTTATCTGTGTATAACACATGTACACTGTATGTTGTAGATCATTGTAATTAATTATTAAGTGGGTTCGATGATTGGATGAATCTTACATGTTATGTACATTTTATTGATGGTCGCCCATGAACCTATCACAGTTCAGTTTAAAATATACTGTACATAGCAATGTTTGCTAACTGATTAGTTGCAAGATACATGAATAAGAAATCAAGAAATTAAAGCAGATATCCACATGAGATCATACAAACATGTGAAAGCATCTGCTTAACCAGTTCACGTCGGACGCCGTGTATACACGCAAAAAATTTTTGGACAGCGGATCGGAGAGTGTCTAAACATGCCACAGGATTCTCGGGAATATTTGTATAGATTCCCGGTCGACGTGGCAACGAGCCATAAGCATACGGTGGAAGACGCGGTCTCCCCGGTCACGCTCTGGTGAGCACCACTGTTCGTGTATGTGCGGTAAAAATAAACCCGCCACAGGGGTTCGGAAAAACTTTTTTATTCCCCGTGCGAACTGGTTAATTTCATTCATTGTCTATGGAGACATGTCAGCCTGAGAATATTACCATGTGTACTAATTCATTTCGGTCTTGATCGTCACTGAATTTATCACAGCTGAAGCAGAATCCTTCATAAGCAAAGTAATGCATCAGTTCAAGATGCTCATTGTTTAGTCTCCTTACTTTATGCTCTGATGAACTTACCAATGAGTTGGATCAGAAAGTACAGTACTTTAAAGCTAGTTTGTAAATTACAGTGTACTTAATAATAATAATAATAAAGATTTGTAGCGCGCACATATCCACCCTGCTGGGCGCTCAAGGTGCGGAAACAAAGAAAAAAACATGAATACAAACAATATACAATGATAGCATAGGGGGAAAAAAATAATAATAATTATGTACCGAGATACATGTACCTACAATGCAATTACAAATATACATGTACATCATCTTTGAAGAGTCGTGACATAAGATGAGTTTTAAGCATCGACTTAAATCTGGTTATACTATGACAAGATTTGAGTTTAGTTGGAAGATGATTCCAGAGTCTCATGTTTACTTAAATTGTTGTTTCAATAATAATATTAAAAAAATCAACTTGTGGTGCAGTGTCAGTATGGTGATTACTTATAACATACTGAGAAATGGCCATTTGAGTTTTGTTTTTACTTTTAGATCAACTTTGTATACAAGTCAAGTCACTTAAAATGCAGGTCAAGTCACTTAAAATGCAGCTCAAGTCAGACTTGAGACATGAGCCATGCAAGTCTCTTGACAGGATCTGCATATGTTATGAGAATCATGTTCTTACTTTACATGTATATATTGCTAATGCTGATGTAATCCAATTGATGAGTTAACACTATTAACAAAGGAATTTCAACATATGCCCAACCAGATGGTCAGGTTAAAAGTGCAAATATGTTACTTTTCCCTCAACATGTACATGGGTTCATGTACGTGTATGTGTTGGCACTAATCCTCTCTGTGGTAGATACAAACTATTTGGCCACTGTTTTTATTATGGCGTACATCTTAGCACCATAATAAGTGAGCATGATTTGACACAGTGTGTGATTGGCAGTATGCGCATGTACACACGGGTACATGTACATGAGAAAAAACAAATGTTTCAATTTAATAGACTCATTGCAGTCATTAAAACCCTTGTATAATTCGATCCCTCAAAACCCTCAAAACCCTCAAAAACAAATGGTTTTGAGAATAGGAGAATTTTAATGACTGGCAATTTACACCACAAAACTGATAGCCAATAATATTCACGTACAGTATGAATAAATAATCAATGTTTGAAAGCTCCTGTAGACTTTAGCCCTTTTCACACGAGCACCGATAACAAAGGTCCTTGGTAATGGGCGCCAGTTGTCTGTCGCCTCGGTCGTTTGCGATTTTTAACAAACTTTCACATGACTCCACTCACGCCAAAACTAATGTCCCTCGTTTTCCATGGAGGGTCAAAGGTCATGATTGTGCAATCCAATATTTCACTGGTACCTCGCGCAGAGCTTTTTCACTGAATGCTTTCTTCTACATGTACGTTACCAGTGGTTTTCCCGCGAAGATATACATGTACGTGTTGTGCGAAGTCAAACGTTACTTTTTCCCACATTTTGTTTTCATTTCCTTCCCATTTCCCGACAATTTTATTCTCGTTTTATTATGGATATCGAATCAAGTATACTTGCAACAATTCCGACGGATTCACAGAGCCAGATTTCTAACGTAAGGCCATCCAACTTGTCCGTGTCCGGGCCAAGAAAGTCTCTTGGAGTTGAAACCGTTTCATTCACTGATCAACGTGACGCGTGATGGGGATGTACAAGTTGTTTACCAACACACATCCGGGATTATTGCAAGCTGATCTAGTGACGCGGTCTGCGCATGCGAAATGATACCGCCAAAGCAAGGGTCCCCTGTTTGGGCGCACGAAGCGTTTCACACGACCTATCGTGGCGATTTTAACATCGATGCGATTTTTTGGAGGAGGTCTCGATCTCTGTTATAAATAACAAGGGTACGTGGTAATTATTTAACAAGGATAGCTTTCACACGACTGGGATTTGCTATTTTTTAACATGGATGCGATTTTTAGTCAAGGTCCCTTGTTAAAACGGTCTCGTGTGAAAGGGCCTTTTTGGAGTTTTTGGAAAACAAATGATCCCAGATTTACATGAAACTTACTTACATGTACACGTACATGTAGGATACAGTTGATGATGGTATCAAACATCTCAGGAAACTTACTTACATGTACACGTAGGATACAGTTGATGATGGTATCAAACATCTCAGGAAACTTACTTACATGTACACGTAGGATACAGTTGATGATGGTATCAAACATCTCAGGAAACTTACTTACATGTACACGTAGGATACAGTTGATGATGGTATCAAACATCTCAGGAAACTTACTTACATGTACACGTAGGATACAGTTGATGATGGTATCAAACATCTCAGGAAACTTACTTACATGTACACGTAGGATACAGTTGATGATGGTATCAAACATCTCAGGAAACTTACTTACATGTACACGTAGGATACAGTTGATGATGGTATCAAACATCTCAGGAAACTTACTTACATGTACACGTAGGATACAGTTGATGATTGTATCAAACATCTCAGGAAACTTACTTACATGTACACGTAGGATACAGTTGATGATGGTATCAAACATCTCAGGAAACTTACTTACATGTACACGTAGGATACAGTTGATGATGGTATCAAACATCTCAGGAAATATTTCTGTCGAAGGTGCTAATTACAAACATGAGTTTTTAGTAAAATTATTATTTAAAAATCTGAATGCACTGTAACAATTTTCTCATTAACGACACAATTAAATACAATGAAAGTTTTACAGGTTGGTTTTTATAATGTGATTGTATGAATCATGCATACACTGTACATGTAGACATTTTATCAAAGGTACACTGGCTATAATCAAACTGAAATTGATGAGGATACAATGTACATGTAAACTGTACAATAAAATATGGACCAAACCAAAGTATTCTATGAGCAGGAATGCTTGTATTGAATCAGATATATATTACATAACTAACATGTGAAAGTTTCAGCTTAATGCCTATTCAATTCATGAGAATTTTCACTTTAAAATGAATAAAAACAATCTGAATTAATTTTCACTATTTTCTCATGAACACATGTATTAGGTTAAAAGATTTTCAACTGCGTTTTTAATATTATCTTGATTCAAAGAGTGTACAAGCAAAACACATAGAGGCGATTCCGTTGTGACGGATGTTACATTTGCACAGAAAACTGCAAACAATATGTCTTGCAGATTTGTAACCAAGGTTTTCTGGGATAGATAACAGTTACAGTATGATAGCATAACAAGTAATAAAATATAGTAAGCAAGATCTTGATTTTCTGTCAATCTTGATTAGACTTCAAAAACTTGTTGTGATGGACGTTACATTTAAAAGACAAGCACTCTTGACTCTTAACATTTAGTTCAAAATCTCTGCGAATTTAAAATATTTGTGAAAAAGCCTACTACACACGTACATGTATATGCATCAGTTTATGAGGGTTTAAGGTACCCAACACAAAATGTAAAATTTTTAACAATACATGATTTTAGCAGGAATTTACTGTTAATGTCCATGACGGACGTTACACTCTGTGAAATATCAATGAAGTAAAATTACATGTATGTGGAGAGTTCTTGATGTTTGTCTTTGTATAAGTCACCTATTTACCCAATTAGAGATAAAGATATTGGAATTTGAAAGTTTTACCCATTAATCTTCCCCCACCCCTTACCACGCAACCCCTACTCCCTCCCCCAGCACCAATCCATTTTCTGCCTCAAGTCAAATAGTTAAGTACATGTAAGACTAATTGCGGTGACACCATGTGGAATCTCAATTGAGTAGTAATTAGTTCTGAAAAGGACTGGAGGTACAACTCGATGTTTCGATCAGTATGCTCTGATCGTCCTCAGGAGAATAGTGATTGGCAACATTTACAATATGAAAGACCTTAACAAACTACATGTAGCATTTGATATTTAATGAGGAAAAAAAGTTACATTTTAATATAAATAATTATTTAAAAAAATAAATAAAAAAATCATGTTACGTGATGGACATTACACTTATTTTGACGCCCCCCACAGTCTGAGATGTAGCCCAACTCAAATTTGATCAATAGTTGTACAACAACTATTCCATGCATACATGTATTATGTCCCCAGCACACAAAATCTAACACTATTACAACTTGTTCTAACAGAAGAAGGATTATATCTAAAGTAGCAAAAACATTTTTCAAAGGGTGCCCTCAGTGGCAGCCTCAGTAATTTCCATCAGGGTCGAAAAAATTGGTCAAACTTGATATTTTTTAGAAAGTTCAGATAATCTACTTTCATATGATATACAACACTTATGGCAAACATGGTTTTACAAATTTGACCCTCATGCCCTATTTTTCACGGAATTACCCATAGAAGCAATACATTTTACCAACATTATCAATGTTAAACACATGCATTGTATCTTCCCTTTTACAATGGCTCATACACGTACCATTATATATCATTTGATTAATTACACTGTATCTGTAATACAAACTTGTAATAAATAACAGAAAGCTTTGCATCCAAAAGCTTGCAAGGTTTGACAATTACTTTTAAATGGCAGTTTCTCTCACTAGTATACAAAATTGATGTCTCATACCGTACTGTACAGTGTACATGTAATTCACCAAGTTATCACCAAATGAGCAAAACCTCTTAGTATTACAATAATGAGACTGCACAGGTTTAAAAGAAATCTGTCTGCAGCAATGTACATGTATAAACCTCCTGAAAACCTGCATCCGGGAACTTGGTATCCATGGTGACCAGATCGCCTTGGAAACTCTGCCACTGAACCGGAACGTGCGCCTTGCATTAAATGTCAAAGAAAGGGCAAGTAGCTTTTGATGGGAGAAGGATGCTGTATTTTTCTTTCTCTTTTTTAAGGATACAGTACTTTTTGTCTTTTGTCTAGGCAAAGACATCAATAAATACACATCAAAGATACATCAATTGTATTGTATGTAGAAAATGCACTTGAGTACATGTGTGATCATTATAAATTGGATTTAAGTAATTTACCCTAGATCCCAGTTGTTCCTAGGGCTGTGCCAGGTATCCGTATACCCGACCGAAACGGTCATTACCCGGTTCCATTATGGTGTTCCTTTTACACGTAAATGACTTTTTAAAATTCGGACTTAACATTTGAGCGGTGCGAACAGAAATCTGTGACTCCTGAACAATGTAATGTTTATACTTTTACAGACAATTATCTTTAAATTCAAGAGATTGCACTCCAATAAAGAAAAGATTGATTTAAGTATGGTATCCTCTGTATTATAAAAGTAAATTTCTTACCATTTACAATACATGTACAAAAATGAAAACGGGTATCCGGGTATCCAAACTTTCCTGATTTCGGGTATCCGGTTCCAAAAATATCCGAAAATGCACAGCCCTAGTTGTTCCTATGAGTTAAATTACTCCAACACCCAAATTGCATCTAGAAACGTGAAACAATATAAGATGATAAAAGATACAGGCCTGGAATTTCATTCTTATAGGGGCAAGGCCCACCTTTCCTGACTGAATGGCAATTGCCATTATATTAGAGTATCTATTACAGGAATAGTTTAAGGGGCACCAAGGCCAAGACCAGAGCAACATGTGCTTCGTAAAATCAAAGGTTTGAAAAATGTGATGTCTCTCTTTATTTTAAGCTACATTTTCCCCCAATGATTTCTGGAACAAGCTTATAATTAATGTACATGTATTATTATGAAATAAACATTGCTGTTACTTGAAACTGGCAACTTCTGTATGAAGTGTCAAACAAATTTTTTTTTCTGAATTTAGAACATGTAGACATACACGTAGTCCTTTCACTTAAAATTGTTTTAGGTAACGATTGGATACTTAACTTGAAGATTGCACATACGCATTTACTAGAACTATAGCAGTGAGTATTCATTGGTTTGCATACATGTACATGTAAGCAAGGCTACCAGGCAAATGACCTCTATGGGCAAATGATACATGTAGGTCAAAACCACACTTTTATCTTCTAGTTCTAGACATCCTATGAAACTATTGCGTCTGACATACAATAATTCCAAGAACATGTGATTAAAAAGTCAAATCCAAAATGGATTATCAGCTAATTGGTGCATATCCACATTAGAATAAATAAATAATCAGAATGCATTTCCAGAATGTTCTACAATACAATGAAATAAGCAGATAATTTCACCTGTACAGTTACAATGTATCTCTGTCCATTTTTTTAAAGATTTTATTAACCCTAATAACTCCCTAGGTATTCTGGCTAGGAACCTTCCTGAATCCTCCAAAATCCATCAATGCACTTTTGGAAACATGCCCTTATCTTCAAAATGCACCAAGCATTTTCAATTATCTTTCATATTCAGCACTTATGGCCTGTTCTTCTTGCCAGGTAGTAATTTTGTCCCATTTGAAGAGGTGAAAGTACCAGTTTCCAGCAGTGCTGAATTTTTCCCAAAAAGTGCCCCTTGGAGGATTTTGCAGGATTTGGGGTAGTTAGGGTTAAATTAAAGAATATTATAATCATCTAAGACGGAAATGTAAGAAGGCATTATGTATTGATTTTTAATTTCTGTATTTCCTGATTCTTATCAAATGAACAAATGCTTCTACCAAATGTCTTAACCTACATATTGTATGACAATGACAATCACAAAGACGATGACAATCACAAAGACAAAGACAATCACAAAGACAAAGACAATCGCAATCACAAAGACAATGACAATAATTCACAAAGATAATGACAATCATTCACAAAGACAATGACAATCACAAAGACAATGACAATCATTCACAAAGACAATGACAATCATTCACAAAGACAATGACAATCACAAAGACAATGACAATCACAAAGACAATGACAATCATTCACAAAGACAATGACAATCATTCACAAAGACAATGACAATCATTCACAAAGACAATGACAATCACAATCATTCACAAAGACAATGACAATCATTCACAAAGACAATGACAGTCATTCACAAAGACAAAGACATTTTATTTTCTAGATGGCAGACTTTTTTGTCCAGAAACCTTGAGTCGCAGAGATCCAGTCCAAGTCACTGGTCATTCATGGTCAATTCCACTGTTCATGTCTCCACTGACCGTTGGGCCATATAAACCCACCAGGAAAATAAAAATGGTCAAATAGAACATACAGTGGGTCAAAATCACATGTACATGTGTGAGTGTGATGCTATTCAGCATGGCTCTACATTGTAGTTTGGTTGCAAATGTATTTTGTACAACATGTACGTACATGTATGTGGTCAATATGCATGTTTCTCAATGGCTGTACATGTACAGTATTGAGTACTTTGGAATTCACAGTACATACATGTACTGTATTTGGTATTTTTGTAATCTCTTTTTCACACTGTGCCTTTGCAGACCTGTGTTTATTTACTTACTTCACTTTCAAAAAATTATATTACAAAATTGATAAAGAAAATTAATTTATACTATTGAAATTACCAGTGTATTTTTCATATACATGTAGTACATACATTTTTCACATACATGTATGTAAGGATGGTACATTATGTGTACAGTTCGTACATACAATGTACAGTGTACGTAACTGGTGGTCATGCAAAAGTAATTTTTATATCTTTCCGCCCACCAGTTTGGAATCTGCAAATCTTGAGATTCGCGGCTTACCATTATAGCACATAGACTTACATGTATGTTGATCCACCTTCGGTACATGTACTGTATGTGTACATGTACATTGTACATATATACGGTATCTTACACAATTATGGCAAATTAAATCCCGAGAAAAATCATACCGTACATATGTACATGCTCCGCCAGTTTCCTGGAAATCAACAAATGACCATAAGTCTTGCATGACTGCATTACATGAATGGATAGCTCTATTTTAGTATCTAATCAGAGAAGACAAGAAGACAGAGAAGATATAAGAGAAGACAAAACAAAACGTCATGGTTAGCATCATGCAAGCTGAATATTAATATTATGAATAGAGGGTCATAATAGTTTCCATGGGTTTCCCATACTATTCAGCAATGCATTCACAGCGGACACTTAACACTAACCACTGAGGCACTGAAATATACATGTACATGTACAAGTTTAAATCCTCAGTGGATGGTATACACGTACATTGTGTACCTACATGTACATGTATACATGTACATGTACATGCATGTACATGTACCTCCACCCCCCCCCCCTCCCTCCCTCCAACTCAGCCCCAGACATTTGGTCATGGGGGAAGATCTCTCATACATGTAGCTACTGATTGATTCTATGACTCACTACAGAAATTGACTGAATACAACATGTAACAGTGACTGAGGTTCGAATCCTACACCAGACAATATGTGACCCGCTCTGCGAAAAAGGGTATTAAGGGACGCTATGCTATTACCCGTAAAGGGCTGTTCAATGTGGAGAGGGTGAAAAAAAATTCATAACGTGATTTTTTTGTTGTTGGTTTATTGGCTTCTATTATATTAATACTTTCATAATTTATTTACAGAAATATTATTATTGATGAGTAAAGATGAAAAAAACAAAAGTTTAAATTTTACACATTATGCAAATTAGCAAAAATATTTGAAAAAATACTTCAAAATGCTTGATAATTCAAATTTATATTGCACAAGCATTCCTAAAGGAGCTCAAAAGGAACATAACTGTTGCTATGGGCATTCAAGAGAGTTTCTTCTTAGCTCATTTCTTTTTCCACTTGCTCATGTGTTTAAAGGGCTGTATCTCTGAAGGCACTTCCGTTAATTTGTACAATATGAATATGCAAAAATCAGTATATCTCCAGAATGCAAAATGCCACAGGGTTCAAACCTACACCAAATTAAAGTTTATAATGTAACCAATTCAGCTATGTATGTAACTCAATTTTTTAATTTTGTCCCATAATACCCATTTTTGTGGAGCCGGTCACATATCTTTACTTAAATTTGCCTCTTTGTCCGGTTCTGCTCATTTACATGTAGGTTATTGTACACTGATAGGTTTCATTTTGTTTCACAATTCCAACAAAGTTTTATATTATGTTTTTTGACTAACTTACAAACAGATTCATAGCAACAATAGTTAATTTGTTGTTTTACCTCGTCAGTTGACATGAAATAATCGGGATCAAACTGGCTCACAGAAGAATATGATCCCCGGTCCTTGCGGGTCCAAGTCATGGCAATCAAATCCTTACAGTAGTAGTTCAATATGATACATGCACTACAGGTTGTGATCAGATCCTCTTTTTCATTTCACAGTCAACCTTCTGAGTGGAGATAATTATCCGTCTTTCTTACGTCGGTTAATAGTATATAAGTTTGTTTCTCAACATCCCCAAGTGTAGGAATGATCAACTGTTATTTGATTCTCTCACAATGGAGATATAAATCCTTACTCCAACGACATGTAAATACAGTGTATGTAAAATCAAGCTTCAATTTCGGCAAATCTTCAGGTGCAGTGTATACATGTATATGCCTTCCATAACCTTGTATCATATCAATTCTCTGTCCACATCCTCCCGATACCATACTACTTTTATCTTGATAGTTAAGAATCTGTGGCTGGCTTCTGCCTCTCCAACAGAAACTTCCTCCGCAGCAGGGCACTCCTAGTATGTGAGTGATCTAGCAGATGACAGCCCAGCCGAAGAGCAACTTAACCACATCCATCTTACAGCCTTCTTCCTCAACATATAGCTTACAGAGAGACATAAACCACACTGTCGACTGACTAGTTTAATACAAGATGAAAGGCGGTGGCCTATCCAGAAGAATGTTCACACACTCACATACATGTTGTACACACTGACCGTGTGTCGAGATGTATTTCCTGTATGCATGCATGCACACATGCGTGCATTCTATCCGATGATGATAATGATGATGATAACTAGCCAAAGCATGCCTCCATCAAATTACCATCAAATAAGACTCTGCTTCAACACGTCAGCTACAACTACAAGCCATCATGGCGTGGGGCGTACTTGACTAATGCTAGGGTTAAGCAGTTCACCCACAATGCATACATGGACAGGGTGTGCTGTAATCAGATGGGGCCTATAGGTAAGAGATGCTATCCCGTACAGTAGCACACAGACAGAGAACTATTTATAAAACGCTGTATGCACTGGCTAGCCAATGTGATTATTTATAAGGATGTGGACTGTACCACTTCCATAATAATGGGTTAAGGACAGCCAACATACTGCACATCAAATGATAAGATATTATGAATCTCTTCATATCTACACTGTACAGGTACATGCATGCACATACATGTACATACACTACATGTAATTGTTAATGATCACTGAGTATATTCATTGATCTTGCTTGGGTGTGGACAGTGTGTTATGATAATACACAGATGTTGGTCATACCATTTCACAGGGAGGGCAATATATAGAGAGTACTATACATGTATGTTACACAGTAGTCTCCTGCTTAACCAGTGACATTTTCAATAACAATTAACTCATTCACAATATATGGACCGACATGGAATCTACAGGCCTAAGGGCTAATGGACTTTCTTATTAAGCAGCTAGAATGTCAAAAAGTTGATCACCATGTAAATTAACACTGCACAAAATCCATATACTTATGATACATGTATACACCATGTACATATACATGTGGATGTACATGTACATACATGTAGTATGTATCGGTGAATATTTATTTTAATTTTTTAAAAGCAATGTACCGTATAGATAAAAAAAAAATTAAATCTAAATCCTAAATGAGTAATGTGTCCTACAAGAAAGTACAAAATATAAACTATACAGATGTACACTGTACAACTGCAAACAAAATACCCAATCACAATTCAAAAAATATAACACACAACTGGAATGCACATTTCTAAAAAAGAACCTTTAATTTAAAATTAGGTGATTCTGTGATGATTTATGAATTTGTATGTATTTCAAATTGAAAAGTTAATTAAAATTTGTGTGCCCTAATACATCCATAAATTCAGCCGATGGTACTACGTGTATATTGTATTTGCAAATAAATATTCATAAATGTCCACAGATTTCCATGTACATCAAGCTTACTTACATTGATGGTACCAAAAATCCCTTCAAATGCAGTGCATATCGAGGTTCTATCATTTTATTAATACAGTATAATGTACAGTACGTGTAAATCAAATTTTAAAAAAAAACAGAATGCACATTACTATTTATTCTTGACACATTGAATTAAGCTGAAACAATCGCATGTTTGTTTTTATTTTACATGTCTTCTGATTCTTAAAAAGCATTTCACAATATGCTTGATTTAATCAAAATATACCAAAACATGGACAAACAAAGGAATAAAGTGACAATTAGTAATTGTGTGGTTCAGGTCTCCAAAAATACAAGTTTGTTGAGTGGAGAGCCCATGTACTTAAATTGTAAGAAATACAATAACACATACATGTATGTATGTGTACATTACATGTGTTATGTGTACATGAACTCTTCCAAGATGAAGACCTTGCAATGAGCCCCCAAAACCATTGATTACATGTAAAATTTATGAACTAAAGCATAAGCATGCATACAGTGACATACATGTACATTGTACATGTCGTCCAGAATGTTATGTACATGTATTCCAGTTGGATTTTGCTGCCAACATGGATTTTATTGTCAATCTTGATATGTGCTGAATTAAAAAAAATAGGGTGACATTTTTTTAATTGGCATCTTCGGTGGCCATTTTGGATTTTAAAATGGCTGCCATTTTTCCCAATTATTGGACTTTCTGACCACTTAAAACACTGTTCCATGTTTATTTTATGTTAAATGCAATATTTACAGTCTTGAATCCTCAAAATAATATTTAATTGTACATGTACATATATGGTACCAACATATATCTCTGACTGCCTCGTTTGCCATATCCCTATGGAATTCCATATCTGCCATTCTAAACGTGGCCCGTCGCCCTTCTAAACGTCGCACGTCGCCTGTCGACCGTCGCCCTTCTAAACGTCGTGCGTCGCCCTTCTAAACATCGCGCATCACCCATCGACCGTCGCCTTCAATGTGATTGATCAATTGACATTCGTTGTATTTTTTGTAATTAAACAGAAGCATCAAACAAAATTTGCAAAAAAACAATCGTCTTCCTTCCAAGTTCCTATGTGAATTTTTCCAATATTCCTAGCAAAATGGAACAGAGATATGTTTGTTTATGACCAGTTTATTACCCATGTATAGGCCTACAATATTAAATAGATAATAAGTTTCACTAATTATATTCCTAGAGACAAAATCACATCAAAATCACAATTTCATGAACAAACATCTCTGTTCCATTTTGCTAGGAATATTGGAAAAATTCACATAGGAACTTGGAAGGAAGACTATTGGGTGATTCCACGTCAAATCACACACTTTCCGAGGTCAATCTCACAGATTTTTTTTTTACTTTCTAGGTTTGTTTAGTTGTATGAGAAAACTCCAAAGCTGAAATTTGAGCATTTTTGGTTACGTGGTTTGTGAGTTACAGGTCGTTGAACTTTTTACCTTTCGTTTGACCTCTACGACTTTGGAAATCTGTAACTCCAGTTAAGAATATCGTAATAAAGTGATTTTTTATGTTAAATGAAAGCTCTTATCATCACAAATTATCCACTTTGCAATTTGGACATTTAAAAAAAAAAAAAGCAAGTGGTCAAGCAAAGTGTATTTTGACATTTGACCCCGCATGGGCCGCAAAATTAAAATTCATTAAATTCTGTCAAACAAAGGCCGAAAGTATACTCATTGTGTATACCAAATATAAAAATGGGCTCTCAAGTAATTAAGGTAGGGTGTACTTTTAAAGATGAGCAGGGCACTCCAATGCTGATGTACTGTGTACATTATGTATGCATATGTATACATTATGTATACTGTACATGGTGTACATTGTATGCATCATTTCATGTATACATGTAATGTACACTGTACACTCAGCATTGGAGTGCCCTGCCCATCTTTAAAAGTACACCCTACCTTAATTACTTGAGAGCCCATTTTTATATTTGGTATACACAATGAGTATACTTTCGGCCTTGTTTGACAGAATTTCATGAATTTTAATTTTGCGGCCTGCATGGGGTCAAAGGTCAAATTACACTTTGCTTGACCACTTGTTTATTTATTTATTTTTTTAAATTTCCAAATTGCAAAGTGGATAATTTGGTAAAAAGTTCAACGACCTGTAACTCACAAACCACATCACCAAAAACGCTCAAATTTCTGCTGTAGTTTTCTCATACAACTAAACAAACCTAGAAAAGAAAAGAAAAATCTGTGAGATTGACCTCGGAAAGTGTGTGATTTGACGTGGAATGACCCTATTGTTTTTTTGCAAATTTTATTTGATGCTTCTATTTCATGACAAAAAATAAAGCGAAGGTCAATTGATCAATCTCACTGAAGGCGACGGTCGACATTTAGAAGGGTGATGGGCAACATTTATAGAATCGCAGATATGGAATTCCATATATCCCAACTTGCACTACCCGTTCATCATCTGCTATTTCCTTCAACCACCCTATCACTAATAAACAGGCTGGCAAGATGGAAATCTCATCAGCTGGACCAAGACTCTGGAACAATCTTCCCCTACAACTCAAGAACTCTGTCTCCCTTGATGAATTCAGAAAACTTGAAATCTCATCTCTTTGCTTGATAACTGGATTGACTTTTTATATATATATATATATATATATATATATATAACTCTTTTCACCTATAGGGCGACCGCTCCATAGAAACGTGCACAAAATTCCCTCTTACCTTTCCCTTTTTTTATATATCCTCCAACCGTCCAAAACTCTGGAAATAAGATGTTTACACTAATTAGAGGCTAAGGAAGCGATGATTTTTAGACTTTATGACAAAATTATGACTTTAAAGGGTAGCTGAGCGTTAAGGCGACGGTCGACATTTAGAAGGGTGATGGGCAACATTTATAGAATCGCAGATATGGAATTCCATATATCCCAACTTGCACTACCCGTTCATCATCTGCTATTTCCTTCAACCACCCTATCACTAATAAACAGGCTGGCAAGATGGAAATCTCATCAGCTGGACCAAGACTCTGGAACAATCTTCCCCTACAACTCAAGAACTCTGTCTCCCTTGATGAATTCAGAAAACTTGAAATCTCATCTCTTTGCTTGATAACTGGATTGACTTTATATATATATATATATATATATATATATATATATATATTGATATATATATATATATATATATATATATATATATATAACTCTTTTCACCTATAGGGCGACCGCTCCATAGAAACGTGCACAAAATTCCCTCTTACCTTTCCCTTTTTTTATATATCCTCCAACCGTCCAAAACTCTGGAAATAATGATGTTTACACTAATTAGAGGCTAAGGAAGCGATGATTTTTAGACTTTATGACAAAATTATGACTTTAAAGGGTAGAGCTCTGAGCGTTAAGGCGACCGGCAACGGTCGCCTTAACGCAGAGAAATAGCAATTTCTATAGAAGTCGGTCGCCCTATGTCCGAACAAGTAAACATATATTGTCTGATGATCGCATAACGCGTGAAACTCGGAGTTACAACTACCAGCGTTCCACTAGTTTTACTACAAGTATATATATATATATATATATATTAAATCGGGAGGGTGGCCTTAGCTTCCGATCCAATCCGGACCTTCATCAGAGGCTTTGACAAAGTACAACATAAAAACTCATCCATTTATAGGGAAAAGGGAAAGCAAAGGATCATGGGGCGGGATCCAAAAAAGGCAGGAAAATAGTGACCAATTAAAGATAAGCATAAGTCTAGAAAAAGCCAATAGGAGTATCAGAAGTGAACAAAGGGGGGATTATTGAGCCACACAATAAGTAGATGTGGCAGCTTATGGTGAAGCTAGGGTAAAGGAGGGATTATTGAGCCACACAATAGGTAGAGGTGGCAGCTTTTAGTAAAGCTGGCATAAACATAGGACAATACACAAAGGGATACGACAACAAAAAAGGTTTTTTTTTAGCCTTACAAATTGAGGAGTTGGTGCGTGGGTGTAAATAGCTAAATTAAAATAGTCCTGAGAGACAGTTGGAAAAAATGTAAAAGTATACAAGATAAGATAAAGCAACATGTTAAAACAAATACCTGAAAATAGAACGAAGGTTAAAACAAATACCTGAAAAGAGAACAGGTTAAAACAGATACCTGAAAATAGAACAGGTTGGGACAAAGACCTGAAAAGTAACAGGTTAAAACAAATACTTGAAAAGAGAACAGGTTAAAACAGATACCCTAAAGGAGTACAGGTTGAAACAAATACCTGAAAAGAGAACAGGTTAAAGCAAATACCTGAAATATATATATATATATATATATATATATATATATATATAAACGGTTCACGAGCAAAGAAAAATTGGCTGATGCCGGACTCGAACCCGCGACCTCTCGACACTGCGAGCGCTCGACCAACTGAGCTAACCAGCCCCTATGTTGGTGGGCGGTCCACTTATGCCAATTATCTATTGCTCTATATATATATATATATATATAT
Organism: Zoroaster sp. YZ-2022; assembly: GCA_029582265.1. Classification (NCBI taxonomy): domain Eukaryota; kingdom Metazoa; phylum Echinodermata; class Asteroidea; order Forcipulatida; family Zoroasteridae; genus Zoroaster; species Zoroaster sp. YZ-2022. Next base: position 37,489,473 of record CM055828.1, read on the forward strand.
ATATATATATATATATATATATATATATATATATATATATATATATATATATATATATATATATATGCCAATTATCTATTGCTCTCTCTATATATATATGTGGATTTTTGTAGTAAAATGGCTACTGCCGTTACCCGGGTTGTTTGCATCTGACCGGGGCTTGATCCCTGGCTACTATCCCTTATCTTGAATTTTAAAGGGGCGACCATTTTGATTTTTAAAAATTAATTTAACTTGCTAACACACGAATGTCAAATTTTCAAAGAGTTCAAGTCTACATCACGTTTGATGATGTCCGTCTTTTATAACTGGCAACTTACTATCATTTTGTATGGTAAACATTTACATGTAGGGTGCTCTTTGGTTGATTGTTGATTGGCATCTGCCCCCTGCCCCGGCCCAATCCCCTGCCCCTCCGCTGACCCCCACCCTTGCCCCTCCCCCATTTTACTACAAAAATCCAGCAGCATCCAAAATCCTGACATACATGTTCTGCCTCCAACATGTACATATACATGTACAATGTATACTCACTGCAACTGAATGAACTTGATGTCAACAGAGGGCGCTATTTCAATATGTCTATTCACCAGCTAGATATATCAGTTATTTTTCCTTGCTACTTACAATCAGACTGATCTCGAATTCATTGGTTTCAGAAGGATTCTATGATTGTCCCAAACCTAGTTTTCTACAGGGTACAATGTACAAGTACATTGTATGTAAACTTTTCTTTTATGTGTTTTTATTTGATTTATTCAAGATACATTGCACATGTTTTTCACTGTTTAACGGTAACTTTCACTATTTTAACATTGCTATATTCGGAACATTCAGAAAATTCAAAATAGTCATGAGCAACATGGTTTTACAGTAAATACATGTACGGTGTATGTAGCGAAATGAATTTATGGTGGGTCCTGCCATCAATTTATTTTGGCACTTTTTTTTTACTGTTTAAACCAAGCTTCTGACAACTATTTTGGGAAATACATGTATCTCATTACAAAGTTTTTGTATTCCTTTTTAACAGGAAATTTTCAAAAATTCTGGAAATTGCTGATAAAAGACATGGACATTGCATCTTTTATCAGTTTGGTTTGAGTTTATTAATAAATTTGGGTTTCAGACGAGTACATTTCATAAATGACCTGAGCACAGACTTGTATTCGAGTCCTCAAACCTTGATTCCAAGTCCGAGTCCCCAGTGTTGAGTCCCCAGTGTTGAGTCCGAGTCATGTGGGTCGAGTCCGAGTCACTAAGGTCGAATCCGAGTCCGAGTCACTAAGGTCGAGACCGAGTCCAAGTCACTAAGGTCGAGACAAAGTCCGAGTCCGAGTCACTAAGGTCGAGACCGAGTCCGAGTCACTAAGGTCGAGTCCAAGTCACTAAGGTCGAGACAAAGTCCGAGTCACTAAGGTCGAGTCCAAGTCACTAAGGTCGAGACAAAGTCCGAGTCCGAGTCACTAAATTCGAGACCGAGTCTGAGTCACTAAGGTCGAGACCGAGTCCGAGTCACTACGGTTTAGACCGAGTCCGAGTCACTAAGGTCGAGACCGAGTCACTAAGGTCGAGTCCGAGTCCGAGTCACTAAGGTCGAGACCGAGTCCGAGTCACTAAGGTCGAGGTCGAGACCGAGTCCGAGTCACTAAGGTCGAGACAAAGTCCGAGTCACTAAGGTCGAGACAAAGTCCGAGTCACTAAGGTCGAGACCGAGTCCGAGTTACTAAGGTCGAGACAAAGTCCGAGTCACTAAGGTCGAGACAAAGTCCGAGTCACTAAGGTCGAGACAAATTCCGAGTCACTAAGGTCAAGACCGAGTCCGAGTCCGAGTCACTAAGGTCGAGTCCGAGTCACTAAGGTCGAGTCCGAGTCACTAAGGTCGAGTCCGAGTCGTAAGTCACTTACAAAATTCAAACGAAAAAAGAAAACCTTATACATATGTCAAGGTTCAAAGTTAAGTGATAAAATACTCAACATACATACATGTACATGTATGAGCTAGTATCTCATCAAGTTTACTAAACCAAAGATTTATTTCCAAAATCAGCATTATTTGATTTACTTTTCTTATTTTAATTAACTTGAGTCATGAAATTGAAAATACTTATGAAGTAATATTTGTTCAATTCTCAAACTTGGAAAAAAAGGATAAATTTAATAAAAAGGATGTACAAATTGTCCACACAAGATGTCATCACTGGTGGCGGAAGCGGGTGGCACTTACTTGCCTGCCTGCCTGCAACTAAACAACTTTTTAAAATTGGGACTTACCATTTCAGCAGTGTGAACAGAAATCGTTGACTATTGAACAATGTAATGTTTACAGTTTTAGGAGCAATTTTATTCAAGAGATTACACACTGATAACGCCTTTGTAGTATATACACTTTTGTCCAACTGTTTGTGATACATTGTATCCAATCATTATTAAGACTCAAATGGCCTAGCTGTGGCACACTACAAACAAGTATCAAACTAGCTGCTCAGGATGGAATGTTTGCCTATTGTTCACAGTAATTAGATTAGTGGGCCAATAACTGCTGCTTTATGTCTGCACTGGAGTGTGCACCATGATGTGTTAATAGAGGGGGTTTTATTATAGGGGACGTCCACATTAATTGTTGTCATAAAAAAAAAAAAGTGGTGTTGAAATTGGTTTTGTTGTGTAATTATTTTGATGTGCCACTGACCACCCCTCAGCATATCACCAACATTTACATTTATTTACCCGCCGATACCGAGCTCTATTGTGTATTACATTTGCCGACAAGGTGACAATTTGTTTAAAAAGAAAGACATAAAAAAGGAGGTGTTAAATCGGTCATTGTCTTTGAAACCAAACCAGCCGGGCTCAGTGATGATCCATGTCATTGGTGGCGGTCAAATGCTCTTTGGTTTCCATCAGTCGCAAGGATCGCCAAGAAATGTCTTGATATTCCGGCAACGTCAGTGCCCTCCGAACAGGTGTTTTCCACCGCGGGAAATACCGTCACGGCAAAGCGGAGCTGCTTAACGCCTGATAACGTGAACATGCTGGTATTCCTGGCAATGAACGCCCGCATAACTGCCACCCCACCAAAGTGAACATGATTTATAACTTATCAATAATAAGTAACAATCAGTACACCGCAACCGATTTTGAAAGAGAAATATTGGGTTCTGAAAATAATCTTAATTCTTAAAATCATTGTTTAGCTTTATTAGTAGTAGTAGTTGTTGTTGCTTTTAATTATTCCTATCTAGGTCTCTTATAGTAAATTCATTTTTTCAGTAAACAAGGTTTATTGACATTTAACTAAAGTTCATTGTGATAGAAACAAATTAATATTCATGTTCTGATTTTATATTCATAATATTTTGCAGTTTGTTAGTTTCATAATATTAAATATTATTTTAGTACGCAAAATCATGTCCTTATCCAAAGCCAACATGACATACGGGATATAATTATTGAGAAGGCAGGGACGCGGCAAGGCGCAAGCACATGAATTGTTTTCCCGCAACGGGTTAGTTCCGCCCACATCGCCTTTGATCGAACAATGACATTATTCAGCACGTGTTTTGTGACATGAACATCCAAGTCAATTTGCTATACCCATGCGCTCTGAGCACGCACACACCAGTGATCATTGTCTTCTGATATGGTAGTCACACTCCTGACACAGTCACGTGTGAGGCCGCTGTAGCTGCGTGATGCACCGGCCGTGTGTGCGCGCGTGTGATCAATTGGCCTTTCTTTTGTACAGTGTATATGGTACATTGTAACTTGGGTTATTAAAGACTTTTGTAACAATTTTTACGGTTTTCAACAAGAATGAAAATGGGTATCCGGGTATCCAAACTTTCCTGATTTCGGGTATCCGGTTCCAAAAATATCCGAAAACACACAGCCCTAGTAAAGGTCCTGATATTTCCACTTTTATACGTGTAGCCTCGAGTATTTTTGTTTGTTATAAGTGGAGTTAGTAATTCTCTAAAACTAAATTTAAAAAAATCTCCTTAAATGTTCAAAAAAAATTGTAAATGTTTCCAGAATATGTTCCAAAAATTTCACATTATTCGAAAATGGTTTAAAATTTCTCAAATCTTTTGTAATAATGTTTTTTAATTTTTTTTTAATACAAATTAATGTTTCGAACCCGAATGATTTTGTATTTATATTTTGCTCAGGTAGAGGTTGGGTGGCCTGGGGAGGGTTAGGAAAACATTTAGAATTGGAATTTGGAATATCATCCTTTGAAATTTACATACTTACATTATTTTTCAACTGTGCATAATAATAAAGAAAAACCCCGGAGCAAGTTAAGAACACTTTATAATTCTCATGACCCCCACGCCGTTGTACATTGTACATTGCTCTCGTCTGATTCCACTCCCAATAATCACGATGGATTTAGCAAAATGTTTTTCCCACATTTCAGCCTGCAGCCAATAATAATATATTGCTAGAATAACATTTACATAATAAAACAATAACTGTGTCGCTCTCTAATGTCCCCAAACCAAATGCACCAAACACAGATGTTAAACTCTTTTGAAAAAGCCATAAAAATAAATTATGATAATATTTACATGTATGACATGTGTTAGTCTGACAGCTATGGTGATATACATTATTACATTTTAACAAAAGATAATTTTGACAATCAGACATTTGTCAGCCCTAATTTTGATTTTGGAGGGAATTCGCACAATCATCTCCCATCCTCACTCCCAAAGAAAGTCTTCATAGTTTATTAGGTTTTGTTGTTGAAAATGCATTCTACATAAATATTGATTTGGCTTCATCTACAGGATTTTTTTTTACTGACGTCACATCTGCACTCGATTAAGAAATTGTTTCCAAAATGGACTCCATAAAAATCACGATTTATACGCCGAAATAACTCACAAATGTGCACACACATGTAGAGCCTCCTGAATGCAAAATTTTCAAAATGTTCATTCCATTTCTCTAGAATTGATGAGCAAAGACCATGAAAATTGAGAGACCATGTCTTTGTGACAGTGTAATAAGTCTGGTACCCATCACTATTGAGCTTTTATTCCCATGATGTTGTACACTGAAGCTTGGGTACATAATGGGTACATAAGATGCATTTTGTTTTCATGTGGCTGCTGCATACATGTAAGTGATTCCAATGGCATTACTGCAAACCATAGAAAGAACACTAGAGGCTATGCTACAACGGAATAGGATGCACGGTATCAATTTTATAAAACTGTTCGCATTGTTTAAATTAAGTAACAAGACTTAAACACTATGTTGCAAGAACATTCTTTATTTTGTTAATGTTTTAACCCTAACCACCCTGAATCCATCAAAATCCATCCCCCTGTTTTGGAGGATTTCGGCAGATTCAGGATATCTCCACATTGAGCATATGGCAGACTCTGATGGATTCAGGATTTCAATAGTTTTTAACTGCTTGGTCATGTTGGTTGATGTATTTTGATGGATTATAGTTACATGTACTGTACATGTACAGCCAACACTTGTATGTGTTAGATTTTGATGGATTCTATGCAGCAACATACTATACAAATTTTCATGTGAGCATGGTATCCTGAATCCGCCAAAATCCGCCAGAAATTTAGTGGTGGATTTTGGCGGATTCAGGATATGTCCAATATCTACACTGGCGGATTCTGATGGATTCAGGACACCAGCATTTTGTGTGTGACAAAAATGGTGGATTTTGGTGGATTCAGGATACTTTCTAGTAAAAATACCCAAGGGGTTAGGGTTAAAATAGTGAATATTGGGCATCTGGCCGTCGAGTCCGAGTCACAAACATCGAGTCCGATTCATGAGTCCGAGTCCGAAAGATTGTGTCCGAGTCTGAGTCACAAGTCATACAAGTCTGTCTGGGCATAACATGATGTTGGTACTTTACATCATAAGTACAGGATTATTAAGTGAGTTTTCTCAGCATAATTATATTGTACAACTAAATTCAGTTTCCAGATAATGAATTTCATGGGTGACTTGGATCTATACACACCCTACATTTACAAGATAGACAGACTGTGCATTAATTACATGTACATGCTTGACTTGGGCATTCAATATCTACAGAGTACTAGTAATGAGTAGAAACAATGTCATTAATCTATACACATATCGCAATACCCGCTGCTATACAGGATTGTAGCCAGCCAATTGTCATTGGGCAAGCTCAGTGGTCAAGAGGTTAAGACGTCTGTATGGTTTGAAATCCCACCGAGATGGTGTAAGGCAAAATACAAAAAACATTTGGAATGTGTCTTTAACCCTAACTCCCTAGACAGCAAAGGCAGTTGGAGGATTTTGAAGGATTTTTATTGTTCAGTAACAATGCTTAGGGAATTAGGGCTAATATTTTGGATTACGGAATTCAGCTCCCGAAGTTTGAAGTTACTGGCGGGTAATGGGGGAATGCACAGTGGGGGAGGGGGAGAAGGGAAGGGGAGGGGGAGAGGGGAAGGGGAGGGGAAGGGGAGGGGGAGAGGGGAAGGGGAGGGGAAGGGGCGGGGAGGGGACGGGGAGGGGAGGGGAAGGGGTGGGGAGGGGAAGGGGAGGGGCAGGGAGGGGAGGGGAGGGGAGGGGAGGGGAGGGGAGGGAGAAGAAGGGAGGGAGGAAGGGAGGGAGGGGAAAGGGGAGGGAAAGGGGAGGGGAAGGGGAGGGAAAGGGGAGGGGAAGGGGAGGGGAATGGGAGGGGGTTGAGGAAGGGGAGAGGAGGAAGAGGAGAGGAGGAGGAAGGGGAGAGGAGGAAGGGGAGAGGAGGAGGGGGAGAGGAGGAGGGGAAGAGGAGGGAGGGGAGGGGGTGGGGAGAGGGGAAAGAGGAGAAAGGGAAGGGGAGGGTGACGTACATGTACCATAAATGTTAAAATGATCAATTCTTAAGTTACATGTACATGTGTGTGTGTATACCAGCAAACATGTTTGTCCACATTCGTGAAGATGTATCCAGGCTGTTTTCTTTCACAGGAAGCATACAGACTCTTGTCAATGCATTCATTTTGTGTCCATGTTGGTATTATCACTGATTCTTACAGAGTCATAGGCAAACTTGTGTATTTGAAAACCAAGATGGCAGAGTCTATATAAAAATCGAGTTCAAATACATGCACAAATGTATGAGCATGGTCTTACATCAATGTTTCTATGTGTCTCTGTAAATTGTCATCTTAACTAAGAAATTGTACACATGGCTAATTTGTCTTTCTATCTGAAATAGCAGGATACAAAGAAACATGATTTGTATACAATGAATAGGGAGAACACATCTCCTATTGCTATATCAGTTTTGTATTGACGTCACATGACATTTAGTACAAAATGCAGAGAGCAATTTTCAATGCGTTTGTAACTTGTGCTGCTTGTAGCTAGTACTTGAAACTGTGCTATTTTTAGAAACTTGAACCCAATGCAGGAAAACATGTTTTCTACATGTACATTACATGTCTTCTATCAAAATTTACTTGTACAAAGGGAAATGGCGTGTGCGTGTGCGTGTGCATGTGAACATGTAAATTCAAATACATGTACATGTACATGTACATGTAAGTAACCTAATGTTTTAAGGAACACATGAGCGGGTGGTGTACATGTACATGTATGTAGGGTGATGGTACATGTATGTAGGGTGATGGTACATGTATGTAGGGTGATGGTACATGTAAGTAGGGTGATGGTACATGCAAGTAGGGTGATGTACATAGTACATGTACATGTATGTAGGGTGATGGTACATGTATGTAGGGCGATGGTACATGTATGTAGGGTGATGGTACATGTAAGTAGGGTGATGTACATAGTACATGTATGTAGGGTGATGGTACATGTATGTAGGGCGATGGTACATGTATGTAGGGTGATGGTACATGTAAGTAGGGTGATGTACATAGTACATGTACATGTATGTAGGGTGATGGTACATGTATGTAGGGTGATGGTACATGTATGTAGGGTGATGATACATGTATGTAGGGTGATGTACATAGTACATGTACATGTATGTAGGGTGATGGTACATGTATGTAGGGTGATGGTACATGTATGTAGGGTGATGGTACATGTATGTAGGGTGATGGTACATGTATGTAGGGTGATGGTACATGTATGTAGGGTGATGGTACATGTATGTAGGGTGATGGTACATGTAAGTAGGGTGATGTACATGTACATGTACATGTATGTAGGGTGATGGTACATGTATGTAGGGTGATGGTACATGTATGTAGGGTGATGGTACATGTATGTAGGGTGATGGTACATGTAAGTAGGGTGATGTACATAGTACATGTATGTAGGGTGATGGTACATGCAAGTAGGGTGATGTACATAGTACATGTACATGTATGTAGGGTGATGGTACATGTATGTAGGGTGATGGTACATGTAAGTAGGGTGATGTACATAGTACATGTACATGTATGTAGGGTGATGGTACATGTATGTAGGGTGATGGTACATGTATGTAGGGTGATGGTACATGTATGTAGGGTGATGGTACATGTAAGTAGGGTGATGTACATGTACATGTACATGTATGTAGGGTGATGGTACATGTAAGTAGGGTGATGTACATAGTACATGTATGTAGGGTGATGGTACATGTATGTAGGGCGATGGTACATGTATGTAGGGTGATGGTACATGTAAGTAGGGTGATGGTACATGTATGTAGGGTGATGGTACATGTATGTAGGGTGATGGTACATGTATGTAGGGTGATGATACATGTATGTAGGGTGATGTACATAGTACATGTACATGTATGTAGGGTGATGGTACATGTATGTAGGGTGATGGTACATGTATGTAGGGTGATGGTACATGTATGTAGGGTGATGGTACATGTATGTAGGGTGATGGTACATGTAAATCATGTACACATACAGTATGCAAGATTACAATTTTCTTAAGGCCAGTGGTTCAGCACACTTATTTAGGGCTGTGCCGAATAACCAAATATTTGAATAGTCGATCGACGGTTCAAATAGTCGATCGACGGTTCGAATATTCGATCGACGGTTCGAATAGTCGATCGACGGTTCGAATAGTCGATCGACGGTTCGAATAGTCGATCGACGGTTCGAATAGTCGATCGACGGTTCGAATAGTCGATCGACGGTTCGAATAGTCGATCGACTGTTCGAATAGTCGATCGACAGTTCGAATAGTCAATCAACAGTTCGAATAGTCGATCAATGGTTGACCAGTTTATTCCAGTTTGAATATTTGAAGAAAAAAATTAAGTTTGTGTTGACTTTACTTTTTTTTATATTGGCGTTTCCATCATTATCTCCCCCCCCCCCCCAATCATCCTCTCGTCTACATTTGGTCGCCACCTGGCAAGTCCATCCTAGTCTGGGCGACATTATATTTAGTACATTTTTTGGCCCCACCATATCGTCCTCAATATATCCGGTTACATGTACCAAATTATTCGAAAACACACAGCCCTACTTATATTCAAATGTGTGGGTTTACCATTACACAGACACATGTCCATGTACATACAATGTAATGAAACTACACAATGTACATATTATCATGTACCAAGTACATACATTGTATGGTTTTCTCATCAATAACAAAAATATACAGGCATTAAAAAAAAATCATCAAATTTTCTTGTTTCATGGTGGTTTTATGTAACACGTTAGCGTGGTGCTGAAACCCACTGAAGACACATGCGACCATGGATGAGATGCACTAGGTCATGGTGTCAGAAACTGACTAATAATTCATGAGAAATTTGCATGCAAATGATGCTGCCACACCTGTGACTGTGGGCTGAGTGACACTGTGTATTGGAATCTTGACACGTGTCTTAGCTCTCTATTTGATGATACTCTCGGGAGTAGCTGTGACTCGTCCCTACTCTAGCTTTAGTTCATGTTCAATTATTACAGGCTGCAGCTACAGTATGTGATGCATTTATGCATGGATGCATACATGTACATCTACAGTACATGTACATCTACAGTACATGTACATGTATGTGTCTACATACATTGTGATATTACAAGAACAACACTGTTCTGACAATCATTCAAACTTTATGCACAATAAACTATCCAAAACATGTGACTTATACTGACAACTGTTGATCCAACTACCCCCCATCCTCCTCCTAATTTGTTTAATTTGATTGCAATACCGAACATGTACATTGAGTATTTCAAGATGATTATCACCAATGTTTTATCTATTTTAACAGCAGTTTCCATAAATGTTCTTTTTTATCAGAACATTTTTAACTTGAAGAAGTGAAAACAAATGTTTCAAAATTACACATTTCTGAAATTAATGGTGAGAAGCATGGTTTTTTCAGCCACACTAATTGTAATCTTGAAAAATATCACTCAGTGTAAACTTAATGATAGTATCAAGCATCCCTTGAAATATTTGTTTCAGGTGATATCATTTTAGTTTAAAATATAATTTCAACAATGTTTTTGTCATCCGAAGACAGAAATTCTATGTTGGAATGAATACAAACAATCTGAATGCATTTTCACTGTTTTCTTGTTAACCAGTTCACGTCGGAGGCCGTGTATACACGCACATTTTTTTTTGGACAGCGGATCGGAGAGCGTCTAAACACGCCACAGGATTCTCAGGAATTTTGTATAGATTCCCGGTCGACGTGGCAACGAGCCATAAGCATACGGTGGAAGACGCGGTCTCCCCGGTCACGCTCTGGTGAGCACCATTGTTCGTGTTTGTGCGGTAAAAATAAACCTGCCACGAGGGTTCGGAAAAACTTTTTTATTCCCGACGCGAACTGGTTAATGACACAATGAAATAAGATGGTCTCATAAAGTATATGTATGGATGCATTTACAGACATTTTTCCAAAAGTGTATGTTGACTGTACATGTGTTCATTTAGAGGATGCATTGTACTGTAAATATATGCAGACTTCCCAAATGAACATATTCCATGCTATGTTCTAAATTACTGGTTCGTCAGCAAACAAAACGAAGTACATCTACATGTACATGTACAATGTAATTGAAAATCAGAATGTGTAACATAATTGAATGAAAATGCTGATGCAAAGTATTCTTGATTTGAACTGACACATTAAGGTTACATACATGTAGCTTTTGTTCAAATGTTCAAGAAATACAAAACCAACCTGTGAAAATCTCCGCCAATGAGAAAATTATTTCGGAGAAAATTCATTTGCAATTTCTTACTCAAAATCAAGCCAAGTGTGACCAATTCTCACAAGTACATGTACATGTACAGACTATGAGAGTCTTCGGTTGTATCCACAGAAATATGTGTACTGTACTGTACAGTTTAATCAATTATCTGAACACAAACACTCTAAGAATAGGAGATGAAAATGAAAATGCTAATGCGAGTAACCGGTTTATACGTGAGTAACCATGATAATCATGTCAATAAAGTGGTAAACATTTAAGTTTTACATACATGTACATGTATGTGAATGAATGAAAGTGTGGTAATGACTGGGTAAACATAATTTTACAATATAGAGGGCAGTTTTAAGGATTTAACCATCATGCATTGCACTTTCTTCGATCTACATACATGTACAATACATGTACAATGTATGTGTAGGATACTGTACAACAGCTTTTTGTGACATTTTTATTGATTTTACCTCGTCCATCCTTACTAGCAAATCATTTAAATACTTGAATATAATTTTTTCATGCATTCTTTATGTTTTTTCCCTAATTAAGACAGTAACTAAACTAAAGATTTGAAAGAATAGATAGACAAAGGTTAGAATGAGAGGAGGCTGTTTTTCACTGCCTACATGTACATGTACATGTACAGTTGTACCATAAAAAACAAAACATCTGTTCAACATTTTTTAATCATCAAGACAAAAAGTGTTTTGACTGTTCTTTTGGATGTTTTCTTTTTAATGAAGCTACACCTAAGAGGAAAGCATCTCTTAATTAACATGTTACGCATACGTCCATAGCATAACATATATTAAAACTTAGCAGTCAGCAGTTGCTACAACCGTAGCCACTTAAAATGTTCCATGAAGTTTTAGAAAAATGGACATGAAGCATCTGAGAACAAATCTTGATTCTTGGACTGTGTTAATTTCCAAGTACATAGAGAAAGGATTTTTAACTAAAACAGATAGATTTCAACATGTTTCTAACAATTTATAGATTTGAACTGACTAAAAGGTTTTTTGCATTTTTAGTGTTATGTAATTAATTTAAAAGTGAAAAAATGTACAAACACATCATTTGTTGGGCCACAGTTGCCATAAAAACTAAGCATTATAAGCTAAAATTGTTTGATAACCACTTTTAAGCTAAAATTTAGTGAGTAAATTTAGTGAATAACCGTAATGTGAATAACCACTTATTTTGTCAATTCTCTGAAAATCTTCAATAATGAAATATTTTGTTCACACTTAATGTGTACCACTAGGTAAGGTACCGTACACATATCAACCATAAACACTTAGTTCCATAAATACTTGGTATGAGGACACTTTTAAAATAAAGCCTGTTGATATTTTATACAAAAATGTAACATGAGTAACCAGCACTTATATGTAGCATACATATAAAATGTAACATGAGTAACCAGCACTTATATGTAGCATACATATAACATGTAACATGAGTAACCAGCACTTATATGTAGCATACATATAACATGTAACATGAGTAACCAGCACTTATATGTAGCATACATATCAAATGTAACATGAGTAACCAGCACTTATATGTAGCATACATATAACATGTAACATGAGTAACCAGCACTTATATGTAGCATACATATAACATGTAACATGAGTAACCAGCACTTATATGTAGCATACATATAACATGTAACATGAGTAACCAGCACTTATATGTAGCATACATATAACATGTAACATGAGTAACCAGCACTTATATGTAGCATACATATAACATGTAACATGAGTAACCAGCACTTATATGTAGCATACATATAACATGTAACATGAGTAACCAGCACTTATATGTAGCATACATATAACAAATTTCTGAAATAATTATTTTGTGCCGAGTAAGGTCTCGGCATTTATGCAACTACTGTAAAAAAAATATATATATATCTGATGAGGGAAATATATTTGTAAGGAAATTATGGCATTAAGAGTGGGCCCAATACCGTCCTTACAAATGTAACTTGAGTAACCATGGAATTGCTCAATTACATGTACATGCACACGTACATGTACATGTACACGTACATGTTATGGCATCATTGTCATTGCAATTATCAAAACAAACACATGTATACATGATATGTGTAATGTTACAGCATGTTGTTAACACACCAATTATCATTAAGGAGTGCGGCTATAAGCCAGGCACTTCGTATCTGACGTCACTGTGTTGGATCTGGTATTGCGCGGCGCCCAGTTGAGAACCCATTTGCAAACATATAAACAATATGCACACGTGTGCGTGCTTATATCGAGTCATAGTGTTTGCAGTATTTCACTCATAATTGTAAACAGGTAGGTATAAAACATCAGTTTGCAACAAAAAATGCCTGTTTATTGTTTGAATTTTATTAACCTCTCCGTAAGATTCTGCTGTAGAAATGGGTTCTCAACTGGGCGCCGCGCAATACCTGATCAAACACGGTGACGTCAGACACGAAGTGCCTGGCTTATAGCCGCACTCTATCATTAAGAGACTTTTGGGACACTTTTGGGACACTGGTGGTAGCAGACGTATAGATTCTTTTACCATTGTTTGTATGTAACTTTGAGAGTGCACACAATTGAGAACAAGGAAATTATAAAAAAAAAAAAATTTTTATTACATTTTACACTGGCAATCAGATTACATCAATTAAATATAAAACCAAACCCTAAAAAACACACAAAAATTCATTTTAAACAAAGCCAGTGAGCGGTAAGATAGAACAGGTGACCAGCACCTCTACAAGGCCATCCTCCCACAAGAAACCCACTACCTTGTTACACCCCTCATCCCCCTCCCCCCTCAGCAGTGAGAAAATGACTTTATTTAATCATTCAAGCGACGCCACCTCGACCGTACTGTTGTAATATGTTTGTACAGTAAAGAGGATGTAAACGGAATTGCGTAATGCCTGGAGCTCGCAGCTGAAGTACTTTTTGCCGGTAGAGGGCTACGATATACACGAGGCGAATACACGTACAAATACATGTATGTACATGGGATAGCAAATAACAAAGATTCTTTTCCCATTGTTTGTATGTAACTTTGAGAATGCACACAATATCTATTGAGAACAAGGAAAAGAACTATGTGCAGTATGTCATACGTCTCCCTATACGTACCCTGTACAAATATATGTATGTACATTGTACATACACAAAATGCATAGATTTGCAAACTCAATGAAGAAACTCATACCATACATACCTCATAACCGTCGTTGGTTATCATGATGTGAACATTTGTTACAAATTACTACAGTACATGTGTACATTTACATCATGTACATGTATGTGTGTTGCACACCAAGCTACATGTATACAGTATGAAATTCAAACATTGTCAGACCACATAACATTTTACTTCTCATGCAATGGATTAATGTATGTATACAACCAGCAGTCACCCACCAACTCACATCCATACTTGTACTGTACATACATACGTGAAGTTACTATCAGCAGTCACCCATCAAATCACATCCATACTTGTACATGCATATATGTGAAGTTACTACCAGCAGTTTATTCCAAGGACAGATGAGACATACACGTACATGTACAATGTACGTGTAGCTTAGAACAAAAATGATGTGACACACAAAACCATACATTACATTCTTATACAACTCAAAATCACTTTGTTTTAGCAGGACTGTGATTGGACAAAAGTATTTTTTTTTAAATTGAAATAATGACCGTGGTCTACAGGCTGCCTAGGTCCAGCAGATGCTGCCCTGGAAGCTCAAGGACCATGGTCTATAGGCTGCCTAGGTCCAGCAGATGCTGCCCTGGAAACTCCTTAGTTTCACTCGTGTCGTGACCTACATGTACATGTACATCAAAAGTTTTCTCATGGAACCTAATACACTCTAGGCCTGGGCGAATAGTGAAATTTACTATTCGATTAATCGCGCGGAAACATTTCGCGAATATTCGACTATTTGCGAATAGTTGGAAATATTTTTCCCACGGTTTATAAGTACGAAAACATGTGCTTTGAAAGTAATTTTTGGCCTACTTGTAAACTTCAGACAATAGACAAATACATACATTGAGTTTCTAGCAAAATTGTACTCGAAATAATAGAATTTGTACATGTAAGTGAAAATCCAATCCAAAGAGGGAAGTCCACCTTTTAACGTAATAAAATGAACGCGATCAAGTTGTATTCAAGTCGTCATTAAGAGTAATGCCAGCATCTTAACGGTCACCCCTATTATTTCAAATCAATCAGTCCTTCAGACGAAACAAAAAATCACCAATGTAAGCAGTGTTTATGCTCATGTGGGGGCCACTCTTTAGACGTTATTCGTTGTTCACCAAAATACAAAGGTTCCACGGTGTGCCCCGCACTATGCTTAAAAGCTTTCGAATCACGTGGTGCCCATGCCCCTGAACTGATTTTGTACTGTACAATTGTACATGTATTTTTTGAGTTGCATGCTTTGAGCTGCAGACTGTGTGTGCATTGTGTACAAGGTTGTAATTCAGGATCCCAGTATCACGTGCCCATTTCAGCATGTCGTGATTGGATAGATTTGCATAGTTGCTATTTTATTATTTTTCTCATTGGCTGTTCGATCATGAAAACATGTATGTTCATTATGTTGCATATTCATGATTTTGGGGGTCGATGTTTCACTATGGTTTCACTGGTACCCGTCTTTGGAAAAGAAGCACCTGTCTATTGGGTCTGGGAAAGGGAATCAGCGAATAGCTATTTGGCACCTGCATGCTGCATTCATGTTACATTAAACATGCTGACATGTAAACAGCATATTCGGTGGAGGAGTGTACATGAAAGTTAGATTTTAACTTATTATTCCACGGACCACTCTTTTCACTACAAAGAATAGAGCGTATCGGGTGGAAAAAATGTGCTCGGCACTAACTAGTAATGTGCCTGGCTGTTTGTTCATCCGAACCATAAACCATAACTAGTAATGTGCCTGGCTGTTTATTCATCCAAACCATAAACCATAACTAGTAATGTGCCTGGCTGTTTGCTCATCCAAACCATAAACCATAACTAGTAATGTGCCTGGCTGTTTGTTCATCCAAACCATAAACCGTAACTAGTAATGTGCCTGGCTGTTTGTTCATCCGAACCATAAACCATAACTAGTAATGTGCCTGGCTGTTTATTCATCCAAACCATAAACCATAACTAGTAATGTGCCTGGCTGTTTGTTCATCCAAACCATAAACCATAACTAGTAATGTGCCTGGCTGTTTGTTCATCCAAACCATAAACCATAACTAGTAATGTGCCTGGCTGTTTGTTCATCCAAACCATAAACCGTAACTAGTAATGTGCCTGGCTGTTTGTTCATCCGAACCATAAACCATAACTAGTAATGTGCCTGGCTGTTTATTCATCCAAACCATAAACCATAACTAGTAATGTGCCTGGCTGTTTGCTCATCCAAACCATAAACCATAACTAGTAATGTGCCTGGCTGTTTGTTCATCCAAACCATAAACCATAACTAGTAATGTGCCTGGCTGTTTGTTCATCTGAACCATAAACCGTAACTAGTAATGTGCCTGGCTGTTTGTTCATCTGAACCATAAACCATAACTAGTAATGTGCCTGGCTGTTTGTTCATCCGAACCATAAACCATAACTAGTAATGTGCCTGGCTGTTTCTTCATCCAAACCATAAACCGTACTACATTGTAGTAATGTGCCTGGCTGTTTGTTCATCTGAACCATAAACCGTAACTAGTAATGTGCCTGGCTGTTTGCTCATCCGAACCATAAACCATAACTAGTAATGTGCCTGGCTGTTCCTTGCACACCCACATTTAGTAAATGACCAGCCTTTTAATTTATTTTTACACAGATTTACATGTACTGAACAAATATCAAACCATTTCTTGGATTGTCTAAATAGCATAATATAATGGTTTTAAAATACACTTGTGTGTAGTATACATGTACGTACACGTGTATTTTGCAATTTACATACTTTTCATTTGAGGATACACCAGTTAAAGGGCTATAGGATTGGTTTAGTTTCAATCTGAAAGCTTACTGTTCATAAAGTTACTAGTACCAATCTTCCTGTGAAATATTTCCCTCTGAAATGCTGTCATCTTCGAAAAAACTATCTGAAGACCTCCAAAAATGCAACAGCTGATTTCGATTGGAACAATCAAAATTAATTTTTTTTAAAAATCAGTTGCAATGTCGCCTTCAGTTGACCAAAATTAGACAGCCAAGACTAGCATTTGCAATGGGTCGTATCCGTGAATCGGCTGCAGTGCTGCAGTAGTCTGATTCATTCCCGGAGGTACTCTGCTGTGTGAGTGTGTTTCATGCATGTTCGACGTGGGATACAAGGTTGTTTTTTGTGTGTGAGACAACGTACAACTGCAGCCTGATTCAGAACAGGCCAGCACGTACTTTACCAATGACTATTTCCGCGATTAACTCGTATTTCCTAAAATCGTCGTCGATTTGCAAGCCGGGAAATTCCAATGATTTCATGAAAAAACGGGATCGGTTTTCACTATTTTCTTGTAATTCAGATGATTGACTGAGCTCAAACTTCCACAGGTTTGTTATTTCATAGATGTACAATGTACATGTATATCACACAAAGTGTTAACACTGCCAGCAACTATTTTGTCAGCTCTACCAATCCTATAGAATCCTTTTAATCTTAGTCTAACAAGTTTTAGGTGAATTGTACTGTTCTTGATATTTTTAAATTCTATGTGGACACAAACTTACTCCCCCTAAATCTGACAATGTCTTTACTTCTAATTACATACCAACACTCACTGACTGGCCTTACAAAGATCTGTATCATGGAAGAACTGTTCTAAATATTGAGGATATCAGTATTCTGCCTAAATCCACATCTTAAACTTAGGAAAATTAAACAGAATCAATGACTTGGCTTTATTATGTCAGAAAGACATCAATGTCAGGAGATGCTCTTTCAGATTATGTGAGGGAGAAAAGTTAATGGAAGCCAAATAATGGAGTGAGCAGGTCACATACATGTAGCATGAAGAGAAGACAACAGATGGACAAAATGAGGCAAAACTGAGGAGAGGCAGGCAAAGACGTACATGTACATGTATGGGAACAGTATGGCCATGGGAAGCTACATGTAGAGACAGAAAAAAACTGAGGCTGCATGAGGAGGGATACAGTGGATGAGAGATCCTAGATGAGATGAGATGAGATAAGATACTCTGTCTACTGACTCACATACACTGTAACCATGAAACAAGTGTTAGTTCATATAGTCTTTAAAAAGTGTGCAAAACTAACTGTTCTTTGCTACTGTATGTTCTCAATGTTGGCATGATGATATCACTTTAATATCTCTATTATAACCCTGTGTCCTGTAAGAGAAATACTGCTCACTATGTCGGGATCATACATAAATATATATAATATGTACATCAAATGCCAACTGAGAATGTCATGAATGACAAATCAGTATATTCATTGAAAACTTAAAAGAATTTTTTGAGTTAGTGATCAAGAAAGGTTCAATTTCTACAGTTTATCAACCTTCCAAGAACACAAAGTACAGTATGTGTTTTATGCATACACACTGTATTTGTGAATCAATATGAACAGCCAATTAATGGTTTCTAGAATTACTTTAAATGCTAGACTTCTCATCCCAATGCCTGCTCAAATCATGCATAAACACTCCATTCTGCTCTTAACAAAAGACCTTGAATTTCATTTTTGATAGTGCAAAGGCACTTACAGGGCAAAGACACTTTTCCACAATCAGAATGAAGATAAGATTTCAATTGAAGGGGCACTGAGGCAAGGACCTTTCTTCAAGTTCAATATCTAGGACAGGTTGAGCACAGATCACATGTAACAAAAAATATATATATACATTTTGCATGGTGGAATATCATGACTTATCATTCATGACATAATATCATATATTGAGATGCTAATAGGAAGCATGGGTCTTCTCTACACTCCAGCTATATTATGCTCCAGTGACTACTAGGAGACGTTGAGCAAGAAAAGCGTCTTATAAATAATGGTCAAATATTTCCTGGAAAAAAAGTAGAGAAGACTGAACAGTTCTTATGAGAACCAGTCTTAATACTAGAAATATATAACTACTGCTTAACCCTCCTACTGATAGACCATTTGAAACCATTCAAAATTTCCACTTTCAAAAATGCCCATTGGTTTTGTACACACATGGTGATACCATTTGAACAGTGTTGGTAGCAAGCTTTACTACCATTCAAATCCATTCAAATGCATAGAGGGTCCATTTATTCACCACTTAGAAGTATCCAAACAAGGTTTTGTATTAGCTGTACTACCATTTGGAAAGATCCAAACAAGGTTTTGTATTAGCTGACCTACCATTCAAAACCATTTGGGGAATCAATACTGTACACAGTTATTTCACCATTCAAAACCACAAAAGCAAATGGTTTCAAATGGTGCATCAACTTGTATGAAAAAGGTACCAAAAGTAAAGAGGGTTAATTACAACTACTGCTTAATTACAACACCTGCCAACAACAGCACAGATGTTTTGACAAGTGCCATTTCCAAGTGGTCTTGGCCATATAAATGGCTAGTCAAACCTACACATACTTAGATAAGTCTTGGAAGAGATACGTAACCAAGTTATTATTTCCAAGTCAAGTCAAGTACATAGTACATGTTCATGTAATGAATTTTGTTCTTAGTAAATAAGTAATATTCTTAATTAACAAGAAGTGTCTGTCACCTTGCTGGTTTAATGTTGGCCATTCTTCACCGTCAGTGTACAAACTTGAATCCATCCAAATTTAAAACAAAACCTGCCTCTGAATTTAGGGTAGTCAGGGTTACATTAATAATGGTAACGAAGGATTAAGAAGTTAGTAAATTAGGAAATAAGAAGTAGGAATCCTGTTTCTAAAGTGGTATCAGAAAAGGGCCAGCATAGAAACATCATAATTGTTAGTCTAGTCAAATACAACATACAGTAACTTTCACTAACAAAATCCACTTTGTAGCTTAAAAACTTGTTATAATGAGCTGATGTCCAACATGCGACGCAGCACTGAGTTAAAGGGGGACTGACATCCTTTACTTAAGGCGTTTTGTAATAAAATATTGTTTTTTAGACCCACCTGTGTCAATTTAATCATTGATTTCCGAGTACAAGTTTTTTAAAACAATGTTTGAAGTGTTTGGGGGAGGCAACCCCGCCCCACGGTGGAAGCTTCATTTGCATAAGATATGTGACGTTAGGTCGGGAAGATCCGATGTGTACATAATGTACATGTACATACATACACATTCACACACGTAGCGTCGATTTCGGAACTAATAAAATGCCGCGAAGATGTGTTGCTGCAGGATGCAGCAACACCACCAAAGACGGTGTTAGCCTTCATTTGTTCCCAAGTGACCCAAAATATCACCGTATTTGGACGAGCAAAGTTCGACTGACAAGAGTAAAGTGGTTAGGTCCATCGGCTCTCACAGTTTTGTGCAGCGATCACTTTGAGCCGAGTTTTGAGCCGAATTTCTCTTCCCGACATGACGTCACGCACAGCTCCTCCTCCGGGAACAACTAGTAAAAGTGGGGGCATTTTTACAATGGTAAAATAACACTCTCAAAAACAATAAAAACACAAAACAAAAATTGTATTGATCTTTTACTGATATAAAAGAATAAAACGATCACATATTTAACTGTTTGATTTAAATCCACGACAGTCCCCCTTTAAACAGAGTGCAATAGGTTATTTTACATTGATGTGACTTTAGTGCTTAATTGATGTTTTGCGTCACGCAAACTCACATGCTTACATGTACATATAGAATAAGCCAGTGCCCAACATGAGATGCAGCATTGAGCCAAACAACTAGAACATTAATTTCTTTTGCATCACGCCAACTCAAACGCTTACAACAATAACAAATTAATTTTGAAAGCTAACCCCATTTATTGACTGATATAAAAAATGACAAGTGATGATGAATCTAATGGCCATGTTGCAAGCATGCTGGTGATCTGTAGGCCAGCGCACGCTCGTGGGATATTATTTTCAGTCACTGAGTAAGTTTATTTAAAACTATGCCCCTAATTCCATGCCCTGTTGAAAGTCTGCTTCGATTGTGATGATATTGCTCTTTAATCATAATTTAAAGATCAGCAAAAGTTCATACAAATATCATTCTTCCATTTTGTTTGACTACCAACAAACTTTTTCAGAAGTGGGTCATGTGATCAATATGCTAATAAGGCTTACAAAGGTTACTTTGTACTTTGTAAAATGGTCTATAGTGAGACTGGAAAGGAAATAGGCTATGCCCTTTTGTTTTATTCAGCACAAGGATCGTACACAGGGCTTGGTAGTAAAAAATATCCAATAAACATGCAAGGGTAATAAATTGATGCCCATAACCCTGTACACATCCTTCCTACCTGTCTCAGGAGACTATTGGAACTTGTATCGGAGAAACTTCCATCAGATCGCTTGATTTTGCCTTTCTTTTTAGCACCTTTTCCAACCGGTTGAGTCTGTCGAAGATAAAAAAATACCACATTGTTGTATACATGTATAGGTTTTATGAAACTACCAAGCTTACATGTATACATACATGTATATGTCACATTCATAAATACCCAATACTGTATAGGGCTTAGTCCTTTACTAGCTGTGACCATGTTCAAAACCTGGTATTATCCTGTGGTAAAGACCGCCCAACAACCTTTTATTTCCTTATTAACCTAACCTTCCCAAATCCTCCAAAATCCTCTTTGCCAAAGTGAAGGATTTTGAAGGACTGAGGTTACATGCTACAGTATGCTCTTTGCTAAAGTGAAGGATTTTGGAGGATTGAGGTTATTATATACTTGCCTTTCCATGGTACATGTACATGTACACATCCATGTTTGTTGTTGTGATTGCAAGGTCAGTGCTTGGGTCAGTGGACACTGTTTATTGTTCCATGCATGCAGTGAGGGTCCCTGGCCATGTACATGTACATGTACATGTGTATCACAGATTAGAAACACATGTGTGCATACATGTCATGTGCTTGCTTTACTACTAAAGGATTTTGGAGGATTCAGGTTATGTGTAAGCAAGTGGGCCTAGGGAGTTAGGAAGGATTCAGGTTATGTGTAAGCAAGTGGGCCTAGGGAGTTAGGAAGGATTCAGGTTATGTGTAAGCAAGTGGGCCTAGGGAGTTAGGAAGGATTCAGGTTATGTGTAAGCAAGTGGGCCTAGGGAGTTAGGAAGGATTCAGGTTATGTGTAAGCAAGTGGGCCTAGGGAGTTAGGAAGGATTCAGGTTATGTGTAAGCAAGTGGGCCTAGGGAGTTATGAAGGATTCAGGTTATGTGTAAGCAAATGGGCCTAGGGAGTTAGGAAGGATTCAGGTTATGTGTAAGCAAATGGGCCTAGGGAGTTAGGAAGGATTCAGGTTATGTGTAAGCAAATGGGCCTAGGGAGTTAGGAAGGATTCAGGTTATGTGTAAGCAAATGGGCCTAGGGAGTTAGGAAGGATTCAGGTTATGTGTAAGCAAGTGGGCCTAGGGAGTTAGGAAGGATTCAGGTTATGTGTAAGCAAGTGGGCCTAGGGAGTTAGGAAGGATTCAGGTTATGTGTAAGCAAGTGGGCCTAGGGAGTTAGGAAGGATTCAGGTTATGTGTAAGCAAGTGGGCCTAGGGAGTTAGGAAGGATTCAGGTTATGTGTAAGCAAGTGGGCCTAGGGAGTTAAGAAGGATTCGGGTTATGTGTAAGCAAGTGGGCCTAGGGAGTTAGGATTAATGATAAGTAACACTTACAGCTTTACATGGCGACAAGGTTTAGTAGAAATTCTCTTTTGAGTAGTAAATAGTTCTGAAAAGCAGTGGTTGGTTACAACTCAACGTTTCGATCAGTATGCTCTGATCGTCTTCAGGAGAATGATCAGAGCATACTGATTGAAACTGAGCCATAATTTCATAATTTTCAAATATATGCTAGCACTGTGAATTTCAAAGAAATACATGTTTTCTCTCATAATCAAGAAATTATCGACATAAAGTCTCAAAAGGGAATTCCCCTTGTTCAAAACAACTAATTTAGGAGAGGATAGATTCTTGAAAGTAATCTCTGACTCTCTTTGTCTATCTCGAAAATATTGACAGTTGTGGACCACCCTGCAGAACCGTATAACATGTACATGTACTTCAAAACATGCAGACCAGTGGGGAAAAAAAACAAGTTAAGGGCAACCTGTGGACACCTGTATAAAAGTCTTGAATGTAAAACTTTTGGAGACCCTGTTTTCCAAAGAATAACAAATTTAGATGCACTACAATGTATGTGTACATGTACAAATGTACATGTCTGTACATCCAAAACCTGGCATACTTCGGGGAATACACCAAGGTGAACTGATATACATGTAGCTGGTACATGTACAACGTACGGTACATACAATTCAGGATCTTATGGTCACAATGAGATTCTATTTAGACAGGAGCAGTAATAATCTGAGTATGTACATGTATTATATACGTATAGATATGGTTTTGAATGGAATGTTTAATGTACATGTATGTGGCTACTGACTCATTTGTTCCACTCAAAAGAAATTATACCTGTCATGTCCATGTACATGTACTATACAAAGTGTGTACATGTATGTACACATACAATGTAGCATTTAAGTACATGTACAGAGGGTCCCAACCACAGTGCTGCACATGATGGGTATGAAGAAGTACGTACATGTTCCAATAGCCCAGGGTGGACTTTCATCTTAGTACATACATGTACATGTACTATCCAGGATATAGCAAAATTAAGTAATATAAATAACTGGTCACATGACACATTGGTACTGGAGTGCAAAATTGTTTTTAAACTTATGCTAATTGTTCACAAATCTTTTAATAACATTGCTCCAATTTATATTTCTGAACTACTTAAAGTCTACACTCCATCACGCAATTTGCGCTCCAGCAACATGTCACTCCTCAAGGAACCAACTTCAAAACGGAACTGGGGTGATAGGTCGTTTTCTGTCGCAACTCCGAGACTCTGGAATCATCTTCCAACTAAACTCAAATCTTGTCATAGTATAACCAGATTCAAGTCGATGCTTAAAACTCATCTTATGTCACAACTCTTCAAAGATGATGTATATTTGTAATTGCATTGTAGGTACATGTATCTTGGTACATAATTTGTTTTCCCTATGCTATCATTGTATATTGTTTGTATTAATGTTTTTTCTTTGTTTCCGCGCCTTGAGCGCCCAGCAGGGTGGATATGTGCGCGCTAAAAATCTTTATTATTATTATTATTATTATTATTACATGTAATTGTTGAGTTCCACAACAATAAAACATACAGCACTCCTTACTTGGCCTGAAGGGGTTGTTGTCACATGTGCATAGGGTACTCCCCAATGGTACCCAGACAATCTCAATTCATTATGTTTGCCTTGATAGCCTTGGGGAGTACCCTGGGTTACAACAACCCCTTCTTCCTTAATTACAATGTACATGAACATATGCAGAGCCGTGCAAAATTGAACAGGTGGATTTGGGATGGTTTCTAGCTAAAATGCCTAGGGGTTTTGGGTTTTTAAAGGACGTTTTGACTAATATTACATTTATACATGGCCTAGAAAAAAATAGACAACCCTGTCCACAGCCCTTTTAGTTTTGCCATGGTACCAACCATGGAGGAAGGAAGAGATGTACCAACCAACCAAACCTCAATGACTACAATATACTGATGTACACGTATGTGCAGTACACGAATGTGTATGTATTATACATGATGTGCATTGACTTGAGCCAAATTGTAGTGTACAACGTGTACATATTTAACCTACTGTGCATGTATTAAATGCATGTATTAAATGTCTTTAAGACATAGAATAATATGTATTTATCACCCTAGCATCAAGTCATTGGTCAACCGCATCCTTGTGGAATGCACCTATGCGACCAGGACAGTCTACCCAAGGAACTGCGGCACATCAAGACTACCCTCCAGCGCAATGGCTACAAACCCAGCAAGATCAACACTTCGAAGCCTGTTCCAAACCCTGACCGGAAGGTCTCCCCCAATCTAACCCTTTCCACTTGTTTCCCCTACCTATAGTACGAAGGTTCCACATCACACAAACTTCAGCACATCCTCCTACAAGCAGGCATCCAAGTCTACCACTCTACCACCAGATCCCAGCAACAGAGCGGGAGTCTACCGGATCGTCTGTGAGTGTGGCAAAGTCTACATCGGCGAAACAGGACGGAATCTCCCTACAAGACTGAAAGAACACCAAGCTCATGGCCGCAGAGGAGATTTTGAGAAGTCAGCCATTGTCAAGCACTCCCACATCAAGGACCACCAAACTGACTGGCAGGCAGCTCAACTAATCACACCCATCGACCCATGGCACCCCAGATGCATCAGAGAGGCCATCGAGATTGTTAAACACGATACTGATCGAAACATCGAGTTGTACCCCCAGTTCTTTTCAGAACTAATTACTACTCAATTGAGATTCCACATGGTTTCACCGCAATTAGTCTTACTTATCATCCTCACCATGCAAAGCTACAAGCTTTACGATACTGTTTCACAGGACATCGGTTTCCACATCAGCGATATTTGGCGACCACTACTACGGACCGAAGGATCTTCTATAATAATAATAATAATAATAATGTATAGATTTATATAGCGCACGTATCCACCAACTAAGTGGCGCTCAAGGCGCATTATATTATTATCCCTGCTCATAAGGCTCATAAGGCTCATAAATCATTCCTGAAACCATCTCAGCTCCCTGGGGAGTATACAGCTCAATTGCTGCCATTTCTAGCGCATATAGAGCAAACCATCTCTGCCTTCACAGGTACCCATTTAACCCCTGGGTGGAGAGAAGCAATTATGGTTAAGTGTCTTGCTCAAGGACACAGGTGTCACGGCCGGGGCTCGAACCCACACTCTGCTGCTGGCAACACCAGAACTTGAGTTCAGTGCGCTAGACCGCACGACAATCCACTTTACGTGCATTATACAACACACGGGACCTACGGCTTTACGTCCCATCCGAAGGACGAAGCAATTATGGTTAAGTACCTTGCTCAAGGACACAAGTGTCACGACCGGGGCTCGAACCCACACCCTGCTGCTGGCAACACCAGAACTTGAGTTCGGTGCGCTAGACCGCTCGGCCACGACACTCTATATCCGAAGTCCACAACCCACCCCAGACTGAGGGATCTCCTACATTTGTATATCCTAAGGGACGTCCTCAATAATGACCGTCTGCCGAATGGCTGCAGAGTCTGCCTACTTTATTGAACAAAAGACTTCCCTAGTAACCGAACTGCTATCCAGCCAGGCTGCCTTATTAGCGTAACAATGTACTGTGATTCCACATGGTGTCACCGCAATTAGTCTTACTTAATGTACTGTATATGAAAAGGTCCTTTGATATTCTAATTTGAACTAAGTCTGCTGAGTAGGCCGACTCTGCCTAGTCTGCAGACCAGTGGGCTGGCCGTCCCCACAAAGGGATTTTACCTCCCATTGTGATTAGGGCCGGTGGTTTCTCAGTGTATCAAATAGTTGATCTTGAGCTGGAGAGGACCAATACAAAATCCTTTGATGTTTTGCCAACCAAGACAACCATTTTAGACAACAATGGAGCTGTCAGTCATTCTGCTTGTGTAGTTTACAAACTTTTAGTAATAATAGACCTTTGGGGCAGGATAAAAAAATAACACTTCAGGGTAACATATAATTATTGTTGGTTTATCAAGTATAAATGCTAACCACTTCAAGTTGACTTACTGGTTTTTTTTACATTCCGTTTTCAAAAACTAACGTTAGAAAGTCCAGCATATTAATATGACAACAATGTGTGCCGACATTCTGCAAGAGAAATTCCAGGATTTGAAACTAACATGTCATTTTTATAAGGCCCATGGTTCAGGATAAAAAAAAACACTTCAGGGGTACATAATTATAGGCTTGTCACATGAACCAGTAATAAATCCTGAAATACAACAGCGTTAATACGCATACACACACAAACTAGTACGAGTGCAAAAACATGCCCTTTTTAAAATCGTTTTATTTTTAAATTCAATAGTACATTTGTTTTCAATTAAGATTCCAAAACAAGAAATGTTTTCGGGCGTACGGATCGTTTGAATTTATGCTCTCAATCCAGGCCTACTATTTCAAGTTTTTTTATATATATTTCTACATATTTATATGAGTAGGCTGACTCTGCCTAGTCCGCAGACCGGCGGGCTGGCCGTCCCCACAAAGGGATTTCACCTCCCATTGTGATTAGGATCGATGATTTTTGCATCAAATACCAGAGTTGATCTGGGGCTGCGGAGGACCGCTACAAAATCCTTTGATGTTTTGCCAACCAAGATAGCAGCCAGTTTTAGACAACAATGGAGCTGTCAGTCATTCTGCTTGTGTAGTTTACAAACTTTTATTAATAGACCTTTGGGGCAGGATAAAAAAATTACTCTTCAGGGGAACATATAATTATTAGGGTTTTTAGGGTTTTGGCCTGGTAGCCGATAGCCTGTTTTCGTTCGTTTATTTTTCTTCTTGTTTCTGCCAAAATGAATGTATTTTACACAGAAGAACTAAAGGAGCGATCATTTAACGGTGGCATGGCACTATGGAAAAACGTACCAGTGCATAAATTTGCACTTTCGCGAGAGTACTGATTTCGGGTACTCATGGAACAAGCGGAAAAAGAGTTTCCGGGATCAACAACTGGAAACGCTCTTCGGCAGTTGAGAGACAGTGTCAACTCCAAGTGCAGAAAGGCAGCAGCTAAGTAATAATAATAATAATATTATTATTATTCGTTTTATTATTCGTTTTATTTAAATTATCTATTTTTGAACTTAATGAGATAGTTAAATATTTTTTTTGAAACACATTAACATCTCTTTATGAAACATAATTGCTAACTGCCATCCTTGAAATGTTTAATAAATTTTTCTAAAAAACTCTCATATTACATCTGTATAGTTTGATTGGAACTACTTTCTGATAAAGTTTTAAACACGGTTGCTTTTAATAGTTTTATGTAGTTTTCTGATGGCTAATTTCCATCCTGAACTTTATGCAAAAAATAAACAATAATATATTTAACACATCATCACTTTACGAAACATAATTGCTAATTACCATCCAATAAACAATAACTAATATTATTATATGGAATAATACAGTTGATTTTATTTAGTTTTCTTATGGCTAATTTCCATCCTGAACTTTATGAAACAATACGTTTTATTGCTGATTGCCATAATTAGTACATTTGTTTTTTTTAAATGTTTTTTGGAGGTATTTAATAAAAGGAGCCCAACGTTGTTTGGGTACATACATACCTATCTCTGTCGTATGATGTGTAATAAAAATACATATTTTAATATCTCTGTCCGGATATTTTGAATGCCCCTAACAAAACAACATAAAATATCAGAAAGTTCATGAGGACTATCGCTTAGGATGAAATATTTTAGAGTGGTTCTGTTTGTCTGTTTTTGGATGTGTACACGTATCTGCAGTGGAGGCATGCACCAAAGCTGCTTGGCCGCAACGGATGGCATTTGCTCATCAGCTTGTTGTATTTTTCCATTGTATATTTTAAGTGCCTCCAGAAATGTCACATAGTGTCCAGGAAGAGTCTTGGACATGACTAGAGATGGAAAAGCCTTGTACAGTCGTACCGATTCGGTGCTTCTGACTGGGTTTTTCAGACAATGTTCACATTGTTCCGGTGGCAGACATTTGCTGATAACGATCATGCCTACACGTCTATCAATGTTTTTTTTTTTTAAGTCATATTGTCGTGTATATCACCAGCTTTTTTGTCTTTGTAGGGCCCGGTTAGAAGTTTATGGATGCGTTCTTGGTAGCTCGTCTTGTAGGGGAATGGTTCGTGCGAACTGGTGCGATGACCAACATCTATTTTTACGTCGCCGTAGTAGAGATTGGCCCAGTACTTGTCCAGTAACTGCAGCGCTGCATCAAATACCTTCTTCTCCTTCGCCTCTTTTTCTGCAGGACTGAGTTTTTGTTGTGCGGGTGATATCTCATCAGGCAAGTGATCCGGCAGGTAAATTGAAGTGGACGCTTTTGTTAACACTGACCAGACGTGTTCTATCGGGTTTCTGGCTGAGAAGCCTGGACAGTGGGTGGTAGCAATAATGACATCTAAGTTCAGGTCCCTAAAAACTTTCATGTAGAACCACTGCACCACCATCAGCAATTATGGTCACACAAGTCTTCCCACTTGCCTTGATCAATGGAGTCAAGTCATTGGCGTGAGTGGCGATGCAGTTCTTGGAGTGTGGTTCTCTGTTAATCACGTGAATAGCCGTTCTTCTGGGGGGTCTGAAAATATAAGTTTAAAACACCTGAAATTTAAGTGGGGTGGGGGACTACATGTATGTTATCTTGATATTTGTTTCTTACACTGGTTATGTGCATGGGCATCGATCATGTCTACACTTTTTAAAGTGGGGGACAGTATAATGTATATCAAATGTCCCAACGCTTATTGATGGCCCATAAATAAATCATAATTGTAAATGTAACAAGTTTGGTAGGAGGGTGGCTAAAATGATTTACTTACCGATATGTTTGTCGGCCATGGGCATCTAGAGTGAGCTCAGGAGGACTTGCTGGTGTCATCTGCAGATATCCTGCCGGAGTGATGAGGTAACCAGGATTTGGGAAGTCGTGATCCCAGTAGTTCGGCGAGTCATCTGATGGGAATATGCGGGTTATTGTGCAACGTCGATCTACTGCCGTTGTGCTGGAGCTGATGCGGAGTTTGCTTATGTTGTCGACGGAGAACAACACCGATGATGATGGAAACAAACTGCAGGCCTGCACAGCAAACTTAACCCGAGCGAGTAATAATGTTCGTTGTTATTCTCTCCTCTGATGGTGTTGGCCTTTTGTGGCACTTTAGCATCAATGTAGCTCTTGTAATACTTGGTAGAGGAGTGGCTTTGATGTGGTGTGTCAAGACCTTTTGTTTTTCAAATAAAATATTGTTAAAAAAATATTAAGAACAAACTTTACTTGTTGATTTAATTTTGCCCTACGCCGACGTGAATATACATGTAGCACTGTATACTCAGGTGGATGGGGCTCGTTAGCCGTGGTGAAGGCATTTCATCTAGGAGAAGGAAATCTCTGATATAAAACCAAACTGCCATTGGAATGCAGGATGGCAGTCTGGTGTTGAATGCAATACAAAATAGACCTTGTTTTTGGATTCTTCAACCAACTTCGCAGAGCAATTCACGCACGCCTGTGAAACTTGGTCTGGGAAACCTGTTAGTGAGACTGACACTGCTACTCTCTATAGGAGCGGCGTACCGTAGATTAGTATTTAGCCACTGAAAGATAAACATGACTCACACAAATTCCAGAAACTCATACCGCATCGCTCGTCGCGCGGGTTATCAAGGAGCGCGTTCTACTGCTGTCCAGACCCTGGCACAGTGTTCGAAAAATCAGCTACAGGGTCACCCAACGAAATTTCTCAAGTGCAAAAAATCTACATTAATTTCCACCTTTAATGTACGTACACTCAACACAATAAACCAACTACCTGAACTTGTTTCATCTGCCATTGCCTTGAATATAAATGTCATCTGTATACAAGAGCATCGTTTCTTTCACTCTGACATCAACCTTAAATACCACGAAGTAGGCAAAGGCTGGACACTTATTACAGCCTCAGCGTGGAAGAACTCCACAGGTGCCACCATTGGTGGAGTTGGCATGCTACTTAGTCCATTGGCTTTTAATTCTCTTAACAGCATCGAAGAAATAGAGCCAAGAATTATCATTGCTAACTTTAATGGCAACCCTGCCACAACCATCATCTCCTGCTACTCGCCCACAAATTCAAGTGACGAGGAAGACGTGACTCTTTTCTATCAGAGCCTTTCCTCTCTCGTCAGGCAAGTACCAAATCATAACTTCTTGATTGTTGGTGGAGATATGAATGCTCAGATAGGTCGTAGTGACACACACAAATTTGCATATCACACATTATCAAACAGAAATGGTCTTCTTATTGAAGACTTCATCCACGAAAATAACCTTATATGTCTAAACACAAAATTTCAGAAGAAGAACTCTAAACTCTGGACATTCACTTACGCAATTGGCACACATGCCCAATTAGATTATATCATCATCAACAAAAAGTGGAAAAACAGTGCACTAAACTGTGAAACCTACAATACTTTTGAAGGAGTGTCCTCAGACCATCGAATCGTCACATCCAACATCCGACTAAGCTTACGTGCCAACAAGAAAAAGTCCTCCTCTTTCCCACCATACGATTGGTCTGCTCTCACTTCAAATGAGAACTTGAGAAACCAATACACCCTCTCTACCAGAAATAGGTTTGATGCCTTACAAGCAGACACAGAAACACACTCTGCTAACATCACTTATAACAACTTTGTGACCTCCCACCAAAAAGCGGCAGAAGACACCATTCCTCTTAAACCAAAACTAAAGCACCACATTCCATGGGAATCCGAGGAGATAGCCAATAAGCGGGCAAATCTGAAAGAGAAGGCTGATATAAAAAACTCCAATCCATCTACTGAATCTATCAAAGTATTCAAAGCGGCGCTTGTTGAACTCACAAATACATATGAGAATCAACAGCTTACATGTATATACATGTACATGTACATCCAAAGCAAAATTCAACTCATAAACAACGCCGCAGCCAATAAGCAATCTTCGCTCGCCTGGAAAACCGTCAATGAAATAAGCGGCAGAAAATCTACAAATAAATCAAAGCTAAAAGCCAACAGTCAAACAGAAAGGCTAAACAAATGGAAGGAACACTTTCCTCGGAAAGGCTCCTAACGTATCTGACAATGAAATCGAAACAATTATCGACCAACCTCTTAATATTAAACTAGGAAACTTCACTGAAGCTGAACTTGTTGAAGTGCTTAAAAAGACTTAAAATAAGAAAGCAGCAGGACTAGAAAATGTTCCTCCTGAGGTTTGGAAGACACAGGCATTTAATGACATCCTCCTAGACCTTTGTAATGCCACATACAATCACGAGGAAATTGAAAAATGGACCGAAGGTTGCATACTTCCTTTCCCCAAAAAAGGAGATCTGGGTTTAGCGAAAAACTGTAGAGGAATTACACTCACATCAATAGCAGCAAAAATCTACAACTCACTGCTCCTCAACCGCATACAGCCGGAAGTGGAAAAGATCTTGCGCCAGAATCAAAACGGCTTCAGAAAGAACAGGTCAACTGTTGGCCAAATACTGACAGTTAGGCGGATTATTGAGGGAGTAAAGGCAAAGAATCTGCAATCTGCCTTACTGTTTGTAGATTTCTCTAAAGCCTTTGACTCGGTTCACAGGGGAAAAATGGAAAAGATACTCCTGGCTTATGGTATAATGATGCTTTACCGAAACACAAAATCTTTGGTCAGATCCCCCGATGGAGACACAAGCTTCTTTGGTATCCAGGCAGGTGTTCTACAGGGTGACACCCTGGCGCAGTTTCTCTTCGTCATCACCCTTGATTATGTTTTGAGAACATCCCTTGATAAGCACAATGATCTAGGTTTCACATTATCTGAAAGGCTATCAAGTAGACATCCTGCTAAAAAGTTGACTGACATTGACTATGCGGATGATCTAGTTATCACTGCTAACACCATCTCTAATGCCACAACTCTGTTACATCAACTTGAAAATGCTGCTAAAGATGTTGGACTGTATGTCAATGCTTCTAAGACAGAATACATAAGCTACAAACAGCAAGGATCGATTCAAATCACTGCAGGTGAACAACTTAAAGCAGTTGACTCTTTTACATACCTTGGAAGTGAAATCAACTCTACTGAAAAGGATGTGAAAATACGCAAAGCTAAAGCCTGGATAGCCCTAAACAAAATGGATGTACATGTAGTCTGGAAATCCGACCTCCCAGACGACCTCAAACGTAGCTTCTTTCGTGCCACAGTTGAATCTGTATTGATGTATGGTGCAACAGCCTGGACACTGACCAAAACCCTAGAAGCCAGGTTAGACGGCACATACACCCGGATGCTGAGAGCTGTTCTTAACATCTCCTGGAGAAGACACCCCACAAAAGCTCAGCTCTATGGACATATTCCACCTATTTCTGACATACTACGAGAGTGCAGATTGCATTTTGCTGGACACTGCTGGCGAGCAAAGCAAGAGTTGATAAGTGATTTGCTGCTCTGGACTCCTCGTCAAGGCCAATCCCGGGTCGGTCGACCAGCAACCACATACATTGACCAACTTTGTGTGGATACTTGATGCCTCCCAGAAGATCTCCCGACCCTGATGCAGGACCATGATGGATGGCGTGGTAGAGTCATGAATGTCCGAGCTAGCTCGACCAGATGATGATGATGATGATGATGATACTCAGTGCTTTCCGAGTGTCTGTGAAAAAACTACACATGCGAATCGGGCGGGACTTGCATGTGTAGTTTTTTCACAGACACTCGGAAAGCACTGAGTATACAGTGCTATATTCACGTCGGTGTAGGGCAAAATTAATTTTACCAATTGTTTATCTCCCGATGCAAGAATTTCACCAACCTATAAACTTTAACTGCAAAAAAATTTGAATGATCTTAATCTTAACACCAGTGAAACTTCAAGTGTTTTTGGTACCATCGTAACGAGAAAATAAACAATTATTCTTATGTCTAGTCATTATCTTAACGAATAAATACCGTTTTAAAAATTAAATGGTGGAGACATTGGCCATCCAAGACCATTTCAATAATTATTTTTTTGTTGTAAAATGTCAAATGGTTTACCTATGTTCACTTGATGTTCCTTAAGACCAGGAACCACTTGAAGTAAGTGGTTCCTACATGTACATGAGAAATTGTAGAACCACACACTGCAGTTGTTTCTTGTCGCCTTCGATGTGCTTCAAATCCATTGCTTTCAATGAATTTCTTCGCCGTTTCAACTATGCCAGGAAACAGCCGCTGTACTGATGGCCGCCCTTTTTTAGAAGTTCCTGGGTGTGTGGCACAGTCTTGAGTATTTTCTCTTCACTGGCTGCAAGTGGGTCCTTGTCTGCAAAGCTAAGTACCACAAATAAAACATACATGTATTAAATTAGTTACAGCAAATCATTCCAAATGTTTGGTTAGTTTTACTTTTTTTAGTTTAGTCTTCGTATCTCCCCATGTCATTTTTACTGAATTGTTTTTTTTTCAACGGGGAAGTGCCGTCAAAATCTTTGGCCAACAATGGATTAACCCTCCTATGGTTTGACGTTTCAAAACCTTTCAAAATCTGCTTACGGGCCAAAATGGCTATCAATTATTATGAACCCTTTAAAACCCTCCAGAATTTGTTGCTACTGAACAACCACACCTTTCAATACCCTTTGAAAGGTATTGAAACATTTCAACACCAGTTTGTTCATAGAGTTGTTTCACCTTTCGAAACCTTTCATAGGTCCCTTTTGTCAGACAGTTTTCTCACCTTTCAAAACCCTTCAGTACAGCAAACTTGAAAGGTTTTGAAAGGTCTGACAATTCTATGGCAACTGCACTGTATATAGGAGGGTTAAACACTTTATAAACGTATTATTCTTTCACTTAAATATTTTCTTCGTATCTCCCCATTTCACTTCTTTTTCCTTTTACTGAATTATTTTTATTTCAACGTTCTCTCCCAAGTTCACTTGTTTTTAACTTCATGTTCGTCTTCTAACATTGCTGGTGCTTCTGGTTCGACTCTGCTACCGTAAAAAATATTCAGATATAATTTCCGGATTGACGAGACGTTAAATACTGAATAACACTCATCGTTTTCTCGGAAATATTTGTTGAAAAAGTGAATTTTATTACATTTTGGTTCACCTTAGACAAAAATGCATATAATGGCCATTTTACTATATTATGTATTATTATTATGTAATACCTTAAAATTAATTAAAAGGACAATAACCTACCTGTAAGTGGGGATCGACTCGTTGCTGCATATGTACTTGTAGTTTTCGCGGTTGACCTGTCATTTCCAACAGTCGAACACAAAGAGGGAATCAACTGAGATCGAGTTTTTTCCTCAACAAATTGAGCAAATTTAGCA
Organism: Zoroaster sp. YZ-2022; assembly: GCA_029582265.1. Lineage (NCBI taxonomy): Eukaryota > Metazoa > Echinodermata > Asteroidea > Forcipulatida > Zoroasteridae > Zoroaster > Zoroaster sp. YZ-2022. The sequence continues at coordinate 37,524,832 of CM055828.1, forward strand.
ATTTCCGGAAGCAGCAATGATGGATCCATGATGTCAACGTTTACGATTGACAATGACATTTACACCGCTGGCCGCTTGCCCATTAATTGTTTACAAAAGCATGATGCGTAGAACACAGCATGTCGGGATGGGATCTTTTGTACTATATTATAATGGCGCGTACGCTGAGTCGGCCGACCAGTCATTTCGGTCCCAATTCGAGCAGGGATCTTTTGTGGCGCATACGCAGAGTCAGCAGACACAGTATTGTTCCCTTTGCAGAATTGATATCATGTGCATTGCCTGATAATCCAGGCAGCAGACTAGTCATTTCGGTCGCATGTCGTAAAGGGATCTTTTGTGCGCGTCCGCTGAGTCTGCCGACAGTCTTGTTCCCTTTGCAATATTTGTTTCGCATGCATTACCTGATAGTCCAGGCAGCAGACTACGCTCTGAAGGCCCTTCCGTCAGTCCCCTCTATTAATATGGACAGCTGAACGGGGCCAATTTTATATTTTGCTAATAGCAAATATTTCTGCTATTGTTGCATTAAGCTAATTTTTCTAGTAAGCAATTTAATCTGCTAAGCAGCTATATGAATTTGTCCTTCGTTCAATAAGTTGACGGTCTGATTTTCACATACATCCAAAGATTGTTCCAGGGTCCTGAAATCTGAATACATAATATATATAAAACGCCGGTTATCATTTTTTTTGCCTGTAGACACAAGTTTCTTTTACATAAAAATGCCAAATTAATTATTATTAGGCAATATATTTATCTTGTCGCCAATTACAATTAATTCAACAAAACCCGTAATAAAAATGTGTAGCCAATAGAACAATACAAGCGAATAAAATCTCCATTCGGTGTCCCGAGTTTAATTTGAAACTCGCTGATGCACTATGACCAACCAGGGAATAAATTAATGTCCGAGATATATTATGACAGAAGACTAGTCATTTCGGCCCCACGTCGAGAAGGGATCTTTTGTGGCATGGCACGTACGCGGAGTCAGCAGACACAGTATTGTTTCCTTTGCAGAATTGATATCATGTGCATTGCCTGATAATCCAGGTAACAGACTAGTCATTTCGGTCGCATGTCGTGAAGGGATCTTTCGTGGCGCGTACGCCGAGTCTGCAGACACAGTCTTGTTCCCTTTGCAATATTTATTACGCATGCATTACCTGATAATCCAGGCAGCAGACTAGTCTCTGAAGGCCCTTCTGTCCGTCCCCTCTTTACGGACAGCTGAACGGGGCCAATATTTTGCTTAGCAAATATTTCTGCTATTGTTGCATTAAGCTAATTTTTCTATACTTAAGCAATTTAATCTGCTAAGCAGCTCTATGAATTTGGCCTTCTTTCAATAAGTTGACGGTCTGATTTTCACATACATGTACATCCAAAGATTGTTCCAGGGTCCTGAAATCCGGATACATAATATAACGCCGATAATCCTTTTTTTATATATGTAGCCTACACAAAAGTTTCTTTTTACATAAAATTGCCGAATTAATTTTTATTAGGCAATATATATATATCTTGTGGCCAATTACAATTAATTTAATGTATAGCCAAAATAACAATACAAGCGAATAAAATCTCCGTTCGGTGTCCCGCATTTTATTTGAAACTCGCTGATTCACTATTAAGACCACTAGGGAATAAATTCATGTCCGAGAGATAAATAATGGTGCAGACCAAAAATTCCCAGACAGAGTGATTGACAGCGGTATTGTTGTTTTGTTAGTATTGCCGTCTTTGTAAAAAAAAACTTCAAAAGATTCTCCGTGGAGCCGTATGGAATTTTCCAGCAGGGTGGCTGATACAAATTGATACATTTTAAACATTTGACTATTGTGGTTGCTGATGGGCAGTGCTCCTCAAGAATTTCTGGGGATCCGTTTTCGTTTAAAGATCATACACTTTCCGCTTCAAAGAAACGATAAAATCAACAACACAAAGTTTGTCCCACAACCGTATAAATGGAAGACATATTGAATAAACTCCAAAACAAAATCTGTCTGCCGAGTCCGCAGACGGATTAACTACAAAATTGGGAGTAGTAAATATTCAACAACAACATTAACATCACAAAGCGTCAAGAACTACATGTATGGCAGCCTCATTAATTCAGTCAAGCGTGAGTTCACTCTGGACGGCGATTCTGCGGACTGGCCGGTCCTTAGCAACCCAGACAGTCGGCAGACAGTCGGCAGGAATTCGGCCTAGTCATTATTGAGGACGTCCCTAAGTCAACCACCCTCCATCCCCCTGTGCTTGTTAACAACTGATTCAGTTCAGTGAGCACACACTCCTCTCCCCCACCCCCTAGGATCCCAGTCCCAACAGTTCCCGCCTGCACACCTCAACGCACTAATCCTCCAGTGTCCAGCCATCGCGTGATCCTCCAGCAGCCTACTTAAGCAGTGCTCAGCATTTCCCAGAGTCCGGCATTCTCCTGAGGACGATCAGAGCATACTGATCGAAACGTCGAGTTGTAACCTCCAGTTCTTTTCAGAACTAATTACTACTCAACAGAGAATTTCACTTGGTGTCACCACAATTAGTCTTATATCCTCTTCGCCATGCAAAGCTACAAGTTTTACCTAAAAAATGTCAGCGATGCATTTAAAAAAAAATCCAATTTCGTAAACTAGAAATTCAATTTTTTAACTGTTAATTATAATAATAAATAAATCTTGATTAAATCTTGAATAACCAATATGAAAAAATAAATAATTGAACTAGTTTTAAATTTAAGATCATATAATTCTTCAAATAACAGAACATCAACAGAAACATAAAAAACAGGATATATTTACATTGTATAATGAAAAGCTGTATATGTACGTATTATGGTTACAGCTTTCATTGTCAAGACAGGTTGAGAATGGGGGTGGGGTGGGCGGAGTAAATGAGATAGGGGAATAGGTTTCTGCTGGAAAGAGGGAAATGAGGGGATCACCGAGAGGGAAATGAGGGGATCACCGAGAGGGAAATGAGGGATCACCGACAGGGAAATGAGGGGATCACCGAGAGGGAAATGAGGGATCACCGAGATGGAAATGAGGGATGACAGAGAGGGAAATGAGGGGATCACCAAGAAGGAAATGTAGGGATCACCGAGAGTGAAATAAGGGGATTACCGAGAGGGAAATAAGGGGATTACCGAGAGGGAAATGAGGGGATCACTGAGCGGGAAATGAGAGGATCACCGAGAGGGATATGAGAGGATCACCAAGAGTGAAATGAGGGGATCACAAAGAAGGGATCACTAAGAGGGACATGAGGGGATCACTGAGAGGGAAATGAGGGGATCACCGAGAGGGACGTGAGGGGATCACCGAGAGGGAAATGAGGGGATCACCAAGAGGGAAATGAGGGGATCATTGAGAAGGAAATGAGGGGATCACCGAGAGGGACATGAGGGGATCACCGAGAGGGAAATGAGGGAATCACAGAGAGGGACGTGAGGGGATCACTGAGAGGGAAATGAGGGGATCACCGAGAGGGACATGAGGGGATCACTGAGAGGGAAATGAGGGAATCACCGAGAGGGACGTGAGGGGATCACTGCATGAGAGGGAAATGAGGGGATCACCGCGAGGAAAGAAGACCGGATAGGGAGGGTGAGAAAAGATGGGTTTCAACTAAATAAATATACAACATATTTCTGCATGAGCACAGTACATAAAATTTGAATAAAAAATGGCTAAAGGATATTAATAAAATGACAATTTCACTGACTGTGCACATGAAAGTGGGTGGACTGCTTACTAAGGTCTTAACCCTTAAGGCCCTTTCACACAAGACCGTTTTAACAAGGGACCTTGACTAAAAATCACATCCATGTTAAAAAATAGCAAATCCTAGTCGTGTGAAACCTATCCTTGTTAAATAATTACCACGGACCCTCGTTATTTATAACAGAGATCGAGACCTCCTCCAAAAAATTGCAACGATGTTAAAATCGCCACAATAGGTCGTGTGAAACGCTTCGTGCGCCCAAACAGGGGACCCTTGCTTTGGCGGTATCATTTCGTATGCGCAGAACGCGTCACTAAATCAGCTTGCAATAAATCCCGGATGTGTGTTGGTAAACAACTTGTACACGTGTACCATGGAGGAAGGAATTCCTTCCTCCATGCGTGTACATCCTTCCAAGTTGGCGACATCCAAAGAAATAACGTGTACTTCTCTTGAATTTCATGAAAGAATATGAGTCCATGAAATCGTCGAAAAGAGCCAAGGATTCCACAAGAAGAATTCTTACAATTGTTTATTTTTCTCGTTGGATGGCCTTACATTAGAAATCGGGCTCTGTGAATCCGTCGGAATTGTTGCAAGTACATGTATACTAGATTCAATATCCATAATAAAATGAGACTAAAATTGTCGGGAAATGGGAAGGAAATGAAAACAAAATGTGGGAGAAAGAACGTTTGACGTTGCACAACGCGTATACATGTATCTTCGCAGGAAAACCACTGGTAACGTAAAGAAAGGGTTCAGTGAATAAGCTCTGCGCGCGGTACCAGTGAAATATTGGATTGCACAATCATGAGCTTTGACCCTCCATGGAAAACGAGGGACGTTTGTTTTGGCGTGAGTGGAAATCGTGTGAAAGTTTGTTAAAAAATCGCAAATGACCGAGATGACAGACAACTGGCGCCCATTACCAAGGACCTTTGTTATCGGTGCTCGTGTGAAAAGGGCTTTAGACCACTAAGCTTGCTCATCAATGACAACAGGCCAAATAGATACATACAGTACGTGTACATACATACATGTACCTGTACATGTTGTGTGTACATACATGTACTGTACTGTAATGTATACATTGTGTACATGTACATGTACATAAAGCAATGTAGGTTCTGCAATTTGCATTTGGAAGCATTGCTGCAACAGGGAATGATTTCGTTTGAAAATTTTGCATACAAAACTGCGATGCAAAAAAGAATTTCCATAACAAAATAATTTTTTGTATAGCAACCTGTGAATTTTGTATCTAGCAAATTGAAAATGCTTAAAATTACAGTATGTAGTGTGCACAGGTACAGAGTGTTGTTTTCAAGATTTTACTGTCACATTTTACCAGAAATACCTAATCATCTTTAGTGTCCGGAAATTGGGCCACATGTGGTAAAAAAAAACTTCACGTGTATTCTTTCTTCCAGGCCAATTTCTTCCTTATTTTGGCAACATTTCAGTCATTCATGAAAGTTAATCCTCCGTCCATTTCTTTTTCTTTACATTATTACATGTACATGTATATCGATTGCTAAAACAGATGCAATATTACGAAAAACAAATTAACGACTGTGACGTGTTTGGTTGCTTTTCAAAGTGAATTTTGAATGTATTTGGTGGTATGATCAAGCTTGATTTTTGATTATTAAAAATTCGTTGGGAAAATGAGTGGCTCACTGTGGTTGAAAGTGCGATCACATTGTGCGTGGAAATTATTCTAAACCTCACCACCACATAATATAAAAACTTTTATTATAAAATTAAGTTAGTAACGTTTCTAGAGTTCCTTTCAATATAGCCGTAGTAATTGTATGAAAGCGCACGTGTGTACTGAACATGGTACTAAAATTGTGTACAGGGGGTGGCATAATTGCTCAATTGCTCCAACCCCCAAACTCAGGAGAAGAAAAAATAAACATGTGCGAAGCTAAAAAAAACTGGGCAGTTATTGCACATTTTCCATTTCAGGGATTTTGCCCGTAGTTAATTCATCAGCAAAAAAATATTGCATGCACATAGAATTTTGGGCGTTGTGGTGAAAATCCTTACGGTGTGCACATAGGTTAAACCAGTGCACGCGTTCAGCATTGCATCAACACTGTCGCATTGTGAAGTCATCATTGACAATGTACCGTACGTCAGACCATGGAGGAAGAAAACAGAAGGAGTCACAACGAAGGCATATCAAAGGTTCAATGTCTTTTGCCGCGGTCGTAAAACTTCCAAGCCAGCGCTAATCGTTTAATCCGATTATCGAGGAGAACTACAGCCTCTTATCTCATAACCAATTAGCACTTCGGAGTGGCCCATTGAAAATACGTTACGGCCGCCCGCTACGCTTACCAGTTTTACGACCGCGATAATCCCCTTGTGTACAATGTCTTTTGCCGCTCGGCCTGCTCGCGACCAGCATACATAATTGGAGGGTAGAAATCTGTAGCAAACGAATAAACACAAAACGTATGCGCACTACTTTTCGCGGGCTTTTTATATTGCGCAGTTCATTGTCTTCAATAGCGATTTTTCCACCGAGTATTTTGGTGTTTTGATCGTCGAATTTGGCGAATCCGAAGCTGACTTACGGTAAATATAACATTCAGATGTTACAATAAAGTGTCTTTTTAGCAACTTATTTTAAGGATATTTCCGGTGATCTCCGGAAGCCAACAAATTGTCAAATTCAAAGACGTGTTGTTTAGCTTTTTATCATTCCAATCCTCATATTTGTGCGATGCTGTGCAATGAAGATATTGCAGTGTTGGATTCGTAGGTCGAGTTGGATCGGGAGCCAGCCTTCCGTGTAGTGCAATAGGACAACGCGTCAGCAATGCGCGCAATGCGCATGTGCAAAGAAAGCCTGGCTGTAGTTCTCCTCGATAATCGGATTAAACGATTAGCGCTGGCTTGGAAGTTTTACGACCGCGGCAAAAGACATTGAACCTTTGATATGCCTTCGTTGTAACTACTTCTGTTTTCTTCCTCCATGGTCAGACGGACGTACCTGCGGCGTGGTCTGGACGTACAGAAACAAACCTGGTTGGAATGGAACCCTTGATATTTTTTAGTCAGAAATATACATGTAAATGGTACTTCGGGAAAGGTTTGTGAATATGATTTCAAAAATGTTTATTATTAAACCACAATAGTGAAAAAAATTGTATTGCAAAATCTGCGATGTATTGTTTGAAATTCCGTCACAGATTGTCCAAATTACGATGCATTTTGCGATGCGATACAGAGGAAATCGTTCACTGCATACATGACTTTCTCTTTTATTCAGTGGGTGAAAAATGATTGTATATAATTTAATAGAAACAAATATTTTTTCCAATTAAATATTTTTTTTCTTCAGGAATTCAAAGCTTATAAACCAGATGTGATGCTGGTATCGGTTTTATTGAAAGTATCCATATCCTAATATTTCAAAGTATAGTTTAAGCAATGCCATGTGACGTCACATGTATTAAACCACACTTGGTGAATTAAGAACATCATGTTTCCAACCCATAATGTATAAATAATGTTTGCATGTGCTGTACTGTGCATTGCTGGTTCTACTGTTCTCCCATGGTAAGCCTCATTCATAATGTGTAATACTATATGTTTCGTGGTCAAACTAATGTAAGGCTTTATACAGTATGTAATAAGAGAGGTGATGATGAAGCACATCATGCCAACATAATAAATGTTAAGTACACAGTATGGACACCTACACATGCACATACTGTACGTACAGTTTGAAAGTCAACATTTGGGATTTTATGAATCTTTGTAAAGGATACATACAAACTGAATGATATTATTGTGTACACATGTGTACTCTACACACATAAATTCCCAAATAAAGAATAAATAATAGTTAATAGCGAATGTCACATGTACATGTACATACTGTACATTACATGTACTGTGTGTGTACAAACCATGGATGGGTAGGATCGGTACGTACACGTATACAAATATCAACTAATAATTTTGTTCATAAATGTACACTGTATATTACACAAAGTAAATTATTGAAATCATTTGTGTTTTGACAAGAATCCTGTCAGACAGTGTGTCATACAATGCCATAGAACTGCATCATGGTGCAGTAGCCATCTTGTTTTGTTTTTGCCATACAAATCGACTGTACAGTAGTCAGTACATGTACAGGTTGTACATGACTGTACATACAGCGTACATGTACATTACATTGTACATGCTGTACATGCCGTACATACCGTACACATTACCAAAATAAGTCTGGAAAGGATTTTTATAACAAGGGTAGCCCTTCTCCATTTTTGTGTACTTTATAAAAACAAATTTATGTACAAGATTTATGTAGGACAAAGATGATCACAATGTCGGTCTTTGATGACACTACGTGTAGTTCTTGCAAGAAACAAATCTGAAGTTTGGAACATTCTACATTTGTACATTAGGATGCATACTCTGTTTGTTTAACTCACAAACCGTTTACACTAATGGTAAAATTGTTATCAAAAAGACATGATGTTTACAATGACAGTACATTAACAATACAACAACGTATCAATGTCATTCTGACAGATTAGCCTTATTGAGGCCGATTAAAATACAGACCAAATGATCTCACTCTCGTCAGCAAAATCAGTTAACTTATTTATCTTGTAAAGAATAACAACCCAGTCCCAAAATAAAAGTGTTATCAAACCCCCAAACCTGAGCATTACTCATTTCATCTGATACATGTCATCAGAAGTTTGTAACACTCGCCTTAATTTCTATGAAAATACATACATTCAGATTATTTAATTTAAGTATAAAATCATGAGTTTTTGATTGGCAGACTGAGAATGCCTAGAAGTGGCCGATACAATCTTGGCTTAGTCACATACATACATGTACACTGTACGTACATGTTTGTATTACATGTACATGGATCTGAATATCCTAAGAAATTAAAGATGTGTATTTGCTATTTTAATGATAATTTCTGGCATTTGTTTCCCCACGCAACATTGCTATTTTAATGATAATTTCTGGCATTTGTTTCCCCACGCAACATTGCTATTTTTTTAAAGAAAGGAAAACAAATGTTTTTAAATGACAAATTTCTCAAAATAATAAGATGATCTTACTGTAAAGTACATGTACATGTACATGTATATGTATGTACATGTACATGGGTACATGTATGTACATGTACCTGGGTACATGTATGTACATGTACATGGGTACATGTACATGGGTACATGTACGTGTACATGTACGTGTACATGGGTACATGTACATGTACGGGTACATGTACATGTACGTGTACATGTGCGCACGTGTGCGTGTCGCGTGCACGCGTGTACGCACGCGTGTGCGTGTACGTGTGCGTGCGACGCACGTGCGTGCGGTATCGCACGCGTGTGCGCATGCGTGTGCGTGTGCGTGTGCGTACGCAGTGTGCACGTGTGCGTGTGCGTGTGCGTGTGCGTGTGCGTATGCAGTGCGTAATGCGTGTGCGTGTGCATACGATGTACATGTATGTGTACATGTATGTGTACATGTACATGTACGTGTGTACATGAATGTACTAAAATTTCTTGCTGGGTGACTCAGTAAACGTAAGATTATGACAAATCTTATTCAAGGCAATTTGAAATGTATCAATTGAACGTCCTTGGAATCATGAACTAAACACAGGCAACTGGTCATGCAATACAAGGTCCCATTTTTATAATGTACACATAGGATTTGTAAAAAAAAAAAAAAATGGAAACGTTTAATAATTTTTTTCTTTCTTTTTCATTTACATGTATTAGAGTTTGTAAATGACCCAATCCTAATTAAGCATTTTATCATGATTCTTTAATTCAAGGCAAAAAATATCTCTCAGTTCAGCGCTCTATAAATGTTAATATACTGTACAGTGAATTTGAACTTAACACGTCCCTTTGATACAGGGCAATAAAACACTGGAGATTATAATCTAATCAAATATTATGATTGGGTATTGAATTTACATGTACATGTTATATAAATCTGTAATGAACAGTAACTGCATGTACCAAGCTGTTTGATCCCTCCCAGGGATAAGTACATTATAATCTAACAAATTATTCACAACATTTGTCTAGTATTTGATTCCATGTACAGGGTGTACATGTACTGTAGTACAGCCATTAAACTACAGTACATGTACACATGTACTGTAGTACAGCCATTAAACTACATGTACATGTACATGTACATGTACTGTAGTACAGCCATTAAACTACAATGTACATGTACATGTACTGTAGTACAGCCATTAAACTACATGTACATGTACTGTAGTACAGCCATTAAACTACATGTACATGTATGTGTGATCGCTATTCAAAATGGCGCCCGAAACATTGCCATGTGAATTTCGAAGTTCATAGTTTTCACGAAACGTTTTTCAAACTTAAGTTTTTGTGAGCGATATCATCATGACTTCCAAGGCAACCAAAAAGGGATAGTTTTACAGTGAAAAATACGTAAAGGAATTTGAGTTCATCACAACGTCAAGAAAAGACAAACAACATGCATTTTGTATACATACATGTAGGTAAGATACCCCCGTGGTAAATTACCACTGTTCATTCTAATCAACCTCCTCGCCGGCGACATAAATTTAAACCCGGGACCACAGCCTCACCGCGGTCGTAAGCCAAAATGGCCGTGTGGTATATGTCATTATGCATGTAAGTTGGACTGTATTATGTGTACAAACTGTGGTAAATGGTTCCATAACAACTGCTCTGGAGCCTCAGATGAAACGATTGCCTACCATGTTTCATACGCCGATGCAGTATGGCTTTGTCCACTTTGCGACTTCATAAATCTCACCAGCTCTTCCAGTGAAACTGAACTTGAAGTAAGTAACCCGTTTGACATACTTACTATTTCTGATCATGGACCACCACCACTAGGGAAACCGACGCAACATTCTACTCCAGATTGTAAGAAGGTTACCCCTATCAAACTCAAACTTTACGATAACGGCTGGATATGTGTTGACCGATCCCGCAAAAAATGTTTGAAAAACCAGCACAACAGTTTTCCTCCACACAAAAAGGTTACACCACTCAAGCTCAAATCATGTGACAATGGTTGGACCTGTGTACACCCACCTGCTACTACTACTGGACAACAAATAACGACAAACCCTCAACTAGACACGAAGACCACCACCAATACAAAGACCACCAGATGTAGTAAAAAGAAAACAATCAACATCATCAACATAAACTGCAACAGCATCGGAGGTAAATCCCCCCAATTTGAACTGCTCATAAACGATGAAAAAGTCGACGTCATTATAGGAACAGAATCCAAACTCGGTCCAGATGTTCACAACTCTGAAATATTCCCAAGCAATTTCCACATCTACTGTAGAGACCGTACCAGTGGAGGTGGAGGAATCTTCATCACTGTAAAAAACAACATATCCAGCTTTGAAAGACCAGACCTTGCGGTGCCAAACACCGAACTCCTATGGTGCGAACTCGCCCTCAAAGATCAAGACGTCTTCATCGGTGCATTTTACAGACAACCAAACCACTCAATTGACATGTTAATTAACCTCGACACCAGTTTGTCAACCTTGTTTAATTCAACAAACACACCATGTGTAATCCTAGGTGGAGATTTCAATGTACCCGGCCTCACTTGGCAACATGATGGATCCACAACAGTATCGACTCCGTTGCAGGAGACACTCGTGAACATTGCAAATAATCATTTATTGACCCAAAAGGTACCCTTTTCTACAAGACGTCACATAAATGGAACTGAAAACACATTGGACCTACTGTTTACCACCCATCCATCACTTCTACACTCTGTAAGACCACACTCCGGACTAAGTGACCATTCAGCAGTACTTGCGGAATTTAACACCAAAACATTCCTGCCAAGAAAGCCAGCAAGAACTGTACCGCAGTGGAAGAGTGTAGATACAGACCTGTTTAAACAGGAAGCTGGTAAACTTGCAGAATGCCTCCTACAAAGCTCTACTAAAAACAGGACAGTCGGAGAAAACTGGAAATTATTCAGCGACGGAATCAACAAAATCGTTCCACAGAAGACATTTTCTGGGAACAGAGGACCACCATGGTTTACAAACAAACATAAAAATGTGAGGAGCCGTACTTACCTAATCATTCAAGTGTTGTTTTAATATGACATAATCCTCCAATTTTCCAATTCAATTGATATTAATGTTTTCCACTTTGCTACTTCAATAGTTAGTTGTTTTTACTGCAGTTTAGATGTTTTATAAATTGTATGTCTCTATAGTGCATTATATTAATGCAGGCACTAAGCACATATTGATCAATGGTGGCGCTCTTTGTTTTAAGTTGCTCAAGTGTGGCTGACTGACCTACTTAACTTGAAGGTCACAGGTCACCACTCCTGCACAACCTTTATTAGTTTGTGCAGGTTTAGGTCACTCGTGCTGTTAAAATAAATAGGCTAAGAGACATGATTTAATGAGCCACCAGCCTCAAATCCTTGAACCTGCGTCCAACTCGTTAAAGTAGTGCCCTCAGACCCCTTACAAAAAGATGACCAGCAAGAAAGAGAAATTATACTGCCGGGCCAGACGCTCCGGACGTGACGTGGACTGGGAAAACTACAAGAACTACAAGGTTAAATTCAACAAATTCATCCGTTGCCAACCAGGCCGACGTAAATACACTCCAAACCGATCTGGACAAACTTACTAAATGGGCTGATACATGGGGAATGCGATTCAACGCTTCAAAATGCAACATCATGCGTGTCACCAACAAATGCAGACTGACTTCGCCAAACTACAACATGGCGGGAACCAAACTTGAAACCACAAATGAATGTAAATATCTTGGCATTATCATCCAAAACAACCTCAAATGGAACCAACAAACCCAACATGCTGCAAACAAAGCTTCAAAAACGCTTGGCTTCGTCAAACGAAACTTCCACCATGCTTCGAGAAACATCAAAGAAAAGCTCTACCATACCATCGTGAGACCACACCTTGAGTACGGCGTAGCAGCATGGGATCCTCACACAACAAATAATATTAACACTCTGGAAAAGATACAACGGAGAGCAGCCCGTTTCACCACAAGTGACTACTCGCGCGAATCCAGCGTATCACAAATGATCACCACTCTAGGATGGGACAGCCTCCAAGATAGACGTAGAGCCCACCGACTAACCTGCCTGTACAAAATTACAAATAATCTGCTCGACATCTCCAAAGACTACACCAAACCAAAGACTGACAGGAACAGACGAGGACATAACCAACAGTTCAAATTATACAGCACAAGACTGGCACCCTTCGCAAACTCATTCTTCCCAAGGACCATTGCCGAATGGAACAGTCTACCACAAACGACCGTCTCACAAATCTCCAAAGTTGCATTCAAATTAAACGTCCTAGCAAAAAACTAGCATGACCACCCGTTGCACCTCCTGTTAAACTTCCCAAGCGGAGGACTAAGGAGGATTACCAACCAAGTACCAAGTAGTACAGCCATTAAACTACATGTACATGTACATGTACTGTAGTACAGCCATTAAACTACATGTACATGTAGAACCTTAGTTCATACAAGCATGCCACTATGCCGAGTTACATTCACTGTTTCGCAAGCTCTGAACATGTTTAATCATTGGAATTATGGAATACAATTCAAAACTAACTTTGTTGAGACCTATATGTACATGTACATGTACCTTTGAAGCTAAAATTGCTGCTACGTGTGTACTTACATGTACATGTATGTTACATACATGTATGTAGTCTGAAAGGTTGCTTTGAAAATACTTGATGTATTTCATGTGATGTACAGAATATCAGTATTAGTTCTCTCTGAGGAATGTTTTTATAACTGGTATTTAATCTCCATGTAAAGATACTGGTAGATGGATCTACTGTAGTTTAGAACAGTCAATTAACCCTCCTATGCCCAGGCTGAAATTTGGCCCAGTAAGCACCGCACCCACAGACTGTCACTTGAGTATAAACCCTCCTATGCCCAGGCTGAAATTTGGCCCTGTAAGCACCGCACCCACAGACTGTCACTTGAGTATTTTTGGTTGCATTGCCAATTAATTGTTCACACATGTGTATTTTTGTGCTGGAGTTAGTGGCAAAGTCAAACCATGGAGGAAGAAAACAGTTTTCTTCCTCCATGGTCAAACACACTTGTGTATGTCCTACATAAGTTATATGCAGAGTCACACAGAGACAGTTGAGTGGTTTTGGTTTGACCTCCTACCATAACCACATATGTCCTTGCATTTATTTGAGTGCACTGCACAAAGTCAATGGGTTGGGAGTTACATACAAATTTTGAGTGTCTTTGATTGTTAAACCTATAGGAGGGATGTGCACATGTATACGTACAATGTACATGTACAGTATGACATTTATTTCAATGTTAACAAACAACAATAACAATATACAGCATAACATGTACAATGGATGTGATGTAATAATTGCCTCAAACTGCGATGTATTGTTTGAAATTCCATCACAGATTGTCCAAATTATGTTGCATTTTGCGATGCGATACAGAGGAAATCATTCACTGCATATGACTTTCTCTTTTATTCAGTGGGTGAAAAATGATTATTTAATCATTTAATAATAGAAACAAATATTGTTTCCAGTTATATTTTTTCCAGTTTTTTTCCCAGGACTTCCAGATCAAAGCTTATAAACCAGATGTGATTGTCAAGACTTATGATGTGGGCATGCAAAATTGGACCAGCAAGAATGTGCGATTCTTTTGAATTTATGAAACTACATACATGTACATGTATGTACAATGTAGCTGGATAGTAGAATTGTGATAAATTACATGTGCACAATGTATTTAGCATGTTGCTGCTTAAAACTCATCTTATGTCACAATTCTTCAAAGATGATGTATATTTGTATTGTACATGTATCTCAGTACATCATTTTATTATTATTATAAGCAAATTCACAAAGGGACACATGGACATGTACAGTTTGTACATGTAACACTTGTCATAACAAATAATAAAAATTCATGTGCCCTAATGTGAATTTGACAGTTAATTTTTTTTTTTCAATAAAAGAAATTCCAGTGGTGATACTTTTGCAGTACATGTACATACATCTGTGTACTTGTATAATGAAGTTTTGAAAAAAGAAATTGAGATAGGACATACATTAATTATCCCTAACTCCCTAGGCCCATTTGCTTACACTAGGGCTGTGCCGGGTATCCGGGTATCCGGGTATCCGGATACCCGACCGAAACTGTCATTACCCGGTTCCGTTTTTCGGTTCCGAGTACCCGTAAACAACTTTTTAAAATTGGGACTTACCATTTCAGCGGTGTGAACAGAAATTTTTGACTATTGAACAATGTAATGTTTACACTTTTAGGAGCAATTTTATTCAAGATAACGCCTTTGTAGGGACATTTTCCATACACTTTTGTCCAATCATTAAGACTCAAATAGCCTGGCTGCAGCATGCTACAAACAAGTATCAAACTAGCTGCTCAGGATGGAATCTTTGCCTATTGTTCACAGTAATTGGATTAGTGGGACAATAACTGCTGGTTTATGTCTGCACTGGAGTGTGCACCATGATGTGTTAATAGAGGGGATTTTATTATCGGGGACGTCCACATTAATTGTTGTCATAATAAAAAAGTAGTGTTGAAATTGGTTTTGTTGTGTAATTATTTTGATGTGCCACCGCCGGACCATCCCTCAGCATATCACCAACATTTACATTTATTTACCCGCCGATACCGAGCTCTCTTGTGTATTACATTTGCCGACAAGGTGACAGTTTGTTTCAAAAGAAAGACATAAAAAAGGAGGTGTTAAGTCGGTCATTGTCTTTGAAACCAACAGTAGGATCCATAATCAGTTGGATTTGAAAGGTATTATTGGTTGCGGGATTGATATCCTTTCAATTGGGCAGCATATTTTTACAATCACCTAATCTCCTATCAGTTGAAAAGACGTTTATGAGGGACAAAATTTTTACAATCACCTAATCTCCTATCAGTTGAAAAGACGTTTATGAGGGACGAAATGCGGTTGCTTATGATGAGCTGCGAATTATGGATCGTCAAACATTGATGGAGGGGACAAATTGGCTGAATACTAATTAAAAAGTAGACAAAACTTACCGATACGTTTTGTTAAGTTATTTTTTGATGAGTGCGCATCCTAAATTTTAGACTCATTTCTTGACTGACCGATCAACACGATGCCACGTTCAACAGAGAATAGTCAAGTTTGGTCCCATTTTGAGAAAAAGGGGCCCAAATTGGTAAAAATTAATTCTTTCAAGAAACAATGTTTATTGACAGGTTTATTGACATTTAACTAAAGTTTATTGTGATAGAAACATATTAATATTCAAGTTCTGATTTTAGATTCGTTAATTTTTTGCAGTTTGTTAGTTTAATAATATCAAATTATACGCAAAATCATGTCCTTATCCAAAGCCAACATGGCGTACGGGATATCCTTATTTAGAAGGCAGGGGCGCGGCAAGGCGCAAGCACATGAATGTTTTCCCACAACGGGTTAGTTCCGCCCACATCGCCTTTGACCAATGACATTATTCAACACGTGTTTTGTGACATGAACATTAAAGTCAACTTGCTATACGCATGCGCTCTGATCCAAAGCCAACATGGCGTATGGGATATCCTTATTTAGAAGGCAGGGGCGCGGCAAGGCGCAAGCACATGAATCGTTTTCCCACAACGGGTTAGTTCCGCCCACATCGCCTTTGACCAATGACATTATTCAACACGTGTTTTGTGACATGAACATTAAAGTCAACTTGCTATACGCATGCGCTCTGATCACGCACGCACCATTACCAGTGATTATTGTCTTCTGATGATGGTAGTCACTAATAATAATAATAATAATGTGAACATTTATATAGCGCTCAAACACAGAAGAAACTGGTATCAGAGCGCTTAACAAAATACAAGGAACAAACTATACAACTACAAAAACCCAAAACAAAAACAATTAAAATAGAAAAGTCTTAAGATCTTTCTTGAACTTTGTTAATGATGTAGTGTGACGGATGTAGTGAGGCAAGTTATTCCATAGCATAGGACCAGCAGCATAAAAACCCTTGTCACCAGATTGAGTGTTGGTTTTAGGCACCGTAACTAGTCTATCATCATTGCCTGAGCGAAGTCCGGATTTCCTAGATTTGTAGGGAATGATGAGGTCTGAAAGATACGTTGGTGCCTGTTTGGTGAAACATTTGTATACAACAGTTAAAATCTTAAACACAATACGCGAGTGGACAGGCAACCAATGGAGTTGTTGGAGAAATGGCGACGCAAGATCATACTTTTAGCCTGGAAAACAAGTTTGGCTGCACGATTTTGGAGACGCTGAAGACGTTTGATATCAGAAACATTTATACCATGAAGAAGAGAGTTAGCATAATCTAATCGCGATGTAACAAGTGCACGAACGGCGTGATGGCAAGTAGTCTGGTCAATAAACATTCTAATTTGAGATAAATTATGATATGGAAGTTTAGTGAACGACAAATCAAGTCACATGGGTTGACATGTTCATATTTTGGTTAAATTCCACACCGAGATTTCTGACGGAGGTGGATGGCTTGATGACAATATTACCGATCTTAAGAGAGATGTCCTGCAACGTATGAGATAATCTTGGAGTGACGGCAACAAAGAATTCAGTTTTAGTGTCATTTAATTGCAGCATGTTATGCGTCATCCATGTTTTGATTTCAAGAATACAAGTGGTCAAAGTCGACAAAGCGTGTTTCACATCATTTGGGTCTCGAGGATCACAAGTAATATACACCTGGCTGTCGTCTGCATAAAAATGAAATTTAACATTGGTATGGCGCTTAATGATGTCGGCGAGTGGATGTGTATAGAATGACACAGTCACGTGCGAGGCCGCTGTAGCTGCGTGATGCACCGGCCATGCGTGCGCGCGTGTGATCAATTTTTACGGTTTTATTTCAGAAATAACTTTCTGTAAATTAATACAATATTTTGTCACCAAGATGTTATACTTTAATACAGATCGAATTACAATGTAAATATGGTATCCTCTGTATTATAAAGGTCAATTTTGTTAACATTTACATGTATTTGTACACCAAAGGAGGCATGTTTTCAACAAGAATGAAAACGGGTATCCGGGTATCCGAACTTTCCTGATTTCGGGTATCCGGTTCCAAAAATATCCGAAAACGCACAGCCCTAGCTTACACACAACCTGAATCCTCAAAAATCCTTCAGTAGTAAAGCAATCACATGACATACACATGTGTTTCTAATCTGTTGGTACATGGCCAGGGACCCTCCCTGCATGCGTGGAGCAATAAACAGTGTCCACTGACCCAAGCACTGACCTTGCAATCACTACAACAAACATGGATGTACAAACTGTACATGTACCATGGAAAGGCAAATATGCCTAATAACCTCAATCCTCCAAAATCCTTCACTTTAGCAAAGAGCATGTAGCATGTAACCTCAATCCTTCAAAATCCTTCACTTTAGCAAAGAGGATTTTGGAGGATTTTGGAAGGTTAGGGTTATAGTACAGGAATAATGTATTGGTCTTTACTCAGTGCATGAAAAACACAAACATCCATGTGTGATAACAGCCCTTCCCTTTGGCTCTGTTATCTATCAACCATGTCCATACTATATTGGTCTTATGTAATTATTCTTACTGCAGTTTTTTTTATTCCCTTAACCCTTGCATACATTACATGTAGTTTGATCTTTCAACATGCATGGTTTTGAAAGTTAAAAAGTACTTGCCAGCGATTTGTAGGAATACACCCTTCAGCCCTGTCCGCACTGGACTTTTTTTGGGTAAAACTTACCGAGACGATGGGTACTTTTCCCATTTTAAGTCCAGTGTGTACAGCCTGGGACATTTTCCTCTCAGTTACTTTTCCTGAGTCCAGCGGTTACTTCTACTGGCCAACTGCTGCCCAGGAAAACTGACCAGGTAACTTTTCCCAAGACGATAAGTCCAGTGCGGACAGTGCGAGTCGGTAAAAGTGGCTCAGGAAAGCGTACATCCGGCCCGAGCGCAAGGTCGTGCTACACAGGGACACCACACATGTGCTTTGCATTGTTTCACCGCGCGGTGGGGGCAAGCCGAGCGCATATAATGCATGTGCATGTGTAGCAAGTTTTCTGTGCATTGTTGTTGTTCCTCTTTTGGTCGCAATCATGGCAGATATTATCATTGATACAGTCGGAAGTTTCATTGGTGCTACCAGTGCATCATTTCCAGATGATAATGAAGGACGTCAACGTCGTGTCTTACGACGAAAGAAAGCACGACAACGGATGTGTCGGCTAAAAATAAATGTCAACGTCAACGTAGAAAGGTCACGCAAAGTGCCCTCATGAGTCATTATACTGACAGCTCGGTTACTTCTACCACGGTCACGGTAAAATTTTCCCATGTCGAAAGTCCAAGTGCGGACAGAGGTCACATTTGACCATTTTTCATTTTACCATCGTCTCGGTAAAACCTTCCCCCAAAAAAGTCCAGTGCGAACACGGCTTTACAGATACATTGTAATTTGTTCTACAGTTATTCCACAAACTTTAAAAAACTAACAGATAAAGGATTTTTTTACTTTTATTTTTATTTTTATTTTGGGGGGGGGGGGGTCTGTCTGTCAACCTGATTGCAAGATGGACGGAGAGCAGAGCTAATTCCAACTGTATAACAGTGTAAACATAAAAGCATTAACATGAGAGTGCTAAGCAGTACCTCCTTCTCTCAACAATATTCATGTTACCAAGGATCTACAATTCTGTTTTTGAGCGTGCTTATACCGTATGTTCTTTTTGCCATGTGTCCTGCTTTTAGCTAACCTGGACGTCTAAATCTTCCCCTACATGCCCTATATGTACAAAGAACATGTACAAAGAACATGTACATGTACATGGTACATGTACATACTGTACATGAATGGAATAACACTAGAGACCATACACATGTAATTAGAAGACGGAACTAAATGTAAGCATACATGTACCAATGTGACCTCACACATATTGTTTTCTAATATGAACACAGTGGACCAACATCGTTGATGTTGAACCCTGGTTAATGTTTTGTAAAAAAAACTAAAAAAACATTGAAAAATCTTATTCAGAATACAATAAGAATGGAATAGATCATTTAGTTTTTCTTTCTTTTCTTTTTATACTTTTTATTCAGTCAATCAGTACAAGCGTAATATTAATGTGACAAAATATTGTAGAAAGTTATACAGACATTACAAATAATTGTGATGCCAGAGTATGCTCAGGGAAGTAAAAAAAAATTACAAAATTAAATTAAAACTAGAGCTTAAGTATTTGTTGGAACAAACACACGGTGTTCGTGTAAACTTTCATAGATGACATCTGTCACAATCACATTTTGCAAAGGTGTATCATCTTTTATTATTACAATTTATCAATTTCATATTCAAAAGACCTGTTTGGACCGGAAGTAAAGGTAAGATCAGGTGATTTAAAGGTCACATGTATGACACATAAATTTCCTCATGATCATGAAAAAATAACGTTCATACCCGTTTTGGTTCAATTTATGAGAATACTTCCTTTTTTAAAACTGCCGCTATGGGGCGCTCTAATCTGTGATGGTGTCATCGAACATAATTTTGAAAATGATGTCACTAGTTGCAAATTTCCTATCACATTGGCTGCAGACCCAATAATAGTGCTTTGAGAATATCTTGTTTACTGAACTTCCGGTTTCAACTGGAACAACATGGGTCATGTCTGTGTACGAAATGTCACATATCGTCCATGTACGTAATTCGCCGCACTCGTGAAATGACGCACCTACCTTTGGCTTAGCATTTCTCGGAAAACTTACAAAACTATGGCGTATTACTGGTTGTATAAACTTATCTAAGTCGTGCTTGTTACAGAAATAAAAATTACAGTGAAATTGTATGATTTACTGGAAAGTTAGTTCTTGTGAAAGTGAAAAAGTTGTTTAACCACTGATTTTACTAGATACAAATAGTAAGAGATTTACATTGACCTCAATTTTTTTTCACGAACATCTGTGATTTTATTGTTCTATGCCTTCAACAAGCTGTTGTCTGTGGAAACCAAAATATATGAATGCTTTGCATTTGCAATGATTTTTTAAAGAAATACTGATCCTCAAAATGGACACATTCCTTATAAAAGAAGCGAACGAAGACTACTTAATTCGTTGGTGTTTATTTTGACGGTAGTGGAAATTTATTGAGAAAATGAAACATTAATATCATGTTTATGAAAAGAAATCTTTTATTTGACAAAATGTTAACAGCATTTTTATACAATTCAAAGTTTTAAAGTACTTTTTGCAAAAATTTTAACCACCTTCCAAGAATATTGATTAAAAGTTTTGAGAGCTTCTCCAAATTATACCATTTTATTTTAAATATCGAAAACAATATTTTTATTTTCAAGATTAAAAACAATTTTACAACCATCTGGAATAAGATGAAACATGATTCAACTGTTTTTCTTCTTGGGTACATTTTCTGTGCCCCCATCAACTTTAACAGTTTGGGGGTGAGTCATTATACCAACATCAATTTTCTGATTCCCAAAATTCTGTGCGTCTCAAAAAACAGCGCTCAAGACATCCACGCGTATGAACATGCATTGAAATTCAACATTTTACAAGAGAATCTTTCACTGAAACAAACTGAAACACCAAACTGCTAATTTCATTTGTAAGTTACCGTCCAGTTGATTATATAACCTTTGGTGCGTCATTTAGGGTAAATTGAGGATAATTCAAGTTCTGTAAGATAATGCAAAGACGGTTAATTTATATGTAAATCTGTTGTGGTTCATGAGATACATGTACATGTGCACATGTATGATTTTTAAAATATTAAACCTCTACATGTATTTGATGTACATGTAATTAGATGATGTCTGATGGCATCATCATGATGTCACAACTTCATTATGACATTAACCCTAACTTTCCCAAATCCTCCAAAATACTCTTTGCCAAAGTGAAGGATTTTGAAGGATTGAGGTTACATGCTACACTGTACATGCTCTTTGCTAAAAGTGAAGGATTTTGAAGGATTGAGGTTATTAGGCATACTTGCCTTTCCATGGTACATGTACATGTACATCCATATTTGTTGTAGTGATTGCAAGGTCAGTGTTTGGGTCAGTGGACACTGTTTATTGCTCCATGCATGCAGGGAGGGTCCCTGGCCATGTACATGTATCACAGATTAGAAACACATGTGTGCATACATGTCATGTGCTTGCTTTACTACTGAAGGATTTTGGAGGATTCAGGTTATGTGTACAAGCAAATGGGCCTAGGGAGTTAGGAAGGATTCAGGTTATGTGTTAAAGCAAACGGGCCTACGGAGTTAGGAAGGATTCAGGTTATGTGTAAGCAAATGGGCCTAGGGAGTTACATTAGGAAGGATTCAGGTTATGTGTAAGCAAATGGGCCTAGGGAGTTAGGAAGGATTCAGGTTATGTGTTTAGCCGGGGGTGTCGTGGCCGAGCGGTCTAGCTTACCGGATTCAAGTTCTGGTGTTAGCAACATAATGTGGGTTCGAATCACGGCCGTGACACTTGTGTCCTTGAGCAAGACACTTAATCATAATTGCTTCTCTCCACCCAGGGGTTAAATGGGTACCTGTGAAGGCAGAGTTGGTTTGCTCTTTATGCGCTAGAAATGGCAGCAATTGAGCTGTATACTCCCCAGGGAGCTGAGATGGTTTCAGGAATGATTTATGAGCCTTATGAGCCTTATGAGCAGGGATAATAATATAATGCGCCTTGAGCACCACTTAGTTGGTGGATACGTGCGCTATATAAATCCACACATTATTATTATTATTATTATTATTATTATTATTATTATTATTATTATTATTATTATTATTATTAGCAAATGGGCCTAGGGAGTTAGGAAGGATTCAGGTTATGTGTAACTGTAAGCAAATGGGCCTAGGGAGTTAGGAAGGATTCAGGTTATGTGTAAGCAAGTGGGCCTAGGGAGTTAGGAAGGATTCAGGTTATGTGTAAGCAAATGGGCCTAGGGAGTTAGGAAGGATTCAGGTTATGTGTAAGCAAGTGGGCCTAGGGAGTTAGGAAGGATTCAGGTTATGTGTAAGCAAATGGGCCTAGGGAGTTAGGAAGGATTCAGTTTATGTGTAAGCAAGTGGGCCCTAGGGAGTTACATGTAGGAAGGATTCAGGTTATGTGTAAGCAAATGGGCCTAGGGAGTTAGGGTTAAATATATACATTTCATGTCAACATAAATATATAAATTCCATGTCAACATAAAAGTATTTGTGATGTTATAAGTTAGCCTGAACTTCGCAACTATGGTTTTCTCTTCATAGAATTTCCACAAAACTTACATCTGGGCGAACTTGACCAAAGGCTATACGGCTACATGGAGTTGTTGTGCATGTGACTTGACTTAAGGCTACAACCCTTATTCTCTGTGTGGGAAACAGTGTTTTAGCCAGGATTTGGTAAAGTGGGAGTGCAAAAAAAAAGAAGTGGTAGTGCAACTTATTGGAGTCCAAAATTTGTGTGCGAAGCACACAACAGGAGCGCGTGGAGCGCGAAGTCCCTCACGGCCGGGGTCCAGGGCCCGCTTAAGTACCCTGGAAGCTCTGGCTATTTTAGATGCTCTCTGGTGGTCTCTAATGCATTTCTGATACCTGTTTTTCAGGTAGAAATGAGCTAATTTGGTTAGATTTTTTCCTTTTTTAAACAAAAAATAACATGATCCTCAGGACCAAAATCAGAATCAGAATCTTCTTGGACGTCTTGTACATGTACATCCCTTTTCTCGTCTTGAACTGTGGCCTTATGAAATGAAATTGAAAGTGGCTACAGCTGTCAAATGTTCCTAAAGATATTTTTACCTAAGTGGGCCTAATCTGAATAATTGTAGTCACTGTGATGTTTGATAATAAATAATCTCCAAGAATAGAACATTAACCCTAACCACCCTGAATCCATCAAAATCCATCCCCCTGTATTGGAAGATTTTGGTGGATTCAGGATACCTCCACATTGAGCATGTGGCGGATTTTGATGGATTCAGGATTTCAATAGTTTTTAACTGCTTGGTCATGTTGGTTGATGGATTATAGTTACATGTACTTTTATGTTAGATTTTGGCGGATTCAGGATATGTCCAATATCTACACTGGCGGATTCTGATGGATTCAGGACACCAGCATTTTGTGTGTGACAAAATTGGTGGATTTTGGTGGATTCAGGATACTTTCTAGTAAAAATACCCAAGGGGTTAGGGTTAAATAAATTGAGATCACAAGAAAGTTTTTAAGAAAGTTTGTTAACACAATATATTTGGAAATGCGTATGCCACGAAACTAGTATTTATACCAACAAGTGTTTATTATATAAAAAAAGGGTTACATTTTTAAAATGAAATTATGTTTCGATGTATTTTAATATAAAATGTAATTTAATGATGTCAGTTAATACATGTACATGTAGTATTAAACCACAGCTACACGTATGTCAATTAGTTATGTAAATGAGAATATGACACAAATGTTTTCTTTGACAAATCACAACAATTTTTAATTATATTTGTTTAAAGAAAGAAAAAAAAATGTACGTGCATATGAATAAACCTTTGTATTTTTTCTGATTTTCTTAAATTTGCCATTTTGTTTGAAGTACATCTTGTTTTTGAGGTGTTATGTGACTAGATCAAGTTTACTATTTTTTGCACACGGGCGCATATAATGTATACGTATTTATAAGCCCTCTGCGCTATTTATAGTGCCCCACAACATCACAGCGCGCACGTGCACACACGTCGTAGTCGTACACACACAAACATAAACAGTCCGACCATGTACATGTACGTACCACGAGTCGACGAACGATGATGTGGTATGCACATTGACATGTTTTTGACATGTGAGATCGGTCTTCAATGCTTATGATTTTAGATTTGCCAGTGGATTTATGTATGATATTATGAGGTGTTGTTCTTTAACAAGGTAATTTTCGGATCAGTTGATTTCGGCAGAATGACGGCGAAATTCTGATGCCAATTCCGATCAAGTTCATGAATCTCTGATCAGCATGACATGGCATTGTTAAACAAAACAGTATGGACGTTGAGCAACACAACCCAAATTTGGTAGGCCTACATGTACGACTGCATTGTACCCCAAAGTATTTTGATTGTACATGTTGTAAGTTAAACGTGACAATTTTGCTCTTACCATTGTGAAGAAGTCTGTTATTTTTCCCCTTTTGGCCGACATGATGTAACTGACGTTCTCTGACTAAATCAAGTCTATGAAATACGGACTGGTTCCCCGTTTCAGTTGTGCACATGTAAATACAGAGTTGATTTTATACCAACACGTGTACCAGACTAAAGTCGGACCACAAGCGTGACAAGTCAATCGGAGACTCCGCTGTGCGTGCACGATCGAACGGAGGTAAAAAACTGGTGAAATTAAATTTATCTGCGTTACGTCTTTTATGTTTTAAATTGTCCACAAGAAAAAGAAAACTTCAAAGTTAACAAAAATTGTTTTCATAAAATAAAATCACAAATTATTGACATGAAATTCCCTTTTACTGAAATAGATTTTCTAAAATATTTTAGCACGGCTTCGATTTAAAAATACAAGCCGTGCTTGAAAATATAGCCCGTGTTTTTTTTTAAACTGGCCGTGCTAACACGGCCTGCACGGCTCGCTGGCTAAAACACTGGTGGGAAATACATGAAGGCTAAGCTTTGCGAGTGAAGTTGCCTATACGATGTCCAATGTTTTTAGTACTTGTGTCATACTGTATGAACATTTTGTATCACCGTGCTATTTCAGTAGAAGTGGGCGTAACTTGTATATTAACCCTAACCACCCCGTATCCTCCAAAATCCTCCAAGGGGCATTTTTTTGGGAAAATTCAGCACTGTTGGAAACTGGTACTTTCACCTCTTCAAATGGGGCAAAATTACTACCCGTGGCAAGAAGTATAGGCCATAAGTGCTGAATATGAAAGATCAATGAAAATGCATGGTGCATTTTTAAGATAAGGGCATGTTTCCAAAAGAGCACTGGAGGATGTCCAAATACCCTTGGCTGCAGACCCTATAATACTTTAATAGTGCTTCAGAATATTTTTTTCACTTAAACTTCCACTGTACAAAATATCACATACATGTAATTCAAGATCTGTAAGATGATGCAAAGATTGTGAAAATATATTTTGTGGTTCATGAGATATGATTTTTTTGAAATATTAAACTTTAATTTAGTGTAATTCAATATCTGATGATGTCACCATGATGTCACAACTTTAGATACAATTACATGATAGGTATAAATATTTGTTAAGTTTTAAGGTTCTGTGAACTTTGCAACTACATGTAATGTTATTTTTGTTCGGAAGAAAAAAAAAAATTCAAAGAGGTGTTCGTGCAACAGTGCAAACACATCTTTGAAATTGGGGAAAAAAATAAACAAATAAATAAAAATATATTATATACAGTATGTACATGTAACTAAATTCTTTAACAGGTACATTTATTCTAGATACAAAATTACGTGTGATAGAGACTCCAGCTTCAAACCACTGTCTTTAAAAACATGTACTTGAGGTGAACAAAACATCAGTAACACATTATAATTAAGGACTTTTTAATTGTTTTTCTGTTCAACGTGTAAAACTGAAAACTGTGTTTTTTTTCCCCAGTGGTAAACCAACAAGCCAAAAAGTTCAAAATGGCCAAGTCTAATTCAAAAATAATTTATTTGTTGAATTGTTATGTGAAACTTACTTGATGAAAATATGATTATAGTATCAATATTCCGCAGTACTGTACATGTACATGTAGTTTGTCTAAGGTGCTGTTAGTGTTACTTTACAGGAATGTGAAATAATTTTCATTTCAAATTGAGGACAGTGTACTCCTTTCTAACTTCTGCACTAGCATGAATGTAACAACAAAATAAGCAACTAATCATTGCTTGTCAATAACATGGTCGCTCAAAGAAGTGTTCCTGAATTTGTAACCACACCATGTACATACTACAGAAAGACATGTACACATGTACAATGTATGTGTACATGTATGTATCATGATGATAGTGTTCAACATGACCAATCTACATGTACATGTACTTCACAGCCTATTTTTCAAAGCAATGCATACCAGACATACTTCTCATTCCATGAATAATTTCTTAGTTCATGCAAAGCATGGACTGTGGTTACACCGTTTCCTTCCTCCATGACTGCACTAAGCAAGTTTTGAGGAAGGTACTGTACATGTACATACATAGCAAACGGGTATGGAATTTGAACAGAAATTACTTACATGTAGAGCTACACTGTACATGTATCCTACAAAAATATGAACTTGGAACATGCATAATGTGCAATTATAAATTTATAACCAATATTGTGTAATGTACATGTACATGGTTATAAAACCTCTTCCTTATTGTATGTATACATCTAGAGACTTAATATTTTTCTCTGTATCGCAACGTTTGGAAAATGCATTTGAACCAACATTTGAACTCTGTATAATATTATTTGTACACGTAGTCACAGTACAATGTACTGTGTAAGTGTACCATTATACTGTAAATACTGAGATTGTCATGTCTAGTTTTTAAAATCAGTAGTCAAACCCGTAATGTTACCAGAAATCTTTTACAAATTATGTGGTTTTAAAAAGAGTTTAAATGTAGAGTTTTAAATGTACAGTACATGTACATACATATGTACATGTACATGTACATGTACATGTAAGATGTTCTCAAATAAGGGGGGAAAAGTCTGCTGTTTCTGGTTATACATGTACTAGTTTGACTTTTTTGCCAACCAGTGAAATACATGATGTTTATGTGTATTCAGTTATTGGAAACAGACCAAATTTCCCATACACAAAGTACATGTATGGTGCACAAATCGGGCAAATGGTCATACCCTAGATTAGGCTTGGGCGATGACACGATAATATCGAATATCGCGATATTTTTTTTTACGCGATTATGATATCGAGAACTTTTTAAATCATCGAGATATCGGCAGATCGCGATGAAAAAAATATATCGCGATGAAAAAAATATATCGCGATGAAAAAAAAATTATCGTGAAGAAAAAAATATATCGCGTTAAACAAAATCCTCGATTGTCATTTGGGCCAGAAATTCCATAGGAAAAAACTTAAGAAATCTTTTCAGCTTTCGTGAGAAACAAAATCGAACTACTTCTGTAGTAAACTGACTGTCGGATCACAAAGGAGCCGCCTGACAGGTTGTTGTTTAATAATCCACCGCCACTCAAAGAAATCTATTAAGACTGATTTAAGTGTTGGGATTCGATTGAATGGGGTATTTGATCCAACAATGTGGAGACAATGTTTACGTCTCACTGTCTATCCATGGTGGTCTGTGACTCTGGCTGGCGCACCACAGTTGAGTATATTATATCATACATATTTAAATATATGCAGAATATGGGCGTTACCTTAAAAACACGTAGCCATGAATTAAATCAAAGCATGGATCGGCAGTGGCTCGTTCAAAGTTCAGGGATTAGGACACTATTCTGTTGTACCATACTGGGACTCTTGTCTCGTGTGACAAAACACATACACGTACTCTTGATAAACCATGTGACGTTTATTTAAAATAGTGTGACTACAATCCACATTTTCTGAATCACATGGTTTTATTCTCCACGGTACTATATGCAGGAATAAACCTAGTCACGCGTTTATACTATGACCCAGTCACATGGAACGCGTGAATCACGTGAACTCGGGCTGATGATTTTATTGGGACGCACGACGCAGTAACCGTCCCACATAATTATTATGCAAAGCGATTTGCCAATAGCGATGGGTGCATTTTTGCGACCGTAACCAGAAACATGTTTGGGCTTTGGTCATTGGTTAAGCGTTTTCGCAAGTTCGGTTGTGCTGCGATGACATCATGGTTCTGACCAAACATAAACCGGACTTTGTGTGATCGGTTACGCTTAGTTTCAAGATGGCGGATTGTAAAAAGTGTTAAAACATGATGAAGTGATTGTTCGTACACCGGTATATCTTTCAAGTTACTAGCACTCACGAGTAAGTTCTATTTTGAGAAACGTTGATGACTGAACATGTCACAAACTGAAAACAATTGTCTGGTTACGTTCGCATTTTCGCGTAGCTGTGCCGTTTTGTTTCTGGTTAGGGTAGCGAAAACCCGCCCCATATGTTGCAGGCCTGGAATTTCATCATTTTTAGGGCAAGGCCACTTTGGCCTTCGATAGCACGGCACCACCAAATTTCTTATCATATATATGCTGATGATACACAATTATATATATCATTCAACCCTAATGTACCCGGTGAGATGAATCGTGCAATCTCTAAACTTGAAAAATGCATCTCAGACATTAAAACTTGGATGACTGTTAATAAGCTTAAACTAAATGATGATAAAACAGAATTCTTTGTCGCTGCTTCCTCCCATAATCTCAAACTTATCCCCGATATTTCCATTACTATTGGAAATTCTTCTATTCACCCATCTGAATCTGTCAGGAACCTAGGTGCATTCTTTGACTCGGCTATGTCCATGTCTTCCCATATATTACATATATCACAAACTGTCAATTACTATCTTCGCAATATATCACGTGCTCGCAAGTTCATGGATGAATCTCGTGTCATCACGCCGTTCGTTCATTGGTACTTTCACGGCTTGATTATTGTAATGGTTTGTTATCTTCTGTACCCAATGTACACATCCAACGACTGCAGCGGTTACAAAACTGGGCATACGTTTAGTTTTGCCGTCAACCGAAAGCATGATCCCATACCCTTAATGCATTCGCTACACTGGTTACCAATACAACAAAGAATAATGTTCAAGCATCTGTTATTTGTCTACAAATCCTTTCATAACCTTGCCCCAATCTATTTATCAAACTGCTTGTTAAAATATGTTCCAAGAAGAAATAACTTGAGATCTGGAGATGATATCCTACGACTTGAATATCCTAGAACAAAATGCGGCCCGGTGACAGAACTTTCACTGTATGTGCCTCCCGTGCATGGAATAATCTCCCGATCTCAGTTAGATCTTCTACCTCTATAAATAATTTCAAAAAATCTTTGAAAACGCATCTCTTTGTATAATTTTCCTACCTTTGTATTATTTTGTAATCATTGTTTCAACTGTTAATTTTAATGTAACTATTTTATTGTAAGTATATTTAAGTATCATTTTATATTTGTACGTGCTTTGAGCCTCCTGGGAAAAGCGCATTATAAATATTAATGTAATGTAATGTAATGTAGGGGCAAATTTTTAAGGGCACCAAAGCCAAAGGGAAGGGCACCAAGGCCAAAGTAAAAAAGAAAAAAGGGCACTAAGGCCATGTTTTTTTTTACTTAAAGAAACAAGAAAAATTTAAGCACAAATCAATTTTTACGTGTACAGTACATGTATTTCCATTTTATTTTCACCAATCTCCTTTCTCAGATTTAAACAATTTGTATTAAGAGTATTTCACATTAAGCCTTTTCACATTGTCGCAGCTAGAACTGGCCCAATGATCCTCCATTATACTATCAGTATAATCACCCCATGGGACGATCTCTACTGGCAACGCTCATATACATGTAGCTGCAGCAGCCGCAACCGTAGCTGCCAATTCGGACACGGCTTTAATAATGGGCGGTGGGCCGTATATCTGGCGTGAGTCATGGCTGGCCGGCTGCGCTGCATTACCGTGGAAGTCTCACGCATACATGTACATGTATATTCGAACATTGGGGTCCGTTACAGTGATTTTGTTTTCCTTTGATCTGATCCTTCACACGTACGTGTAACGTTGACTTAATTTTTATTTTGTGTGTGAACGAAACGTGCCGAGCCGCATCGCGCTGTATGATCTTCCAAAAAGGGCACAACGGCCATGGGGAAAAAGGGCACGGCAAAATTGGCCGTGATATTGGTTCATTTGCAAGGGGCATCACGGCCACTAAAAGGGCAAAGACGGCAATGGCCGTCGTGGCCGCCGTGAAATTCCAGGCCTGATGTTGCACTCGTGAACGGCGCAATTGCACGTGTCTCAAGTAAGCACTGGCAATTTATTGTGACACTTGTAGATGGTTACATCCCTGCCATTACCGGCTTTAAAGCACTCATGCGTGAAAAACAAAAATAATCGCGATATTATCGAATATCGCGATATGTTTGACGATATATCGTGGATGAAAAAAATCGATATCGCCCAAGCCTACCCTAGATGTAAAAAAGGCATTTAAATTAAAACATAGCACGGCAGAATTGCAAATGATCCAGTAAAAAAACAAGAAAACTAAAAATGCCAATGCATGGGTCTGAGGCAACACGCCTAAAGCAAATGTACACACAACGTACAAATTTACATTTACTAACAATTCAAGAAACATAACATGTAGGTACATGTACATGTACATGTACATGTACACATGTAAATATGACTTTTACAAAAAACTTATATAATACGATCGCCTAAAAACTGTATGTAAAACTGTGATTAAAGAATACCAATAGTACATCATTGAGGGGCTTTAATGCTTCAAACATATTGTCATCGTTTTCACAAAGGGCCAATTGGGCCACATGGCACAAATTATGTGCAGTGCTGTTTGAAAGTACAGATTATTCAAGTTTTTTATAAATGATTTATTAATACAATTGTTCATTCCGTGCTTGCTGAGCTGTCATGGCTGTGGCTTCGTGGTGCGAAACTGCAAAACTGCAGTGCCGACCAACTTAAAAGATTTTTTTTTTAATTTAAAAAATACAGGACGATGTACACAAAAATTAGGCTCGGGGTCAGCACCATAAGTTTTTATTTTTTATTATTTTTTCGAATAAAAAGATATAGGTTCTGCGTGATTTTCTAGGTTGGGTCAGGTAACCGGAAACACAACTATTTTTTATTTGACCTTATAGGTATTTTGCATCTTGAATGTGAAATGGTATGTTAAAGCTCGATCCTGTATGGCCCAATTGTCCCTTCATGAAAACGCAAATTGCTCATTAGCACACATTTTGCCCTTGGCCAATAAGTGTAAAATACAAAACTAATGAGTTTTAGACCCTGTAACTTTGTGGGATTGTAGATTTCAATGAAGTTATTCAGAATGTCAAAAACAATCTAACTCGAAATAAATGTTTTTTCCCTAATTGGCCCTTTGTGAAAATGGTCACAATATTTATAGTCCTTTCCTAAATGCTGCCCTTGATCACCATGGTATTTTTTAAATAAACTATGAATAATTGTATGAATGGCATGATGTGGACTCACTCCTTTGTATTATTTACAGTTTTAATAACTTCTTAATTCTTCAAGTTGAATAAAACAAAGAGCTAGGAAGCAGATAGCCCCAAGTCAAGATTCTTAAGAGTGGCAATACAATTTTAGGTGCTCAGTAGTGCACCAACAGAGGAGATGCAAATAGATGGATCAGAATCTGAAGTACATGTATATGTACAAGTCTCCATTATGGCATGAAGAAACAAGCAACGGTGGCATAGCCATAGGGATCACTGCGTGCCCTGGCATATCTTTACAATGAATTAGCATTAATTTGTCCTGTGGTAGAAATGCTTCTGAATAAAATAAATTCTGAATGAAATTAATGTGCACGAGTGACAGGCGACAGGCTTAAAATTACGCATACTACACATGATAGTTTATTATAATTGCATACATGTCATAAATACATGTACGTTCATACGGTACATGTAAGTTCGTACGATACAAGTACACAATGTTGACAAGCTGCATTGTGTTTATTTTCAGATTTAACCCTGAGAAAAATTAGAAGGGGCCTCCGATAGGTTTTAATTATGTACTGATGTACATGTACAGTAACAGTACAACATAATAACATCATGCAGTAGGCTGAAATTATAATTAAGATGTCACCTAGATGTACATTTTTTATAATAAAACCTAAAATATACATTAAAATATATACACCAGTATAACGAGCTTCAGTTCAATGGGTGTTTAAATGTTTGGGAAGTTTTGAAAACTCATTTTTAACCACCCCCCCCCCCAATAATAAATGTTAGTTAAAAATGCTTGTAATTTGTAATCTTTTACGAGCCATGTTATCTTACATGTAACTCTTGTCTACTAACATGTACAGTGTACATGTAACTCTAGTCTACTAACATGTACAGTGTACATGTAACTCTAGTCTACTAACATGTACAGTGTACATGTAACTCTAGTCTACTAACATGTACAGTGTACATGTACATGTAGCTCTAGTCTACTAACATGTACAGTGTACATGTACAGTAGCTCTAGTCTACTAACATACATGTACAGTGTACATGTAGCTCTAGTCTACTAACATGTACAGTGTACATGTACAGTAGCTCTAGTCTACTAACATACATGTACATGTACAGTGTACATGTAACTCTAGTCTACTAACATGTACAGTGTACATGTAGCTCTAGTCTACTAACATGTACAGTGTACATGTACATGTACGTAGCTCTAGTCTACTAACATGTACATGTACAGTGTACATGTAACTCTAGTCTACTAACATGTACAGTAGCTCTAGTCTACTAACATACATGTACAGTGTACATGTAACTCTAGTCTACTAACATGTACAGTGTACATGTAACTCTAGTCTACTAACATGTACAGTGTACATGTAACTCTAGTCTACTAACATGTACAGTGTACATGTAACTCTAGTCTACTAACATGTACAGTGTACATGTAACTCTAGTCTACTAACACATGTACAGTGTACATGTAACTCTAGTCTACTAACATGTACAGTGTACATGTAACTCTAGTCTACTAACATGTACAGTGTACATGTAACTCTAGTCTACTAACATGTACAGTGTACATGTACATGTAACTCTAGTCTACTAACATGTACAGTGTACATGTAACTCTAGTCTACTAACATGTACAGTGTACATGTAGCTCTAGTCTACTAACATGTACAGTGTACATGTACAGTAGCTCTAGTCTACTAACATACATGTACAGTGTACATGTAGCTCTAGTCTACTAACATGTACAGTGTACATGTAGCTTAAAGGGACAGTATCGTCATAATCAGAGCAGACTTTTGACAGAGCATGGAATCGGTGTCTTAGTTTTAGATGAACACATCAGTGACTTAATAATACCCCACAAGTGCACACTGGCCTACATGTAGATAACAGGGCATGATAAGATCATATTACTGTAGCTACACTGTCAAAAGTCTGCTCTGATCGTGATGAGAAAAGCCCTTTAACTCTACTTAGTTCATAATGTACTGTACTGAGCTGTATATAATTTGTATAAATGATGGCCCATTGAAAATCATCTGAAGGTGATGACACAATTACCATCTGTAAATAAAGGTTTTTAATGTAGCTTTTCTAGTGGTCTATAGAACAGTCAGTATGTAAAGAGTACAGTTCATCTTGAATCAGAAGATGGGAATGTGTACGACTACCGTACATGTAAACCAGGCTTAATCCTGCCTAAAAATATGTACAGGTACATAATTCAATTAAGTTATGTAGATAATCCAAAAGTTGAGTTATGTACATGTACTAGTCTTGTGGTTTTGTTACTGATGATCTTAAAAAACTATCATTTATAAATATTTAGCCAGTTTAGACAATCTTATTGGATTGTGATCACATGGGTGTGAATTAACATGGGTGTGAATTAACATGGGTGTGAATTAACATGGGTGCGAATTAACATGGGTGCGAATTAACATGGGTGCGAATTAACATGGGTGCGAATTAACATGGGTGCGAATTAACATGGGTGCGAATTAACATGGGTGCGAATTAACATGGGTGCGGTGCATGGGTGCGAATGCTGTGGGTGCGAATTAACATGGGTGCGAATTAACATGGGTGCGAATTAACATGGGTGCGAATTAACATGGGTGTGAATTAACATGGGTGTGAATTAACATGGGTGTGAATTAACATGGGTGTGAATTAACATGGGTGTGAATTAACCATGGGTGCGAATTAACATGGGTGCGAATTAACATGGGTGTGAATTAACATGGGTGTGAATTAACATGGGTGTGAATTAACATGGGTGCGAATTAACATGGGTGTGAATTAACATGGGTGTGAATTAACATGGGTGTGAATTAACATGGGTGTGAATTAACATGGGTGTGAATTAACATCTGGTAATTAGACATGGCTTCTGAAAATCAGAGCTGCGTGGATGTGCGTTGCGCGCCAACATAGTCATGTGACACATATTTGAACTACATGTAATCAGACTGACAATTTGCTAATTTCTTGTTAGCTCTCTTTACAAAAATTACTAAATTTTTAAATTTTGAAAACAAAATTGATATGGGCATTTACATGTATGAATGGAAATAAAAGTTTGACGCTTGGTCTTTACCGCAGGGTAATGACCGGTTTTGTGACGTGCCCATGTAAGATGGATGGCAAGACAGTAAACTTGGCAAGTGATGTTTGGTGCTTAAAGACCATACAAAATATTTTCAACCCTATTTTAAAAATTAAGTAATTCTAAGTAGGAATCACCAAAAATAAGACTTTCATTATTTTTGTTTAACCCTTCAAAAAACCTATGAAAATGTACTTCGCCACTACCGCGAACCGACAAGCCCGAAACAAAAGCCGTTGGGGACACTTTCACTGAGCCTTTTTTGATGACGTACATTTATGGGAGGGCGAACACTACAACTGTTTACTGCGGTACGTTTTGTACACAAAGCATCACATCATGTACAGCTGCAAAAATCAGTTTACAACTACGACTTCCGAAAGTGTTTTTGAAAAAGTTTCCAAAAGTAGTACTGACCAATTGTGTTGTTCATCATCGTCATTTGATGGAGATTATACTGATGCTAAAGTTGGTGATATAAGTGACATAGAATCGTATCAATTAAGCCCGGAATGGACGAAATCCGAACGAAATCCTGGCAAATATAGCGAAGCCGAAGGAAGATCTCGAGTCCGGCATAAGCGCACATAATGGTACCCTATTTTTATTGCTTTTTACGAACAAATATTCTAAGAGCAACCAAAGTTTTGAATGTCCAGTGTTTGATTCGTTGAATTTTGTTATTAGGAAAGTTAATCTCACTGCAAAATGTGTCCAAATTGATCTTGTTTTGTGCCGATAAAAAATCATCCTTTGGTGATCTTGCTGGTGCTGTCAACCAGACTAATAGTTTGACAATGACCCAACCCCGCTGTGCACTGACGCACACACAATACATGAGTTGCATGTCAAGGGGAATCCCATACACACATGTACATGTATGGCCATGGACAACACGGCAGCAGCCAGACCGTTGTTAAGACGGCTCCTTTCGAGCACCCGTAAAAGTACTTCATAAAAACAGGAAAATGTTTGCTGCCGCCACGGGCCGCAAATGTCCAACAGACGTCGCAGATTTCAACCACTGGAATGTTGGCTGAAAATCATTATTTTTTTCAGCAATTTCTGATAATTTGTTTTAATGTTTTTTGGAATAGCATATAAACAACTAAATAGGTAAAACTTGTAGCTAAATAACTAAAATACATAGGTACTGAAAAATATTGAGTAAAAAAAATCAAGGCACTTTGTATGGACTTTAAATAGTTGTTTACAACTATTATCAGTAGCGCTATTTTGTTGGACCAGAGATGCTTCTTTAAACTGGCAACTAATGATAAATCCATCCAACCATATCCTGAACAATTCTGACAGTTTGGAAATCATGAAAACAAGGATTCTGCTAAAGTACTGCTACATTGTATGCTCCAAAGTGACTTGATGCAGAATATTAGCCTCACACAAACTACGTACCTACATGTACCTACATGTATAAAAGCTAATTAGATACCGGTCCTCTACTTTCTATGTTTCCAGGCTACATAGAATGCAAAAAAATAACCCTGTCCTGGTTTAAATCACACTGCTGTGGAACATAAGTGTTTGTATCCAGCCATGAATGACTAAGCTAAATACCAAACTTAAGTCATGCAGCCAGTCAAGGCTAAATAAGCATAAAACTATAATAACGAAGTTATTTCAGTGTGAACGTCCATGATCATGACCATTATAGTGTTTATTGTGGCCTTGCTTCCAACCTCCTTCTGCATACATGTACTTACATGTATACTCATTCATAGTATCTGAACTGGTACATTTATTATTAAATTATCAATTATTCAGTGTTCACTATCACTTGGACAGGCAAATTATCACCATTCCCTATGAGCAGATCTCACTTGAATTTGGGCCGATTTTGTTCCATTTATAAACAAGCAGTTGAGTTTCGTACTGTTGTTAGGCTAGCAGTTCGCCAGGAAAAAACCTCTATTTTATACACAGATTCAAATGAAACAAGCAGAGAAAGCTTTGTGATAGAACGCCATAGCCTTGAAACTGTTTTTATTGCCAAAAACATTTTTTTAAATTGTGCCGGATGCCAAAAACTTGGCTATCCGGTCACATAAAAAACGAACTTGGGCCACATCCGACCCATATCATTATTAAGCTTACACTTTGACATTTCTTTAGAGAACAGAAAAAAAAGTCTTGATCAGTGTTTTGTCATTCTTATTATCTGAGGGAAATACGGTACATAATATGATTTATTCCATTGTTGCTTATTATTTGTATTCATGAATACACGTACATGAATAACATAAACCTGTGTTTGGGTACTGGTCAGCCTGGCCAGCTGGTGTCATGACCGTACTTCACATAACATGTACGGTATGTTTGACTTGAAAACATCTCATTTATCCACATACAAATCAAGCACATAAAGTACTAGGAAAATGAATTATTTCAACCTTTTGTAATATTCATCACAGTTTTCACAAAGTGATAAATCCATCAAAATCCATTTTTGGGGTCAAATTTGTAGATATTTGGGGTGTACTTCTGCTAAGTTTGTGTTATTTAAAATCCGAAAAATAGCTTTAAATTTAGTTCCACAAGTACATGTACATAACTCATTCTAACAAGTTTATACCTTGAGTTTTTCTATCATGCCAAAAAACTGCCATGTAATGTCAGCAATAATCAATGTAAGTTTTTGTTTGAATTATGATGAAGTAAATTGCAGATCCCTAACCATACTCAATGCAACAAGATGCAACAAGATGCAACAAAAGTAACAAGTTGTTGCATCTTGTTGCCCTCAGCAGAGAACAAAAGAACCATTGTTCTAGCTGGTGGATCTTGTTGCATTGAGCAGCTTGCACAATTTAGTTGTTGCATTTTGTTACATTCAGGGGTAGGTGGTTAGGGTTAACCTTTGGACTATCAAAGCTAGCAGATCCACTAGTGGGCTAGTGGTCTTTTTTATCACTGGCAAGTGAAGTAGCCTGGCAAGGTCACACACTAAAATGCATGCGTGAGCATCAAAAATAGCCATTATATTTTTTAGTTTTAACATCAAAACTTTTTCAAAATGAAGACACTCAGTTAAGGCCATTTTTTGTTTAAGTACATGTACACGTATGTACTTGGATTACGGAGAATTTAGTAACCAGAAGGGTGTTTACTGATCATGCATTTTGGTCTGTGTCAAATTTCTAGGTATATGTTTGTAAGTATTGTATGCCGCACAATATACACAATATGTGTACACTATACAAGTACAGTATTAACGCATGTGTATACCTACTGCACAGAATTTAATCAAAAATTTAAATAAACAGCTGTTGCCCTGCTTCCTCGTAAACTGTGAACTGTGGTCGGTCGGTGGATCCCTAATCCAAGTTATGAAAAAACATTCAGCATTTTAAATGACTTCATACACAGTTTGAAACACTTCCATTGAATTATACGGGACTCCCATTCTGACTCATTGTGTTTTGATTCCTAACAATCAGAGCTCCATATTAAAAGCAGTGAAACTAAAAACATTTGTTAATCCTTTTCCTTTGTACAATATGATTCACATTTGAATGCTTCATTGAGGGTTGTATGGGGGAAAACAGAGTCCCACAAATGTAAGGGAGCATCTCAAAAGTTGGGCACGTTCTAGGCGCAATAGAACGTTCCCATGTAACGTTTCCGCGTTTCAGTGGAACACCCTAACGTTCCACTGGACCGCGAAGCCATGCCAAACAAGCCTTCCTCATAGACAGTGAATGATTTCCCCTGTATCGCATCGCAAAATGCGACGTAATTTGGACAATCTGCGATGGAATTTCAAACAATGCATCGCAGATTTTGCGATACAAATTTCGACAGATTTATAAACATTTTTGAAACCATATTCACAAACCTTTCCCGAAATAACGTTTACATGTATATTTCCGACCAAAAAATATCAAGCTATCCATCCCGACTGGGTTTGTTTCCGTGTGTCCAGACCATGCCGGGGGGTACGTCCGTGCGACGTACGTGGTCAACGATGACTTCACGCCGACGCAACGGTGTTGATGCAATAGTAAACACGTGCACATGTTTTACCTATGTGCATCTGTACATGCAACTTTATTTCCCAGCAATCCATAAAGGTTTTATCCACAATGCCTAAAATTCTATGTGCATGCAATATTTTTCTGCTGATGAATTAACTACGGGCGAAATTCCCGAAATGGAAAACACGCAACAACCGCCCAGTTCATGTGTTTATTTTTTCTTCTACTGAGTTTGGAGGTTGGAACATTGAGCAATTGAGCCATGATAGTGCCATGTTCAGTTCACATGTGCGCTTTCATACGATCACTACGGCCGTATTCAACAAAGGAACTCTAGAAATGTTACTAACTTCGTTTTATAATAAAAGTTTTTGAAAATTAACAAAATGAGCATTCATTTATACATGTATGTAGTGGTGAGATTTAGAATCATTTCGGCACACAATATGATCGCGCTTTCAACCACTCATTTTCCTGACGAATTTTTAATAATCCAAATCACATTAAGAACACACTTTCGTACAGATTGTCCTCTATTACAGTGTATGTGACAACCCCATAGGAGTGGGGTTTGTAAAGAAAAAGTTTTAAAGCAAGTTAATCACCCTTCAATTCGCACCTTCATCCAACGTTTGTTTGAAGGCGAATTACATGTAGTTTGAATCTCCCTTGGTAGCCAACACAGCGTGAGGTCACTGCCTGTAATCCAATGCAATACATGTGTGTGTGAGTTGGTTTTGTGTATAAGAGTGTGCAGTGTATACATGTATGACATAAAACACAATAAAGGGGGCCACTTTCCTACTGTCACATTAGCAGTTTTTCTAATGGTTGTATTTTTTTTTTTTAATATCTGAAACCACCCAAAAAGAATTTCAACATTTGAATAGACATGCATGCTTATCCTAAAGATAATTTGAGTTGATTTTACTATTATTTTTTTAATTACCCTAAAATTTCTATCAACAAATGGACGGAAAAGTGAGGTAACTTTTTCCGTCCAATTTTTATGGAAATTTGAGGGTAAAAAAAAAAAATTTAAAAATAATAAAATAAAATAAATCAACTCAAATTGGTTCTAGTATAAGCCTGCATGTCCATTCACACGTTGAAACACTTTTTGGTCGGTTTCAGGTACTTAAAAATAAATAACAACCATTGGAAAAACTGCTAACATGACGGATGCAAAGTGGCCCCCTTTATTGTGTTTTATGTCATATGTAAGGGGGTATAGAGTCATGTGCATGTTCAGATGAAAATCCTATAGGAAAGAAAGAACAGTGAATCCATCTCGGATTCTGTTATACTATTAATATAATCTAATGCTCCTAAATAATAATAAATCAATCCTTGAAAAGAAAACTAACATACATGTAATAACATTCATTTTATCATGGAGGAATGTTCTCTTCCTCCGTGATTTTACATACAAGTAGTTCCAAACACATCCATAATTATCATTGTTCTATCAATTCTTCGTTACCCCACTTTAAACTGAAATTATTTCGTTATTTATCACTCCTTATTACTGCATGAACTTAATATACTAGTTTCACCGCTTTGCATTATTTGCGTTTGTTTGTTTGTTTGTTTGTTTTTTGGGGATGTTTGTTTGCTTGCTTAGTTTCATTGTCTTCTCCTGATATTTGCTGTAACTAAAATGTTTTAACTTAATATAATCTAATGCTCCTAAATAATATATAAATCAATCCTTGAAAAACTAACATAATAACATTCATTTTATCATGGAACTTATTTCTCTTCCTCCGTGATTTTACATGAAGTGTATATTGTTCCAGATAAGTACATGTAGTGTTGTAGCGGGGTAAGCTGCACAGATTTGTTTTGGCCGCATTCAAAGGAAACGGTGAATTTGCGGAAAAGGGGGTTCAGAGAAAAAGAAAGATTTCCCTAAAGTTTGAAGACTAAAAGTGATTTCAGTTAATTTGTTTCCTGATTTCCTTTTCCTTTTTTAATTAATACTTATATTTTAAAGAAAGTTACAGTTGCTTTATTTTTAGTCATATGAAACGCATTGAAATAAGTCACAATGAGGGTTGCGGTCAGATGATTTGCAAAATGCATACATGTAGCTATGTAGAAACGATGTAGAAACGATACATGTAGCTAGCTTTCAAACTGCAACTGGATGGATAAATAACTTTGAATATGTCAGTTTTTTAATAGAACATTCAGACCGTTGAGGGTTGCGCTCAGATGATTTGCAAAAAGCATAGCTAGCTTTCAAACTGCAACTGGACGGATGAATAACTTTGAATATGTGTGTTTTTTAATAGAATATGCAGACTGCAACCCTCATTGTGACTTATTTCAATACGTTTCATATGACTATACTATAGACGCATATTTTGAAAATGCAACACAAACATGTAGGCTTGAAAGAAAAAAGTGCAGATCCTTTCTTGTATTTTTGCATTGGATTACAGGCAGTGACCTCACGCTGTGTTGGCTACTGAGTGAGATTCAAACTGATTCGCCTTCAAACAAACCTTTGGTGAAGGTGCGAATTGAAGGGTGATTTTAGGCGTGTTCGCACTGGACTTTTTTTTGGGAAGGTTTTACCGAGACGATGGTAGAATGAAAAATGGTCAAATGTTACCTCTGTCCGCACTTGGACTTTCGACACGGGAAAATTTTACCGAGACCGTGGTAGAAGTAACCGAGCTGTCAGTATAATGACTCATGAGGGCGCTTTGCATGACCTTTCTACGTTGACCCGATTGACCCAACAACGCACAGAAAACTTGCTACATGCACATGCATTAAATGCGCCCGGCCCGCCCCCACCGCGGTGAAACAATGGAAAGCGCATGCGTGGTGTCCCTGTGTAGCACGACCTTGTGCTCGGGCGGATGTACGCTTTCCTGAGCGCTTTACCGACTCGCACTGTCCGCACTGGACTTATCGTCTCGGGAAAAGTTACCTGGGAAGTTTTCCTGGGCAGCAGTTGGCCAGTAAAAGTAACCGCTGGACTCGGGAAAAGTAACTGAGAGGAAAATGTCCTAGGCTGTCCACACTGGACTTAAAATGGGAAAAGTACCCATCGTCTCGGTATGTTTTACCAAAAAAAGTCCAGTGCGAACACGGCTTAACTTGCTTAACTTTTCTTTACAAACCCCACTCCTATGGGGTTGTCACATACACTGTAATAGAGGACAAATCTGTACGAAAGTGTGTTCTTAATGCAAGCTTGATTATACCACAAAGTAAAGTTACACTCGGCGAAATTCACTTTGAAAAGCACCTGTTTTAGCGATCGATATAATAATGTAAACAAAAAAGAAAATGGACGGAGGACTAACTTTCATGAATGACTGCAATTTGGCGAAAATAGTTACACAGGAGTTTTTTTTACCACCTTTGGCTCAATTTCCGGACACTAAAAATTATTATTTCTGGTAAAATTTTGACATTCATATTATGAGCCAAACGACAGTAATGCCTTAAAAAAAAAAACACCTTTACCTATGCACACTACATACTGTAATTTTAACCATTTTAAAATTTGCTACACAAAATTCACAGATTGCTATACAAACAATTATTTTGCTATGCAAATTCAT
The DNA here is from genome assembly GCA_029582265.1 of Zoroaster sp. YZ-2022. NCBI lineage: Eukaryota > Metazoa > Echinodermata > Asteroidea > Forcipulatida > Zoroasteridae > Zoroaster > Zoroaster sp. YZ-2022. Next base: position 37,567,669 of record CM055828.1, read on the forward strand.
TTTTTGCATCGCAGTTTTGCTATGCAAAATGTTTGAACAAAATCGTTCCCTGATACTAGTGATAGAACATTCCTGTGAGAATGTTCCACTGTATGATCTTTCACATTTGGTTCACTCATCATGTACCGATGTAATGTTACACACAGGCCTGTGACAATAATTGCAGCCCATCGTTACTCACCAACCCCACCGACAATTTGACGGGGGCCATTTTTATTAATACAGGCCCAATTTCGTAAATGGGTCATGCCATCCTGGTCCAGCCGAATGTTCCATAGGAACATTCCCCTGAGAGAGAATGTTCTCGCGTTGGTATTTAGAACGTTCCGATGTAACGTTCCTGCGGTTCCAATGGACCGGTCAAGATATGCCCGCTGGCATACTCTACGGATCCAATTTGAACGTTCCGACCGTTCTGACTTTTGAGATGCTCCCTAATGGGCATAGACTACATATATGGGTGCCAGGCCCTGAGTCCATTCGTCATCAACCAAGGTACACTAGCTGCCAAGTGAGATACTTGGAGAGAAGGTTGTACATTGCATTCACTCCTTTATATATCTGTAACTCATATTTACAAAGTTATATTTTGTAATTTAAAAAATTCTACTCAGTATTTTGTTTAGTTACATTGTAGTTTTCTATTTATTCACACAGTTTTATATGTATGTATGTATGTGACCTTTGTTTACAAAATTGTGGCGCAGCCTGGCGGTATGTGCGCTCATCCTGTTTTCGTTTACCAGGTCACATCATCTCATTGATCTTCATCATCACTATAACAGAGATCAATGCATCATCTATAAAGTAGGGTGTCCATAATTTGCTGAAAATTTCATATCAGGGTGTCCAAATTGTTCACTTACAATACTCTTACATGTAAATGACAGATGAAATAAGGTGTCCAAAAGACACCCAGACACCCCTCTGGCTAATACTATGGATATACTGTATGTAATTTTTTTTTTTTTAATTCATATTCATTTTCTTTAAATTAACAATTATTTACTTCTAAACAAGTCCACTTACAGTTTATGTGGAAGCAGGTAATAGTTTTCTAAAAAATGTATGGAAACTTCCTTTTGTTAGTTTTGTAATAAAGGGCAGAATTTTGAACACATTTCAAATTAATTAATATAATACTTTTAAATTAATTAATGAATACTTTTATAAATTAATGAATAATTCATGTTATGTTACACTGGTGTCAGTGCAGTGCGCAGGTTGTTTTATAGGGAAATCCTGGGGTGTAATGGCGATGGGGCGTAACACTAACAGCGATGGGGCGTAACAGCGATGGGGCGTAACAGCGATGGGGCGTAACAGCGATGGGGCGTAACAGCGATGGGGCGTAACAGCGATGGGGCGTAACAGCGATGGGGCGTAACAGCGATGGGGCGTAACAGCGATGGGGCGTAACAGCGATGGGGCGTAAAAGCGATGGGCGTAATGGCGATGGGGTGTAACGGCAATGGGGCATTTTTGCAGTGGGGCGTAATGATGATGGGGCATTTTTGTCAGGGGCGTTATGACAATGGGGCATTATGGCGATGGGGCGTTATGGCGATGGGGCGTTATGGCGATGGGGCGTTATGGCGATGGGGCGTTATGGCGATGGGGCGTTATGGCGATGGGGCGTTATGGTGAGAAGCGTTATGGTGAGAGGCGTTATGGTGAGAGGCGTTATGGTGAGAGGCGTTATGGTGAGAGGCGTTATGGATATGGGGCGATGACTGGAAACCATTTTAATGCTAGTCTTGGTTCAAAACTATGTTTTTGATACACGATCCATCGCTATACGCCGCAGGAGGGTGCTATCTCTGCACATCAAAAACATACAAATGCAGTGTTACACCAAGAGCAAGACTATGCAACAGGAGGGTGCTATCTCTGCACATCAAAAACATACAAATGCAGTGTTACACCAAGGGCAAGACTATGCAACAGATAACAAGTAACTGTGTTGGTGATTTAACCCTCCTACTACTAGTAGTAGTACAAGGGTCAAAATCAGTCAAAATGTTTATATACTTGCCAATATAGTGCACTTAAAAGTCAAACCTTACATGTACATGTAGTAAGTACATTTACAGGTCAAAATGAGTCGACCGTTTTTGACTGGTAAAAGCATTGTCTTGTATTGTTCAGGTGGTAAAAACCAGTCAAAAATGCCCCTGTGTGCACATTTGGGTCAACATTCAAAACAGGCAGTTGACTGTTTTTGACCTCTATCAGCCTGTCTATAGCAACTTCCCACTAAAGTGCAGCACCGGACAAATTAGAAACCCTGACACAGAATAGTAAATATTTGTAAAGAAATCTATTAAAATGTAAATAAACGTTATGATTCAACAAATAATTATTATATTAAATGTTTTACCTGAGGATGTGTTGTAGAGACTTGTGTATTGTTGTTATTGCCAGCGGTCAGTCCTCGATCACTCACTTGTTCCAGATCGCGCTGACTCGAACTGGAACGAGCCATATTTCCCGGCATAGGCCTACAATCCAATCCGTTGCTTTATCACCGCCTAGAACATGGTTCCGAAAGGTATTCTATCCATTGCTGAAACATCAGACCAAATAAAATTAAGTAGTCATTTTCTAAAAAGTGTGAATACAATGTAAATGTTAGTTTTAGACACGGGAATGTCACCACCAATTTATTTAGTTACAGCGTTTGTGTCATATGTTTTAGGTCGGCGACGACTATGCGCGCGTACGATCGAAGGGAAATGGCTGACATCTCCAGCACTTTCACTTTAGGGGTGTTTGTATTTTACTCAAATAGAGGGGTAACAATTTACTACTTAAATTTCCAACTTACAGGACTGAAAGCAAACTATACTCACCATAAGTATTAGCAAGATTTTATTGAAACACAAATCTAATATCTTGTTCCTCATTTATCAGGAAAGTCAGTTTTTATAATTCATTGTTGAGTATTGTTACCCTGAAAAAGTAGTTACGTCTGTATACACCTGTCGACGTCATTTCATCAAAAGGGCCGCTTGATTGGTTATTATCAGATGCGTTTTCAAAGTCCCGGATGAATAGTCTCTTCGTGACCCGTCGTACTGAGCTGTCATTGTACGGTGTCCAGCTATTACGCCCCATCGCCATGACGCCCCTCACCATAACGCCCATTGCCATAACGCCCCATCGTCATAACGCCCCTCACCATAACGCCCCATAGCCATAACGCCCCATAAGCATAACGCCTCATCGCCATTACGCCCCACGATAGGATTTCCCTACACAAAAACAATTATTTAATTTTTTTTTTTTTTTTTAACAAAAACACCCAATCTTAAAAGATCGTGAATTATTTTATTATTTATTTATGGGGCGTAATGACAAAAACCGGTTGAACTGATCACAGATGTCTGATCACTAGATTACCTGGGTGCGTTCTCATGTAGGATTTACCTGTGACATGTCTATTTAACCGAGCGAGATGGCCTGTTTGCTAATTATGGGTGGTCTTGAGATGATCAATTTGATTTGTGCTTGTTTTGAAAAAAATATTGTCTGGTAAAATATTATTTAGATTAAAATAATACGAATGGAAATAATAGATCAATCTATGATCAACGAACGAACGGAATTGTCCTATTCATTTATACAGTTCGTGAATGATTGAATAATATATTCATAAATTATTCAACACATGTTAATCCACTCACCTACCAGCTTTTTTGGTGTACATCGGTTTTAGTTGAATTATTACGGTGTGTTTTTCTGGCTCCAGTGAAATATGTCACGTTACTATAGAAAATGTAAATATTCAACCAATTTTGCATTTTGTTTAAATACTTATGGTTATTAAACACATAAGATTTAGGCGCGGATACAGGGTGACTGAACAAGGGGCACAGTACAAATGAGAGACATAAAGATGTGTAGGTAAATGTAATTTGCATGTATCCATATGGTGATAACAAGGTGACCCGTAGACACCCCTTCCCATCATGCATCCCATCCTTCTCTTACAGGTGCGTATCCACAGATTGTTCATTGGAGGGAGATTGTATTTTTGTTTTCCAAAAGAAAAAAATAACAACACTTAAAACAACGCTTTATTAACATTCTCACTCCACTTTTTGTAAAAAACAAAATCGGCAGGTACGGGGGAGGGGGGTAACCCCCTGAACCCCCTCCCCGTGCCTATTTTCATTTTCCTTATAGAAAACGTAAATAACCCATAATCCATAAACTGATGGCGTTTACAAACTTCTAAACAGGGTCGACCGGAAACAGAGTTAGTGGCAAAGGGATCAGAGAGACACATTAACAAAGAGGGGATGTCCACATTGGATCAACAATTTAAAATTGATGTTTTGTTTTAAATATAAGTATAGGCCTATAGTTTATTTTCAAAAAAGGGACACGCCTTCCACCCTCTTGGGCTATTATTTCCCTATGTTGTTCTAATAAACACCACGCTCTGTTGTCATCAAGAGTCGGACCTGATGTAAATAACAAACTGAAGCTAGATGCTATATGTTCTCGTGCTCACACCAAAGGTTTAACTATGTCTCATTTTCGCAGATACTTGGACGTGCATGAAATACATTGTACTATAGCGGTCACGGCTGTTTCAAGTAAAACGTTTTATGAAAAAAAGAAACAAACAAAATCACTCCCCCTACAACGGCGTATATGGTTGGTTCAGTGGGTGAGCCGAGTGGTGGGTTATGGGGAGCTATGGGGGGGGGGGGCGCTTGTGGGGAACAAGTATTTTCAGGAGCACTTGAGACACACTTACCCTTTACAGGCCCTTGTCATTTGGTATAGGTCAACGTCCATAGACATTTTCATTTTCATGACCCCTCTCACTCCGAATTTGTGGACCAAATATGACGGAAATGAAGTAATCATTGCGTACCCACCCACTAGGCTGACCCCTTCCAAATAACCCTCTGTAATGGCTAGCTTGGACAGGTTGGATATCTTCGAACAGGTTAGGTTATCTGTCTAGCTTAGATGGGGGTGATTTCATTGACGATAATTGGATACATTCAATCGTGTTGGTAAATGCTCATCTTTTGGAAAGTTTCTCACACCCACGCACAATCATTTGTGTGGGTTCTATAATTCTTCAAATCTGTCTGAACGATGTCTTTCCAAGTAATAACTATTTATAGTTAATATTGTATCTAATAAATCCTTATTACTTGAAAGGTTGTTTAAAATAACTAGGAAATGTGATGATATGGATAGTCATACACGTAATGTTTTGCCTTAATGTGCTTTTTATTTAAGAATAGATCGTATAAGTCCTCTGGAATAATTTATATCGCAAGTTTTCTGAAATAGACTTCCAAAGATTTAAAATAAATCTAAATAAATATCCTTGCTAGAAAAAAGAGAAACTATTACACACAAGCAATTTTGAATCCACATTATTAAGCATTATTTCATTAAAACATTGCGGAATACTGCACAGAAAAAATTATGTACATGTAGCAGAATGTTGTTACATGTTGCGAGCTTTCAATGAGCATTTTACAGTTAGTGTCACACATCTTTTAACCTCGTGCTCAAAATGGCATTTTACTCAGAGAAATAATCGGAATTCAACTATGTAAATAGCTGTTGTAAAGACAAAACGTTAAAAACATATTCAAAACGCACACCGAGTCATTGCATTATTTTGTTACAGAAACACCTATACACCTATGTTAGCCATTTTTTCAAGATGTTTCCCATGGCCATAAAGGCATATAACGCGTAAGCACAGTTGTTGTTGTCCTCTTTCGGCTGCTCCCGTTTAGGGGTCGCCACAGCGGATCATGATCCGCATATTTGATTTGGCATAGGTTTTTACGCCGGATGCCCTTCCTGACGCAACCCTCCCATTTATCTGGGCTTGGGACCGGCACTAAGCATGCACTGGCTTGTACATCCCCAGTGGCTGGGTTCAATTCGGCCCTCGCAGCAATTATGGTAAAGCGTCTTGCTCAAGGACACAAGCACCATGGTCGCGGCAAGGCTTCGAACCCACACACTCTGACGACTCAGCCATCAGAACACAAATCCGATGCACTAAACCGCTCGACCATGGCACCCCACATAACGCGTAAGCACAGTACGGAAAATAAAAACCTTTAGTTTTAGCATACCTGGTAGTTTCAAACCTTTTTCATTAAATTTAATACCCGACTCATTAAATTTAATTTGAAAAAGAATGCTCCTTTACATCATCATTCAATCAACAAAAAGATACATTCAAATTCATAAGTTGAGCATTCTATCGTCATGTAACTCAACTCATCACTAAAATAAGTACATTCTATAATTGAAAGTGTCGCTAAGTTCATTCAATTTCATCCAGACCAGTCGCAAGCATTTGATCAAGAAATCAATTTCATTAATTGGCATTCATTTGTCACATTTTTACTTTTCATTCTAAGATCTGGGTACGAAATGTTAGGTAATATTCCTTTCTCAACTGTCTCATTTGCCTCATTTGCACGTCAGGAAAGATTGCAGACTAAAGAAAGCAACCCCTCCCCCCAAAAAGGGGCGGGGAAGAAAGTAAAACATAAGGGAAAATGTGGGGAGAGGGAACGTCTTGGGTCCAACTGCCCTCCCCCATCGTAACATAACCGTAACATGTCATCTCCGCCACTCCATGGCTCAGTCTATTATTTCCATAATTTCCCACGTGTTGAGTGGGCTGAAATCATTGAATAAGACTGAGCGTGTAAATATTAGTACATGGAACAGCCGTTGGTACACCTCGGTCCCCAAGTGTGGACACAGAACACTGCCTTGACGTCAGCCGAATCGCATTTGACGTGAGCACATCGGTCATTGGGGCTTGTTGCTATCTTTAGCTTCTATTTTCTGAGGAAAACCAAAGCCCTAAACACAAACATCTTTGTTTTGATATAAATGCTTGTAAATTCATCTCAGCCGATTCTATTTTTAAATACGGAATATTTATGTGATCTAGATGGACAGCTGCCGTTATATTTTATTTTCTAAATAGCGCTTTCTTGACACAGTTTGGAAAATTAACGTTCATAGTTTGTTCACCCATGGAGGTACCTCCATGGTTCACCCAATTGTTATTTGCGTTCGATCTCAACGAATGAGGATTCAATGTGTTTGGGTGCAGGTGGCCGCTGTGCAGCGGCGTAGCCACGGGGGGGCCTGGGGGGCACGTGTCCCCCCACAAATTTCCAGTGCCCCCCCCAGGTGCCCCCCCCCACGAAAAATCCTCATAGTGCCCCAAAAAACAGAAAAGATAAAGAAAAGGGGAAAAATCCCATACCCCTGGGCCTCCCCACTGAAAAGCAATGTCACCCCCTGTGCCCCCCCCCCACTGAAAAAGTCCTGGCTACGCCGCTGCCGCTGTGAATATATTTAGGCTAAGTCTGTAACTCAGATGTTCCTATTGTGATCGTCACGAGTCTTCCGCATACAATTTGGTAATTATAGTACATGTGTACGTTGTTCATGTATGGGGGGGGGGGTAAATAATAACCCACGACCAATTACAGTAGCCCTATGTAAGAACTTACATCAAATCGTAGGCACTTCATATGGATTGGGATGCTTCGAATGAATTCCTATTTTGAGTATCGCTGTGCCGATTGACGCGCAACAGTTGGAAACCGTCCTCCAACGAAACGTAGGAAAGGCCTGCATTATATGCGTGTATACATGTATGTACATGTACAGTATATGGTATGTGTGTGCATGTACATGTACATGTACATGTATGTGTGTATGCATATGTAGGCCTATATATGTACATACATACAGTACAAGCATGTATGTGTGTGTGTATAATTTATGTATGTACTTTCTATAATGTTCATACTTTTGCTGTTAATTGTTGCGCCTCGGAATAGGCATGCCTAGATAGACGGCGCATTATAAATGCATTATTATTATTATTATTATTATTATTATTATTATTATTTAGTTAATATGTGTATATGCGTGTATATGTATATGGTATGTGTATGTGCATGCGTGTATGTATGCATATGTAGGCCTATGTATGTTTATGTGTGTACTTTCTATAATGTTCATACTTTTGCTGTGTTAATTGTTGCGCCTCGGAATAGGCATGCCTAGATAGATGGCGCATTGTAAATGCATTATTATTATTGTTATTAGGCCTAAGTACTGTACGAGATGATTGGTTCTTTGATCTGCATAGGTGGATCTGTCATAGAGGCAAAATAATAAGAGCTGCATGTGCTCTCTTTTATTTTGTATCGCCCGTGAGGGAACATTTACCGTACGTTATTTGTTTTCCCCGTTGTTTTGCATTGTTCCCCCTTTTTTGCCATGTTCCCTTCCCGCCTTTTTTTAGATGCTCAATCCGCAACTGTTGATCTGCTATTCAATGTTCCAACACTAATAACGAGACTGTGATTATGTCAACGGATGGCGCTATGCAACTTGTACTCCATCCAGGTTTTGCAAATACATGTACAGTGCAGTCCGCCAATTTTAATATTTTTTCGGCGAATTTCAAACCGTTTTCATTAAATTTAATACCAAACTCATTCAGTTTGATTTGAAAATAAGTGCACCTTTACATCATCATTCAATCAGCAAAAAGATACATTCAAATTCATCAGTTGAGCATTCTATCGTTATTTAACCCAACTCATCGCCAAAATAAGTACGGTACATTCTGATTGAAAGTGTCGCTAAGTTTATTCAATTTCATCACAACCAGTCGCAAGCGGTTGATCAAGAATTCAAATTCATCAATTGGCATTCATTTGTCACTTACTTTCAATTCTCAGGCCCAGGCCCTTTTCAATTTTCAGGCCGAGTGAGGACATAATTCCTTTTCTCCTAACTGTCTCATTTGCCTTGCACGTCAGGAGATTGCAGGCTAAAGAAAGTAACCCCCACCCCCCTCCCCCCCAAAAAAAGCAAACAAAAAAGTGAACAAAGTCAAACTGGGCAAAGTTGAAAGAATGATGTGAAATATATGCAATTGACCCCGTAGGGTTCCTTGTTCGGTACATTTAAATGTTTGACATTGGCATAAAAATCATTGGATAGCAACACAAAAGAAGAAGTTTCAAAAAAGATAAGCCTCAGTGACTTTCATAACTCACAAAAACAAAAATCATCGGGAAACTCACTGAATTTTGCCATGGCCGCATTTGAATACTCTAGATGAAATTGATTGCCCATAAACGAAAGCGAAAATAAACTACAAAATCCTTTGCTCATCGATGATGGTTAATTTGATTGCATCACTCGCGAAAAGATACGAAATATTCAATTTCTGGATGAGATTATTGGAGTCATGAATGGCGAAAAACGAAATAGAACTAATTAAACGCAGTTGTGAAGGAACGAAATAATGATTATTGCTTGGAAATTAATTTGAACGCGAAATTTAAAAAAAATTATAAAAAAAATGGCGTGAATCTCATTGTTCTTTAACGAAAATGAACAAAAAAGTTTTGAAATTGGTCAGGATAACCTATATTGATATTATTAAGTACCGTATTTAGTCCAGAAGGATACAACAATACAAAGGATCAGTCAGAGGTCACAGCTCTAATTTTACGTTGATGTTTCACCAAGTAGGCATATCAATAATAGTCATATCCCATGTAAGAGCTATTCCTTGACAATATAGGACTACATTAATTGAGACCTTATTACCTTGGTTTTATTCATTTGTTCCTATATTTTCAAAATGTTAGTCTTTCCACTATGATTGCAATTTGACAAGAATTACAAGATAGCATAGGCCTATGTTTGCATTAATTAGTGATGACAAACTGACAATGCAGCTTATTATCAAATCATAAATATACATTTTATAACAAATTAAAAAATAAAAAAAAAGTACAGGAAGGCAAATTTGGGAAAAAATAATACAATAATACACATAAACATTTGTTTGCATTCATTAAAAACATAAACGGATCTATTATAAATTGTTATAGTTTATATATTTATGCAAAACTTCATTAATTAATGAAAGCCAATTCTCGGCTAGTCGCACAAATTTGCTTTCTTACTTTAATTAATGAATAATTTATATCGTCAAGATACTTGACCTGTCGGAAACATTTACAATACGACGAATTTTCACAGGAATAATGCGGGAATACGAGGACTCCTTTCCCTGGGCAATGAATAGTCACGTCTTGATTCAAGCATGGAGGAAGGAATACATCAAGACAGCCGCGTTTAAAATTAGTGCGCTTGTCCCCAAAGGCGAGTGAATTGATTTCCAATATCGCGGTTGTTTAAGCCAAATCTGAATTGTGGTTTTGGAGAAAAAAACAAACAAACAAACACCCTGATAAACAAACACCCCGACACCCCAACAAACAAACACCCTAACAAACAAACAAACAAACAAACACCCCAACACCCCAACAAACAAACAAACAAACAAACAAAAGTGAAAAAAATATGGGGTGCCATTTGTAAATTTATTATGTAGTACATAATATATTTAAGTATGTTTTACCATGATTTAGCTAAATTATAATAAGCTTAATAAATACCGATATAATTAAATACACCACTTACTGACAAAATATTCTGACTAGGTACATAAATACATTCTTTGGTACGAACAATAATATATATTTTTATCATTGATTAATTAATTGGCAAACGGTGCCCCATACTTTATTTCCAATGTGTTTTTTCCAAAACCACAATTCAGATTTGGCTTCGCAATTGGTAGAGGGTGCTATTGATAAAACAATGAACACTGACTTCACGGCTTTCAAGCATCAGTGAAAGTCATCGCAGTTCTTTTCAGAAGTAATTACCACTCAATAGAGAATTTCACATGGTGTCACCGCAATTAGTCTTACTCGTTGCTTTATGTTTTTACTGGGTGGCCCATACGGTGATAGACACTGAACTTCTGTGGGTATCAGTAAGGCGCATAAAAGTAACAAACTCTTTGCTAAAAATAACAACAAGAGTAAGGTTTGCAGTAGCACCATAATCTTTTAAGAGTTGTAATAAGTGTTCAGTGGTTTTGAGAAGAACCGGTGGTGAGATAACTCTCGTCGTTTCGCTGAGGTGAAAGCTGATCTTGATGAATAGTGCGGTGCTTGTGGATTTCAAAAAAACATAAATAAAACATTAAAACATCAGAAAATATTGAAGATTTACCCAGGATTAAAAGCATAGAAGTGACATGACAGAAAGATTCATATCCTGTGTGTTTCACCACTTTGAGAACCACCCCACAATGAGACACCGCCCAAAGGCAATTAACACCAACCAACAAGTGAGATAGCGCCCTCTTGCGGGGATGGATAGTGTATCAAACTGAGTGATAACCCTCCATGCTTGAACCAAGACTACTCGAGATGGAAGAGCATCATAATTTTAAAGAAAACAAGTGACGAAAGATATGGAATCATACGGAACATGTACATCAAAAGGCATTTTGAGTGTACGGAGGCTACGTTGTCGCGACTTTCAAAATATATTACCATTAAAAGATGGAGCATTATACGTGTTCGTCACGGATGTGAAGTAACATGTATTGTGTTTTCATATATTTTGGATTATTTTTTATTTTGAGAACATTATATAAATTTGTGGTAGTGTGATTATTTTACCCCTTGTTAGTTTTAATCTAAATTGTTTTGTTCTGCTGATAAATACAGTATTTTAAGAGTTGATCACTTTTTCTATATATTATAGTTGTTACGGAAATTAATTGAATCACTTCCTATATATGTTTTCTGCAAGTGTAAACCAGGGCTCGAATGGAAACCAGCACCCTGGATAAATGATGGAAATAATTACAATTAACCTATAAAAACGTGCCGTCACCAATACCAGTACATTTTGGGTTAAGGTCACCATTGCAGGTTTCTGATTTCATTGCATGTTCCGGTCATGATTATCCAGGGTCATTATTATAAAAGTGTTCAAGTATCTGAGCACTACGGATATGCATCAATATCCTGTTGCCAGTGCTTCAGTACATGCATTGATAGACACGCCAACCGGCGAGGCTGGTTGACAAAAGCTTTGAATTTTGAAGGTCACTAAAGTGTACAAGTACATATTCAACCATGGAGGAAGGAAATACATGTATTTCCTTCCTCCATGATTCAACTATAGGCAAATGATACATTCTAGTATAGTACACTGTACACATTGTATCCATATATCAGTGTTGATAACAATGACGTAACGCGACAATGGCGAATTCTACAGGAGATAATTTATCCTCAATCTCATGTCCAAATGATGTCGTATGTCTCATAGAAGTCACTATCGTCATTACGGTAACTGTTCTCACCTTGTTGTCAAATGTTGGAAATTTAAAAGTTCTGTTAACCACGCCTTCCTTTCTAAACAGCCATGGATATTTACTCATTTCACTCAGTGTGGCAGACTTGGGAGTAGGTACAGTAGCTATGCTGTCAATCTACCCGTCTGCTACGCTCCGAGGTAGTGCTGACTCATGGCCGTACGGAGACACTGCTTGTCTTATCTCGGCTTACGCCTTACAAGTGTTTCTTGCAAATTCCGGACTGACCCTGACTCTAATGAGTATTGAGCGGTACATCGCAATTGGTCATCCACTGAAATATTCCCTACTAGTTACAAAGAAATCGGCGCTTATATGTATCGCACTCTGTTGGATTATAACCATGATAGTTTTTTCTACGATCTTTGTCAACATTCCGAGACACAAATATTCCCTGGAGTTATATACCTGTGTACCGATGCTTAATAATAATCCTGTGTTTTCATCTGTACTATTCTTCGTGGGGGTGCTTCCAAGTCTTATCATTATTGTCATTACCTCTTTGATTGTCAGCAAGAAACTAAAGGAAAACTCCAAGCGCCTTGCCTCTGCAAACCCTTACCCCATCCCGTCTTGTGCGGCGAGTGAAGATTCTCAATCGACAAATGGTACCTTCCCGATAACTCTGAAACTATTCCAGATGGTCCGAGTAATGACGTTTGCAGTACTTGTTTGTTGGTTACCATTCATGTGTATAGTTGTTGTCGAGGCAATCTTTAAAGTCACAGTGTCTCAACTAATCTATTTTGCTACATTCTGGTTGCTTATATCAAACTGTAGCATTAACTCAGTCATCTATTTTGCTATGAACAAACAATTTAGTGATAGACTCACCGAGATTTTTGAGCAAGCTGTGCCCTTATATTGCCGAAAATTGAATGAGCTTGAGAAAGACCTAGTTTGCACATGTTGTTTGTGCAACAGAAACAACAAACACGACTTGGCAACGTCAGGAGACAATTCTGTGAAAAGGTCACATTCCTCTAGCTCTCAACAAGACATCCCGGACAATTGTGTCGAACTTACCTAGTTAAAAGACAAGAAAGTCCAGTTGACAACAACAAATTTCGAAATAATGAGTCTTCAGACTGATGTTTACAGCTATAATATACTGAACAGCAAAAGAAACGCAAGTCCGAGGTCTTGTCAAGTTTTCAAACAGAAGACAAACCATTTTGATTCTAATCACTCATTTAATGAAAAATGCTTTCAATTTGTGAGCTGAAAGTGACTGTTGAAATTGCATCGCAAGATTTTCACATTTACCACAGTCCGCCAAAAGGAGATACCCCCTCAGTGAAAAGTCACAGTCTTTTCAGTAGCGTGTATGTCCACCTTGGGCTTGCACACAGGCGGTGCAACGTCGCCTCATAGAGTTCACAAGAGTCTGGAAGAATGCCTGAGGCAAGTGGTTCCAATCTCTGTTCCAACTGTGCAACTGTAGTTGGCTGTCTCCTGGCAGCTATCCTACGCCCAATTTCCTCCCAGACATGTTCAATAGGAGCCATATCCGGGGAAAGTGACGGCCATGGAAGAACGTTGATGTTGTTGTGAGTGAGACACGCCATCGACACCCTTGCTGTGTGAGGACGTGCATTGTCCTGTTGGAAGAACTGCAGTTCAGGATGTGCAGCAAACATTGGAACAACATGAGGACGAAGAACATCATCTCTATACACGACAGCAGTTTCACGTTGTCGGAAGACATGAAGCTGTGACCTGTGGTTGTAACTGAACGCTCCCCGCGTAACGTTCATTACGTCTGTCAGCATGTGAAAGATGGAAGCGAGACTCATCTGAAAAGAAAACTTGGCGCCACTGAGCACGTCGCCAACGTTGATGTTGCCGGGCCCACTGTAAACGTCGTTGACGGTGTTGTCGTGTCAATATTGGCCCTACATATGGACGTCGACAGTGGAGTCCTCCATCCCGTAGTCGACGTCTAATGGTATCGGCGGATACTGGTCCTCTTGGTCCCTGAACTAAGGCTGCTGTTCTTGATGCTGCTTGAATACGGTTCCTTAGATGAGTGACCCGGATGAACCGATCTTGTGCAGGAGTTGTCACTCTTGGTCGACCGGAACGTGGACGATCAGCAACGACCCCTGCCAGCCGGTAACGTTGGGCAAGTCGTGTGATGGTGGTGAGATGACATCCAACTTGTCTGGCTACATCGGTTGCAGAGATACCGCCTTGCAACATTCCAAGGGCCACTCCTCTTTGCACAGTCGAAAGTCTTGGCATCGTTTGCGTAAAGTGTACACCTTCTAGAGCGAACAACGAATGTTTTTCTGACACAGCCCTTTATAAAGGATGCCTTAGAGTGACAATCCACGTGTTTCACCAACACCTGTCAATGCACGTGCACAATTCATGGTTTAACTTCACTGTGGTTGCGTTTGTGCGAATGTTTAGTATGGACACCAATCTGTATGACATTACATCACCTGGACTCATTACATCATTTTACCATCATCTTTTCTAACATGCGAATGGTTACTATTCTGAAATTTCGTTTTTTCGGAACTTGCGTTTCTTTTGCTGTTCAGTATATTTCATAATAAATAGTTTGATTCGGAGAAGGCAAGGAAGGATTGGGGTGGGGTGGATTGATTTGAATTGCGTGCGAGTGAGCGTTTAAATGAAGACACTTTATTGATGGAATTCTTGCATCGGGATGATATACAGTTGATTTTATTTTTGTCCTACATCGACGAACCTATGAAATGCTATATAATTTGTCTAATTTTCTGAGACACAACTCTCTGTGCGACTCCTGCTTACAGTGCAGACGTCTGAAACTTCAGCTTGTTCAGTTTTCAATCAAGCATTGCTACAGACTTTTCAAGCATTGCAAATATACATTTCAGTATAACACATAAGATTTTCAAAAGGAATTGAGTGGTTTAGCCAATACTTTAATTAGTTGTTCAGCGCCTAACAGCTACCGGGGCCAAGAAGTTGAGAAATGATTTAAAACAAAACGTAGCCGGATGACATGGGATAATAATGTAAAAAGCGCCTTGAGCATCACATCGTGATGGAGTTGGCGCTATATAAATATCCATTATTATTATTTTTTATTATTATTTAACTAAAAGTAAAATGATAATAATCTTTTGTTTTGCTTCTTTTGAAATTTAAATACTTGCACAGTTGTAAGGGTCGTGTAATACATCTACGCTTATAGATTCTGACTTTGGTCAGCTTGAATAAAGTGTCAATGAAAAATTTGAAATACATAATTATGGCGAATTTCAACCCTTTTTCATTCAATTTAATCCCCGACTCATTAACTGATTAAATGAATGTTCATTTACATCATCATTCAATCTGTTAATGGCGTAACTAGGGTCAAATTTGCAGGGGCACTAGGCGTGCACTACTTTTTTCGAGGGGGTGGGGCGGGGCATGTCAAAAAGAGAAAATAATACATGTAACAGATATTGATCTGGTATGGTGCGGAGTTAAAGCGCCCTTCAGAGTCGGTACTTTCATACTCGCTTACGAGAACTACAATTATTGCGTCTGAGAAATTTGAGGTTCAAAACGTGCTGATTTCAAATGCATTTCCGTACTTTCTGAATACAAAGAGTATGGAGACATTTTTATATATTACATAATTGTTATGATTTAATTGATAAATGTGTATTTAGGTTAATTTGTAAAGATAGAATTACCAATGAAACGATCCCATTATATATGCTTGTGCTTACATGTACCTTCGAATACGTAACGTGGGCCTATACATAGTATTTGCTTCTTGAGAAATTCATTGTTTTGTCGATCTTGTGTTACACTAATGGGAGTTTCTTCATTTCCCTAAATGATTGATCAAGTCGTAGAGTAAGGACCAAAGTGACTTTGTTATTGTTTAGGGAACAATCTGTAGTAAATAATTAGAATACACCTTATTGCATGGATTTAGGGTTGACATGTTAGATCTAGTGTACATATAATTTTACATGTTGAGGTACATGCCTAACCAGTTTGTAGAATTATTGTCTTACATCTCGTTCCCTTTTTTTGTTCTCTTTTCCTAAAGTTTTTACGGAGTGATTGGAGTATGTATATGACCTTTGCGACTGAACCAGTTTGTAGAATTATTGTCTTACATCTCGTTCCCTTTTTTTGTTCTCTTTTCCTAAAGTTTTCACGGAGTGATTGGAGTATGTATATGACCTTTGCGACTGAACCAGTTTGTAGAATTATTGTCTTACATTTCGTTCCCTTTTTTGTTCTCTTTTTCTAAAGTTTTCACGGAGTGATTGGAGTATGTATATGACCTTTGCGACTGAACCAGTTTCAGAAAAATAAGTCAAGAGACACTCCCATGGAAACATCTGTCGAACTTTGTTTAATTTTGCGATCTCAGTGACAACAATTACAATACATGTCCACTCGTTTGAATGTCAGAGTCTAATAAAGATAAACATTTGAAACTAATAGCCCTCTAAAATGGTTTACAAAAATTAAAATGAAGCCCCACCGAGACTTTCATTATTTGCAAGAAATTCTAAAACGGTTTATAAGCAGTGTTTGATTAATGCCCTTTTAAGTAATGCTTGATTGTTGTTTTACTAATCTGAGAGATTACCAAATGTATATGCCCCCACTACATTTGAGGGAGTGTTTAAAACTGGTCCAATAGCATGACTTTCTTGACTTCCAACTTTCAGCATTTTTTTCCTTATTTATGTTTGTGTTTTGTTTCCACACTGGGCCAATATGTAGTACCACAAGTTATCATCTTCAGTGGTCACTGGCTGCTGCGAGCCAATAGTTGCTTCAATACCGTCATATACTTTTCATTGAATAAGACTTACCGCAATAGAGCGGACGAACTCTTCAAGCCAGCAATCGAGGTTGCCATGTCGTTCACCCAAAGTCACTCTTCAAGGAACACAATGGTCTCAAATATGCCTTTGAGTAGTGAACTACAAATAGTATATGTGTGGCAACTTCAAAGACATCTGACGAAGACAATGCCTTGTAATATTTAAGACAATAATTGAGACACAAAATAAGTCTTGACAGTTAATTCTATGAAAAAAGGAGATAACAGGAAAATTGGTAAATATGCACTAAACATAGACCTATAATTTAGAATCATTACAGTTTAGACTCTACCACATGCAATTTTTTGGATTGTATTTGGAGAAACTTAGTTTTAAAGGGAAGTTCTTAAATTAACAAATTATTAGCTAAAAACTTACTTGGTGTGAAGTTGGTAAACGTATTATTTAGTCTTAAGTGCTTTCATCTTAGAGAAAACAGGAATTTTAATGTCAAATTTACCATAAAACGTTGTCAGACGGTAACTTTTTGTAAAACATAAAAAAAATTAAAAACATCATTTTTTGTTGTTTTGTCGAAAAACGTGATCATAGTATTTCGTGAAAACTAGAGGAATAAAATGAATGTACTTTATCAAATACCGGTTGTATCTTCCATTTAATACCGGCCATGTTGTATCTTCCCTTTAATACCGGCCATGTTGTATCTTACCTTTAATACCGGCCATGTTGTATCTTCCCTTTAATACTGGCCATATTGTGTCTTCCCTTTAATACCGGCCATGTTGTGTCTTCCCTTTAATACCGGCCATGTTGTGTCTTCCCTTTAATACCGGCCATGTTGTATCTTCCCTTTAATACCGGCCATGTTGTATCTTCCCTTTAATACCGGCCATGTTGTATCTTCCCTTTAATCCTGGCCATGTTGTATCTTCCCTTTAATACTGGCCATGTTGTATCTTCCCTTTAATACCGGCCATGTTGTATCTTCCCTTTAATACCGGCCATGTTGTGTCTTCCCTTTAATACCGGCCATGTTGTGTCTTCCCTTTAATACCGGCCATGTTGTATCTTCCCTTTAATACCGGCCATATTGTGTCTTCCCTTTAATACCGGCCATGTTGTGTCTTCCCTTTAATACCGGCCATGTTGTGTCTTGCCTTTAATACCGGCCATGTTGTGTCTTCCCTTTAATACCGGCCATGTTGTATCTTCCCTTTAATACCGGCCATGTTGTATCTTCCCTTTAATACCGGCCAAGCTGCATCTTCCCTAATACCGGCCATGTTGTATCTTCCCTTTAATACCGGCCATGTTGTATCTTCCCTTTAATACCGGCCATGTTGTATCTTCCCTTTAATACCGGCCATGTTGTATCTTCCCTTTAATACCGGCCATGTTGTATCTTCCCTTTAATACCGGCCATGTTGTATCTTCCCTTTAATACCGGCCATGTTGTATCTTCCCTTTAATACCGGCCAT
The DNA here is from genome assembly GCA_029582265.1 of Zoroaster sp. YZ-2022. Classification (NCBI taxonomy): domain Eukaryota; kingdom Metazoa; phylum Echinodermata; class Asteroidea; order Forcipulatida; family Zoroasteridae; genus Zoroaster; species Zoroaster sp. YZ-2022. Next base: position 37,586,245 of record CM055828.1, read on the forward strand.
GTTGTGCTTTAATCATGTTGTATCTTCCCTTTAATACCGGCCATGTTGTGTCTTCCCTTTAATACCGGCCATGTTGTATCTTACCTTTAATACCGGCCATGTTGTATCTTCCCTTTAATACCGGCCATGTTGTGTCTTCCCTTTAATACCGGCCATGTTGTATCTTCCCTTTAATACCGGCCATGTTGTATCTTCCCTTTAATACCGGCCATGTTGTATCTTCCCTTTAATACCGGCCATGTTGTATCTTCCCTTTAATACCGGCAATGTTGTATCTTCCCTTTAATACCGGCCATGTTGTATCTTCCCTTTAATACCGGCCATGTTGTATCTTCCCTTTAATACCGGCCATGTTGTATCTTCCCTTTAATACCGGCCATGTTGTGTCTTCCCTTTAATACCGGCCATGTTGTGTCTTCCCTTTAATACCGGCCATGTTGTGTCTTCCCTTTAATACCGGCCATGTTGTATCTTCCCATTAATACCGGCCATGTTGTATCTTCCCTTTAATACCGGCCATGTTGTATCTTCCCTTTAATACCGGCCAAGCTGTATCTTCCCTTTAATACCGGCCATGTTGTATCTTCCCTTTAATACCGGCCATGTTGTATCTTCCCTTTAATACCGGCCATGTTGTATCTTCCCTTTAATACCGGCCATGTTGTGTCTTCCCTTTAATACCGGCCATGTTGTATCTTCCCTTTAATACCGGCCATGTTGTATCTTCCCTTTAATACCGGCCATGTTGTGTCTTCCCTTTAATACCGGCCATGTTGTATCTTCCCTTTAATACCGGCCATGTTGTATCTTCCCTTTAATACCGGCCATGTTGTGTCTTCCCTTTAATACCGGCCATGTTGTGTCTTCCCTTTAATACCGGCCATGTTGTATCTTCCCTTTAATACCGGCCATGTTGTGTCTTCCCTTTAATACCGGCCATGTTGTATCTTCCCTTTAATACCGGCCATGTTGTGTCTTCCCTTTAATACCGGCCATGTTGTGTCTTCCCTTTAATACCGGCCATGTTGTATCTTCCCTTTAATACCGGTCATGTTGTATCTTCCCTTTAATACCGGCCATGTTGTGTCTTCCCTTTAATACCGGCCATGTTGTGTATTCCCTTTAATACCGGCCATGTTGTGTCTTCCCTTTAATACCGGCCATGTTGTGTCTTCCCTTTAATACCGGCCATGTTGTATCTTCCCTTTAATACCGGCAATGTTGTGTCTTCCCTTTAATACCGGCCATGTTGTATCTTCCCTTTAATACCGGCCATGTTGTATCTTCCCTTTAATACCGGCCATGTTGTATCTTCCCTTTAATACCGGCCATGTTGTATCTTCCCTTTAATACTGGCCATGTTGTATCTTCCCTTTAATACCGGCCATGTTGTATCTTCCCTTTAATACCGGCCATGTTGTATCTTCCCTTTAATACTGGCCAAGTTGTATCTTCCCTTTAATACCGGCCATGTTGTATCTTCCCTTTAATACTGGCCATGTTGTGTCTTCCCTTTAATACCGGCCATGTTGTATCTTCCCTTTAATACTGGCCATGTTGTGTCTTCCCTTTAATACTGGCCAAGCTGTATCTTCCCTTTAATACCGGCAATGTTGTATCTTCCCTTTAATACTGGCCATGTTGTATCTTCCCTTTAATACTGGCCAAGCTGTATCTTCCCTTTAATACCGGCAATGTTGTATCTTCCCTTTAATACCGGCCATGTTGTATCTTCCCTTTAATACCGGCCATGTTGTATCTTCCCTTTAATACCGGCCATGTTGTATCTTCCCTTTAATACCGGCCATGTTGTATCTTCCCTTTAATACCGGCCATGTTGTATCTTCCCTTTAATACCGGCCATGTTGTATCTTCCCTTTAATACCGGCCATGTTGTATCTTCCCTTTAATACCGGCCATGTTGTATCTTCCCTTTAATACCGGCCATGTTGTATCTTCCCTTTAATACCGGCCATGTTGTATCTTCCCTTTAATACCGGCCATGTTGTATCTTCCCTTTAATACCGGCCATGTTGTGTCTTCCCTTTAATACCGGCCATGTTGTATCTTCCCTTTAATACCGGCAATGTTGTATCTTCCCTTTAATACGGGCAATGTTGTATCTTCCCTTTAATACTGGCCATGTTGTATCTTCCTTTTAATATTTGGTATAATGAGGTTGTAAGTTACCAATGATCAGACGAATCTGTCAAAGTAAAATATACATAACAGCAAAAGAAACGTCACCCCCTAAATTTTGATAAGTCTGAGAACGTGTTTAGCTTATGTGTCCTCGGACGTCATGCATGACGAATTTTGAGGTCAACCAAATTTACCACATTGTGTTCGTGTTACACTCCATACTCATAATATTCTTCATTAAACAAATTATATTAATTATAAAATGAAAATAATAAATATTTTTAGGGGTGACGTTTCTTTTGCTGTTATGTATACATTGTGTGACCTTTGCTATGTCGTAGTTATGCGACCATATTTATGAACCAAATATTAGCCCCGGCGATATGTAATATTGCAATTCAAGCAATTTAACATGTCTGCGGGCCCGTGTTGCATTCGAAATCCCAGGAGAAAGTGCTCCTAGATAATTTACACCTACATGCTTAAAAGCAATGTGTCAATGTCCTATATTACGTTTGATGACATTGGACTGATTAAATAAATCAATCAATTTTTATTGTATGTATTCACTGTATGAAAGTTTATATTGATAAGTTTCATAATTCATCATTCAAATAATTACTTGTGTATACTGTGCGATACGTTGCTGTTATATATTGTTTTTAACATTGAAATAAATGTCATTTCTATATCACTGATCAACCCGCTCCTCAACAGGAGCAATACTTGAATGGTTTGCCATGTCAAAAACCAGCATTATCAAATGAATAGTTGGACCTCTTTTGTGATGCTTCGTACTTAAATATTGGTTTTAGGATTTGAGGCTTTGCATGGTGGAGATAGATACTTGAGTTCGTTCGGGTGACACCATATAATGATCTCTTCTTGGAAGAAGTGATGGCTCTGAGAAGAGCCGGTTGGTTTGTTCTCAACGTTTTGACTAGTCTCATTTTTGGTTTTAGGAGCCAGGCAAGACGACATGGTTAGCTCCCAGGGCAGGGCGATCACATCGCACCTAAAGTCGTAGGGTTTCGAACCCTCCTGCCCCACTAAGACTGAACAAACATTATAACTAAGCGAAGCCCTTGGCCTAGACTTGATTTCAAGTCTGAGATCGCGGTTATTTTTGTCTGCATCAGCCACGCAAAACGCCGTTTACCCCTACTGGCTTCACATCCCTAACTCGCGATCTCAGACTTGACGCTCTTGTGTTTGTGGGATATTCATGTATTCATAGCTAAAATTTACATAATAATACGGATGCTAGAGAGATGGCCAATCAGGAGGCCACACAAACCTTGTAGGCCGCGTCTATTACTAACAGGTTACACTCGCTTAAAATTCTTTCTGTAAAGACTGTAATATTCATTCGATATTAAATTTGTATAGTGCTTGGTACGTAAATAGTATTTGAAATGATAGGTAAATTTAATGAGATCTTAGAGTTGTAAAAAAGCACAAAATAAAATACATAATTCCTTCTCTACAAAAAACGTCTTACCTACAGTTTAAATGGAATCGTTGAGTACATCTCCTCCAACTGCATGTAGAAGTTTAGTTTGAATATTCATGTTATGGAAGGCTTTCCGACCAATCAGATTGTTCCGTCCACTTTTGGACTAATTCGCAATAGGGTGTGTACAAACCGACGAACAACATTCCCAAGTCTGTGATCGAAGGTTAATGTCGAAGGTTAATACACAAGAGGGCGCTATTTAATGCGATACTGCAGAGCCGTATTGGCTTCAGGCAGACATAAAACCACGATCACAGACTTGGAACCAAGTCTACCCTTGGCCAAGCTTACAATCAGGGCCAAAGCCAAACTAACATGCAAGGCCGAAGCCAAACTAACATGCAGGCCGAAGCCAAACTAACATGCAAGGCCGAAGCCAAACTAACATGCAGGACCGAAGCCAAACTAACATGCAGGACCGAAGCCAAACTAACATGCAAGGCCGAACCCAGACTGACTAACATACCCGCAGCCGAAGCTGAAATACAAACAACGCACAAATTTAGGGTGCATTCCAAAATTATGTCATCATCTGGGGCTAACAATTTTAAAACGTCTCTAAAAACTTGCTGAAAAACGAACAACGATGTCTGCAAACGTGACATGAAGGCCAGCGACATCAAGCCAACGGATACAGTCAGTAGGACCATCGGCTTGTCAACTCTGTATACGGTACGGGCACTGCTACACCGAGAGACGGACGGCTGGTCAATCTCGACGACGGGGACCACCAGGGCTTGACTACACAGGATGTCTGGACGAGGCCAGAGTGTGTATCAGACCGCACTAGCTAAGCGAACCAATGGTCATATCGACGCGCTGCACTATTGGTTCAACGAACGAGACACTTCTCTGAGATCAGGAAATCTCAGGGTTTATATAGGAATCTGAGGCCTAGGAATGAATAAAACATTAGCCTAGTTTAGCGTCCTAGCCAATCCTAGTAAGCAGGAGGTTGTAGGTTCGAATCCCGCCTGAGTCGCCTGTGAAGTTTTTTTTCCACAGACACTAGGAAAGCACTGAGTATAACGTCGGTGTAGGGCAAAATTAAATCAATTGTTTATCACCTGACGCAAGAATTTCATCAAACTATAAATATCGCGGCACCCACTGCTATATAGGATTCCAGCCAGCCGGCCGGCCAGCCGGCCAATCGACATCGGGCAAGTCTCGGTGGTTTTTTCCACAGACACTCGGAAAGCACCGAGTGTACAGTGCTGTACACACGTCGGTGTAGGGCAAAATTAAATCAACTAAATTGTTGTGTGTGAAATTACATTTCAGGAATTGAAAACAGGGATGGGTTTTATGTTTATAACAAATCTCCCGTGGTATACAGTTAACATTAATAATGTCAATGGGGCCAGTACTACAACCGTGTTTGCGTATGTAACGACCTATTCAGGCTGTTCATTTAGAGAAACTTTTTTAATGGATGCAATAATGGAGCTTCCCGGAAGGCTCTCAATCTCATTAAGTCACACGTCACTACAATATTCACGCCCGGCCTAATGCTTCTATTTAAACTTCATTGTACGTCTCTCTGTGATCGCTGAGTGTACTTTGTATGGCTACAGTAGGACTGCCAATACTTCATTTACCACAATGGCATTCCTGCAGTAGAATGGATTTGTATCGCATGCATGAATTATAATTCATTTGGACGCGGTTCCGTCTGTGTACATGACTTGCTTCCAGATTCTCTTAATTAATGTGTACCATCAAAATGAAAAATTCTACCGAAGATGATTATTTTGATCTACTTTTCAACGAGCCTTGTCCAAATAACATCGTTTGCCTTCTTGAAGTTACTGTCATTATCGCTGTAACATTTTGCAGTTTATTTATGAATTTTGTGCATTTGCTCGTCTTATTGTTGTCACCGTCACTTCGTAACAGTGACGTCATGGATGCTTAATGATATCACTGTCCAGCGCAGACTTCCTGATAGGTTTGGTATCATCTGTGGCTATATACCCATCTGCTACTCGTCTAGCTAATCAGGAATCATGGCCTTACGGGGACACTGTCTGTCTAATCACGGCATTCCTTACCCAAGTAGGAATCACAATGTCTGGTATTACCTTGACGTTGTTGAGTCTCGAACGCTACATAGCTGTTGCACATGCTCTGAAGTATTCCCGCTTGGTAACCAAGAAAAACACGTTGATTTGTATCGCTATAACCTGGATTGTTCCTACATCAGCATACTCCACCATCTTTGTTGGCTTTCCTGGTCATGTCTACTACCCTACGTTATTCGTGTGCCTACCGATGTTCTTTGATAATCCCTTCTTTACTATTACTCGTGGTATCACTGCCTGGATTGCTCATCATCTTGATAACTTCCTTCATTGTCAGAAAAAAACTTTCCACCGAGTTCCGGGGAAGTGACTCTACCAACAACACATCGAACGTCAAATTACCTCAGTCAAAAATAAAGATCAAAACCTTCCGAATGGTCCAGGTAATGGCAACGACTTTTGTCATATGTTATCTGCCTTTTTTCTCTTTGTATTTTATTTCCACATTGGGGCATGTTGTAGTACCACAAGTTATCATCTTCAGTGGTCACTGGCTGCTGCGAGCCAATAGTTGCTTCAACGCCGTCATATACTTTTCCACGAATAAGACTTACCGCAATAGAGCGGACGAACTCTTCAAGCCAGTAATCGAGATTGCCATGTCGTTCACCCAAAGCCACTCTTCAAGCAGCACAATGGTCTCAAATATGCTTACGAGTAGTGAACTACAAAAAACATGTGTGGCAACTTCAAAGACATCTAATGAAGACAATACCTTGTAATATACTACTCAAAACAATTTAGGGAACACCGGAATAATCTCAGTTAAAGCAAGATCATTTATTTCAGATAAACACAATGTTTCACAGAATTGATGAGAAACAACTGCACAATCAAACAGATGATAAAGGATGCATGTAGTGATTACACATTTCATGACATTATTACTGAAAGGTTCATGGAACATTTCAAACCTATTTGATGTTAAAAATCCGGTGGTCCCTAAATTGTTTTGAGTAGTATATTTAAGACAACAATTGAGACACAAAATATGTCATGACAGTTAATTATGTGAAAAAAGTAGGTAATATAGGAAAATTGGTAAACATGTACTAAACATAGACCTATAATTTAGAATCATTACAGTTTAGACTCTACCATATGCAATTTTTGGATTGTATTTGGAGAAACTTAGTTTTAAAGGGAAGTTCTTAAATTAACAAATTATTAGCTAAAAACTTACTTGGTGTAAAGTTGGTAAACGTATTATTTAGTCTTAAGTGCTTTCATCTTAGAGAAAACAGGAATTTTAATGTCAAAATTATAAAAAACATTGTCGGACGGCAACGTTTTATAAAACATTAAAAACATTAAAAACATCAGCTTTTCGTTTTCTCTAAAAACGTGATCATATTATTTCGTGAAAACTAGAGGAATGAAATGAACGTACTTTATCAAATACCGGTTGTATTGTACCTTTAATACCGGTAATGTTGTATCTTCCCTTTAATACTGGCCATGTTGTATCTTCCCTTTAATACTGGCCATGTTGTATCTTCCCTTTAATACTGGCCATGTTGTATCTTCCCTTTAATACCGGCAATGTTGTATCTTCCCTTTAATACCGGCAATGTTGTATCTTCCCTTTAATACCGGCAATGTTGTATCTTCCCTTTAATACTGGCCATGTTGTATCTTCCCTTTAATACCGGCAATGTTGTATCTTCCCTTTAATACTGGCCATGTTGTATCTTCCCTTTAATATTTGGTATAATGAGGTTGTAAGTTACTGATGGTCAGATGAATCTGTCAAAGTAAAATACATTGTGTGACATTTGCTATGTGGTAATTATACGACTATATTTATGAATAAAACATTAGCACCAACAACATGCAATATTCCAATTCAAGCAAGTTTTGCCATTTCGGGCCCGAATTGTATTGGAAATCCCAGGAGAAAGTGCTCCTAGATAATTTACACCTACATGCTTAAAAGCAATGTGTCAATGTCCTATATTACGTTTGATGACATTGGACTGATTAAATAAATAAATCAATTTTTATTGTATGTATTCACTGTATGAAAGTTTATATTGATAAGATATTCATAACTCAAATAATGACTTTTGTATAACTGTGCGATACGTTGCTTTTATACATTGAAATGAAATTGTCATTTCTATGTCATTGCTATGTCATTGATCAACTATTCACTCCTCAACAGGAGCAATACTTAGTTTGTCATGTCAAAAACCAGCATCATCAAATGAATAGTTGAAGCTCTTTTGTGATCCTTCATACTTCAAGAATTAGACCGAAGGGTAAATTTTTTTCTATTATATCAACTAGTTCACTATAGTACTGTACGTAGAAATTTGAATGGATGATGACGAATCATAATCTTTGTTTTTCGATCTGCAAACCCTCAAAACAAAATCGTAGCTTGCAAAAGAAACATTCCTATTAGTGTTCATATACGTGACGTCAGTCAATTGTCTACGTCATTTGTCAATGAAAAGCTCTAGTTAGCCCCACACAAAATCTACACTCATGTCCTGCGACCATCAACTATACCTATTAAACCTATTAAGGACCTTGGATATTAACAAAAGACAACCCATGAAAAGTTGCAAGGACATGAAAGTATCATTCTATTATCATTGTAGGAACCTGTGTCCTTTCTCTTTGATTGTACCACGCATATTGCATATATTATATTCAGAAAATAAATCCGGCGGGAACCAGCCCAAAACGGGAGATAAATGGAGTGACCTCCCTAGCGTGTTTTATTATATCATTTCTCATAATCTGCTGTTGTTTGGATAGCCCACCCGCACGACAAAAACCTGTTTTGCAAGCAAATTGTTGTGTGTGAAATTACGTTTGAGGAATTGAAACTTTTTGCCACATACCAGTACTCATTTGAGTACCAAACCTTTCCCACAAGTATAGACCTATAATACATGTCAAAATAAATATAAATACAAATTTTACTGATTGACTTGATCATGTAACGTTTGGCGGAATGTCTTGCTCCATTGATTAATCAAGTCCAACATTGGCTGGAATCACACTGGTAATATTGAATTGGCTAATGACCCACTGGCACACACACCCACTGGCTGTTTCTTATTCTCTATCAAGGCAAGCATGAAAAAATTAGGTCTTATGTATGGAATTCCATTACTATGGAATTCCATTACTGCCATTTAAACGGCGCATGTATGGCGATGATGGTTTGGTCCCTAGCCGTTTGCGCCGTCAACGGCGCATAGTCGCGTCGTGCCGTCGCATAGTCGCGTCGTGCCGTCGCATTGTCGCGTCGTGCCGTCGCATAGTCGCGTCGTGCCGTCGCGTCGTGCCGTCGCATAGTTTTGTACTGCTTGTATAGGGCCGTCGCATTGTCGCGTCGTGCCGTCGCATTGTCGCGTCGTGCCGTCGCATAGTCGCGTCGTGCCGTCGCATAGTCGCGGCGTGCCGTCGCATTGTCGCGTCGTGCCGTCGCATAGTCGCGTCGTGCCGTCGCATTGTCGCATTGTCGCCCCGTACCACCAGTTTGACTGAATTATCCAGTGCTTGCCAATAGGTGGCGCTGTCACTTGACTTCAGAGGTACTCTCACCTTTTTCCCGCGACGACGAATAAGTCTCAAAGACAAAGTAAAGATGGATGTTATTTTACGCCAGTTGGGTCTGGAACAGCTGATACAGGAGTTTGAAGAGAACGGGTATGTTACTATGTACTTGTTACGTGTTTATTTAAGGAAACCGGTCAAAAAGGGGTAAAATGTTGTTGCTTAACCCTAGGCCTTTCCTAGACGTATGAATGTTGACCGTTAGCCACTAGGGTAATTCCCACTAAGACAGTCGTTTTCCCGGTTGATAGCTGCAAATTAAAAATCTATTTAACATGTTAATCCATGTCGCTTCAGAAAACAATTGATAGTTTACTGAGTTTGCTTCAAACGGCTAGTAAGAGTTTAAAATTGGGGAAGAGTGCAGTGGCGATCGCATACTGCACTTTCCTAAGTTACACATCCTAACAGTCACAGACCAGACAGTCTGACAGTATTTAATTTTGACCGAAACAGTCATTGTTCGTGGACTATTGCAATTTAAAGCAAACTAAGAGCTATCCAGAACCGGAAAACGATTGCACAGTGGTTTAAGATCGAGACATTTCGTCAAAAATGTTTTTAATTTCTATCCTTGGGATAGAAGTTTCAATAAACCTTTCGACATTCTCAATGCATCATGGGAAACTGTTTACAAAGTATATGCCTATGGCGCAACATGAAAGTCATGAAAGTCATAAAAAGTCGTGAAGAGTTGGCGACTTACGTGTAGCGCCGTGTACTGGTACACAAAACGCTACTTTCCCATGATGCATTGAGAATGTCGAAAAGGTTTATTGAAAACTTCTCTCCCAAGGATAGAAATTAAAAACATTTTTGACGAAATGTCTCGGTCTAAACCACTGTGCAATCGTTTTCCCGGTTCTGGATAGCTCTTAGTTTGCTTTAAATTGCAATAGTCCACGAACAATGACTGTTTCGGTCAAAATTAATACTGTCAGACTGTCTGGTCTCTGTGACTGTTAGGATGTGTATACTTTAGGAAAGAGTGCAGTATACGATCGCCACTGCACTCTTCCCCAATTTTAAACTCTTACTAGCCGTTTGGAAGCAAACTCAGTAAACTATCAATTGTTTTCTGAAGCGACATGGATTAACATGTTAAATAGATTTTTTAATTTGCAGCTATCAACCGGGAAAACGACTGTCTTAGTGGGAATTACCCTTAGTGGCTAACGGTCAACATTCATACGTCTAGGAAAGGCCTAGGTTAAGCCTTAACATTTTACCCTTTTTGACCGATTTCCTTTAAATAAACACGTAACAAGTACATAGTAACATACCCCGTTCTCTTCAAACTCCTGTATCAGCTGTTCCAGACCCAACTGGCGTAAAATAACATCCATCTTTTACTTTGTCTTTGAGACTTATTCGTCGTCGCGGGGAAAAAGGTGAGAGTACCTCTGAAGTCAAGTGACAGCGCCACCTATTGGCAAGCACTGGATAATTCAGTCAAACTGGTGGTACGGGGCAACAATGCGACAATGCGACGGCACGACGCGACTATGCGACGGCACGACGCGACAATGCGACGGCACGACGCGACTATGCGACGGCACGACGCGACTATGCGACGGCACGACGCGACAATGCGACGGCACGACGCGACAATGCGACGGCCCTATACAAGCAGCACAAAACTATGCGACGGCACGACGCGACGGCACGACGCGACTATGCGACGGCACGACGCGACAATGCGACGGCACGACGCGACTATGCGACGGTACGACGCGACTATGCGCCGGCACGACGCGACTATGCGCCGTTGACGGCGCAAACGGCTAGGGACCAAACCATCATCGCCATACATGCGCCGTTTAAATGGCAGTAATGAAATTCCATAGTAATGGAATTCCATACTTATGCAAGACGGACTTACTGGTTTACACATGAATATCAAACCCACTCAGCTATATCACAGGATTCGCCGCTGCGGACGCTGTGCACATGTTCACGACAGAGCCGTTTGCATTGACGGCTCAATCCGACAAACCTGACGTATGCGAGAACGTACTGCTACAACTATACGAGGCATATCGCTGGCTGAGAGTGCATACGCCCTCTATCTGTGGATTTAATTCATGTGGATTGCAATGTATCGTGTACAAATAATTATAATGTTATTGAACCGTCTTGGGGCAAGACTAGTGAATAAGGTGTGCGGGATCTGCTACATTTTGTAGTTTGTTATAAGTGTTTTGGTTATGGCTGGCGCGCTTCGTTGCATAAAGACGAGAATTTCAGTTTGGCAAATGTTAGCTCATAGTTTGTCATTCCACTGGAGAAAAATCTAGAACAAAGCATTTTCATGATAGAGTAACATCGTCTTGAACCCAGAATAAAATGCTGTAAAAGGGACCGTGTTTAAACCAAACACAAGTCATAACAAATCATTTACACCATTTACTAGTTTTATGTAAAACCATGATCAATTATGTTGAGATTACCAACAGTGTATACATGCATATTTGTATTTAGGCAGTGTATTGAGCTAAGCAGCAAGGAACAGTGCCAGGCCCGGCCTGTGCCAGTTAGCCTTAAGCCCATTAACGCCAGGTAATAACAGTTTTCCTCAATAGTTATTATCCCGCTTGGAAATTAAATAATTAAAGCACATCACATTATTATTAGATAATTTGCCATCTTGATTACTGTAGGCGAAATACTTAGGTACAGTCAGACACCCATATTAACCTATTTAGGCAAATATTTAATCACACCTTTTCTTCACATTTTTAGTCTTCAACGACGCGGCTCAGCACTGTATAAACCTGAGCTTTGGAGTATCATTGGATGTCTTGAGTGCAAACCCAAGACCTTCTACTTACTAGAGCAAACGCCAACGATGTTGCTCATTGACGAAGCTAGAAGCCGATCGTGGACTCGAATCCCGTCTTAGTCGTTTTGGGGTATTTGTTCTCGCTAAAAGTACGGTACTGCGTCTCTTCGGTAAAGAGAAACCATTGTAGGCCTACTAATTGTTTAAGAATAAATTTGAAGAATGATTTTTCCACCATTCTTCCGTCTCATATTTTCATTGTAATCTGTGTGAAATTACCAAAATGTACGGCTAACAATGACAGTATTGATTATCATAATATAGGCTAAGTTGAATAAGATTTGAAATAAATGAGGTAACTTATCGATAATGAAAAGAAGTAACACAATTGGCCCCTGTGGCACGGTGCTCAATTTTTGGTGTGATGAGATCTGTTTCAGATGTATGAAAGGTAGTTCACTCAACTTTAAATTGCTAAAAAAAAATTTGTTATTAAGCAATACTATTTATATTTCAAATAAATAAGCCTTACACCCAGAAGAAATTTCCACAAAGTAAAGGTTAACCACTAATATTAAAAACTGGTCTGAGATTGCTTCTCCAATGTTTCAATAGAAATTGTCAAAAACAGATTATTTTTATGTGACACAAGCCAAGTTGTGCACATCTTTATGAAACACTATTTCAGTGTCAGTTTGACAAGAGCATGCCCAACACTATGAAAAAAACAACAAACAAAAAAACACAACAACAACACCCTGTCATAAAGGTTGTCAAAATGCCTTGGCCACGGACGTGTTAACCCATATACAAATCTCTTCAGCTCAGTATGAGAACACGCTCACTATCCCTGTTAGACGTCACCAACCAGTACGCGCAGAAAACAATTAGCTGAATTTGAACTATATTAGTTATGATGTTATATGACATTTTCTTCAAATACCAGCACACATAACAAAACCCCATAACACTGACCATCTTGAAAGTATCAATGTTTTTGTATAATGCCGGTTGGTAATCATACCTAGCAACAACAAAAAATTCAGCTGAAGAGAGCTACCCACATGGGTCTATTCTTGGTCACATTGCAGGTATATTTCAACAGAAGATATGATATTATCAGACAAAATAAGTCCCCATAGGACCAGGTCGGGCGCAATAACGCCATGGGGTAGACGATAAATAAACTGAAAACACACCAGAATCAATATTAGCGATACTGAAGGAAAATTTCCAAGCGAAGGGATCGATCCTAAAACGATCAAGCTCACCAGGTTTCCCAGAAAGACACAACAGGTTACCCCGATGGTGATAGTAGGTTCGATCACGCAAGCAAAACCCTGGCAATAAGTTTTTTCCATTTTGACTGATAAGAATAATGTTCGTACAGATAAAATGTTTCTAATATACAGAGCTTTTTTGTTCAAAGAAAAATACGCTATGTTGACATTTCCACGACGTTTCCTGTGTGCATCTTAAAGGCGTAACAAATAATATATTTATCCTTTTACGCTATCGATTTTACTAGTCTAATTACTGCAACTTCATTTGCCAAGTTGTCCATAGGCTATATCCCGCATTCCAATTAAAAGGAACCATCCATTAGCGAAATGTTTACCTGTCGCCTCAACTTGCTAAACTCGTTCATTACTAATTGTTATAATTCTTTTCACCATGTTTCTTAGCGATGCTACATAATTAAATATAGGCCTACTATTATTTATAGGTAAGACAGAAGTCAAATGTCATCAAAAAAGATATTCCCTCTCAGACCACTAATTAATTACACGACACTGCAGCTGATTGTAGTAAGTTACACGAACGTACAATACCTCGCCATGATAAGACATTGCACCTTGCCAAAGGTAATTATTAAGTATAACTACACATTATTATTTAGAAATAGGAGAAATGTTGCTGCAACGGGGGAATTATTTTTGTAATATTTTATTTAGAAAACTTGTTTGCAAGTGCGCTTCCGTCAAGTTATTTTATTCCGTAAAAGAGCACACCTCTTCACCAAAATGTATCATGTCACACCTTATTGTAGCTCAAACAACTAGTGCAAAATTCGTAACCCAAAACGTTATTAGCAACTTAATCCGTCACAGTGTCGTCTCTTCTTTTGTAGCAATTTAGCGGGGTCGGTAACATACAATTTTTACGCAGGTATAAATGGTCTATATAAAATGAATTATACAGATTTTATACAGTCATGTACATTGAACTTTTAAATCACGTAACAACAATTTGGTTATCTTCTGCGATGGACTGTAACGCTATAATAATATCCATCCCACCGGTGACTTGTCCAATTGGACATGGCTGACAAACTGTGGATACGTGGTAGGAAACACACTTCACTGATCACCTAATTAACAGTAATTGTTAACAGAATTTGATTTCCTAGTAACACATAATGATAATGTCATCGAAGCTACATTTAAGTCTAGTTGGACGATAGTAATTAATATAGATAATCCTAACCTGACTCAAGTGACGTAGCTATGGGGCTGCGTGTGGACCGACGTACCCCCACGAAAATTCTTCTCTAATAGTGTCACCATCGTATATAGCTCCCCTTTGAAAACATCATGACATATGCCAATGATATTCTGCTCAATGTTAGTAATGCTAAAACGTAATAAGTCTTTAAACTATGGAGTATAAGATTCACCACCTTTAAGCTACTATTGAACAACATCATGACATATGCCACTGATAATCTGCTCAATGTTAGTAATGCTAAAACGTAATAAGTCTTTAACTACTATGGAGTATAAGATTCACCACCTTTAAGCTACTATTGAACAACATCATGACATATGCCACTGATATTCTGCTCAATGTTAGTAATGCTAAAACGTAATAAGTCTTTAACTACTATGGAGTATAAGATTCACCACCTTTAAGCTACTATTGAACAACATCATGATCACAGTTTACATAAAACTTAGTTGGTGTAAAGTTGATGATGGTATCAAACATCCATTGAAATATTTCTGTCTCGGGTGATATACTTGAAGTTAAATTTAAGAAATTATTTCCAAATGAATTTCTGTAATCCGAAGAACACAAATGTGTGCCTTTGTTTTTCTCTTCCTTTGATTATTTCATTGTAATTTTTGTAGTACTGAAAAATAATTGTTTTTGATTCTCAGCCCCCCCCCCCTAAAAATGTTCTGGATCCACCCATGACAATGCTTGACTTCCTTCCGGTTTTAAGGTTATAAGGTTATTTTACAGGAATAAACGCATAACCTTGTACAGTTCCGATTAAAAAACTATTATCAATATCATAATGTGTGCCCAGCTTGTAGTAGTACAGGTGTAATAATGGAAATAAATATTGATGCACTGTAGAGTGTCATTCGTTGACTAGGCATGACAATTTTGACCACCAATAGCCTTTTTTTATTTTATATTAGACCCATTGTTGATCATTTAACTAAACGATCCTGAGATAGCTTAACGATCCTGAGATAGCTTAACGATCCTGAGATAGCTTAATGACCCTGGAATAGATAAACGATCCTGGGATAGCTTAACGACCCTGGGATAGCTTAACGATCCTTGGATAGCTTAACGATCCTGGGATAGCTTAACGATCATGCGATAGCTTAACGATCCTGGGATAGCTTAACTATCCTGAGATAGCTTAACGATCCTGGGATAGCTTAACGATCCTGGGATAGCTTAACAATCCTGGGATAGCTTAACTGTCCTGGGATAGCTTAACGACCCTGGGGTAGCTTAACGATCATGGGATAGCTTAACGATCCTGGGATAGCTTAACGATCCTGGGATAGCTTAACGATCCTGGGATAGCTTAACGATCTTGGGATAGCTTAACGATCCTGGGATAGCTTAACGATCCTGGGATAGCTTAATGGAATAAAAGTCTTCATCTTATGGTCTTCACCGCAAGATAAAGACTGAGATCGTTGCCACAAAACAAAAAAACAAAAAACAAAAAACAGTGTCATTTATTATTGAAAAAGAGCTAGAAAGAATGTGAAAAATCCAATGTTTGAGAACGGATGATATTCCAACTTGGTATGTTAGTCCCCATGACGCAAATACAAACTTATACACTCTGATTGGTTCATTCCCGCGTGGCGCATACTTGCATACTTGGCGCATACTCGCATATTTTTTGGTTTCTTTAGTCCACTCTTTAACATTTTACGATAGTGGAATTTGGTAACTCACGTATGTTTTAATTATCAAACTAGCCTGTCAACATTTCATAATTTTTTCATCCCAATTTGAATAAATGAATACATGAATACTTTTAGGCCCACACTACGTGTTTTTTTTGACAAAAAGTTGCTGTCCGCCGGTAAATTTTAAGATGAAAACACTTCTTGAGATGATTGATACGAGAAATTATCTGTACACCAAGAGAGGTTTGAGATAAAAATTCGTGAATTTGATAATGGTTATTACCAGTGTTATACCCTATCGTTACTGAGACTGCCTATTTTGAATACGTTTCGTTAATTGGAATATCTGTATAGACATATTTGTGTTGGGCAAAAATCTAATCAAATCAATAGCCTATTTTAATATAGGTCATCGATATTATCCTATTAATTTTGGCGGGAAATTTGATCAACTTATTGTTCTTGGCACAACAAAGTCTTTCAGCAATGCGCATGGTTATCTGTTGTAGGCACTCGCGATCGGGGAATTTGTATTAATATTTGTAATTCTGCCTTGGCAATCTACCCTGATTTGAAACAGTGCTGGCCCTGATGTTTGAATTTATTTCACAATGGATGCAAATCTCCAACACATTCTTCAATACATTGATTTATTCCTTCATTATACAGTTTTTTTCCGGACAAGTGCTGAAGAGCTTTCTGGAAACTATCCTGTTACTTGTGTTTATTATTCGGTAGAAAAAATGGAAACAACAACTCCAATACCAGAACATCCATTAAGATGGCCGTTCTCAGTCATGAAAGTTTGAGGCGTTCTCAATAAGGATACACATTAAGCTTTCTGAACCGCTTGAAATGTGATGTTAGTTTACCGGTGATTAAGTGCTGGAGAACCTGGTAAACTTGATCGTTTTAGGATCGACTCTTTCGCTTTAAAATTGTCACGGTTATCTCTTGATTTCCCTCAGTATCGGTGATATGGGTTCCGTTTTGTGCCATTTTGTGCATCCATTCAGATATCACAGAATCGTGACCAACTATAGCGCCCTGTGGGAAACACTCCGTAATCTGGATATTGCTTTGTATCTGGATATTGCTTTGTATTTATGTTAGTAAAAGCCTTGTACAGTTGTAAGTAAAATTCTTAAGATATATTTTCTTCATAATGGTTCCTTTCTCAACTGTTTTCTTCATTTTTGTTAAAGAACATTCAAATAATAATTTATTTATTAATACGATGAAATTAGGTTTCTTGTTTTTGATTGTTGCGTTCAAATTAATTTCGAGGCAGTCATTGTTTCGTTCCTTTCATTCTCAATTACTTTTATTTAGTTCTATTTCGTTTTTTGGCATTCATGACTTCAATTATGTCATGTTTCGCACCTTTTCGCGATTGATGCATTCAAATTATCAATCATCGATGCGCAAACTTCTCCTTTTGTGTCGCTATCCAATTTCTTGATATTTAATGCCAATGTCAAACATTGGATAGTACCCAACAAGAATCTGAGTATCCCAACGGGGTCATCTTGCATAACAGATTTGTTCCCCATTGCAATATTTGATGATGATGATTTGAAATATTTATTTGGTGTTATTTATTATTTCCAAGTTATTCGTTCACATTTTCCCTTATGTATTACTTTCTTCACTCCTCCCTTTTTTTTGCGGGGGGGGGGGGGGGGTGGGGGGTGGGTTGCTTTCTTTAGCCTACAAAATTCTGTCGCGCAAGGCAAATGAGACAGTTAAGAAAGGAGTCTGTCCTAACATTTCATACCCAGCCCTTAGAATTGAAAGAAAACATGTGACAAATGAATGGCAATTGATGACATTGATTTCTTGATCAAATGCTTGCGACTGGTCTGGATGAAATTGAATGAACATAGCGACACTTTCAATTATAGAATGTACTTATTTTAGTGATGGGTTGAGTTACATGATGATAGAATGCTCAACTTATGAATTTGAATGTATCTTTTTACTGACTGAATGATGATGTAAAAGAGCATTCAATTTCAAATCAAATTGAATGAGTTGGGTATTAAATTTAATGAAAAAGGTTTAAAATTCGCCGGGAAAAACTATATTTGTGGCCGATAAGAATCATAAAGAATAGGTGAATGTGTGAATTTAAAAAAAAATATTGTGGTCAAAAAGCTGTAAACTATTTCCAATACTTGTTTTCTAAAGATATAGGCATAATTATTCAGTCTATTCTTCAAGTCTTTTTGAGATAATATAAAGGAATACAGTGGGTCGTACGAATAAAAACTATAACATTTGCTTTTACTTCAAAGTTTAAAATGTTTACTAACATCCGTATGAATACAAATGAAATACAAGCATTTGCTCATAATTATAACAGTTTTTGCCTTTTTTGTTTTGAATTGGCTAGAAAATGAGCATTTGTTTAAGTTCGAATTATTAAAAAGGAGTAGGCCTTATACTACACATTTCAAGCAAATGTCGCATGTTTTTCAACTAATCTAATAGTTGTGTACTATGAATGTCCCCTGGAGTATAACGATTTATGAACAAAGAAGGTATAGTGTCGAAAAAACAACAACTTCTGTAATCCATTTCTCAGTCAGCGGCGCACGAACAGCAAACAGCTTCAACTGTTTGTAAATATACATGTGTATCCATAAAACAACCAGTACCGGGTATAGTTTTTAACAAAAGGTTTTCATGATCGGTTGAGTGTCAATGAAGTCCTCGGTTGAGTTTTGTGTACAAATCCCAATGGACATACCTACAAAATTTAAGTCTAGCAACAACAGGGAAGACAAGAGGAAGTCCTTGGGTTACCTGCGTACACAAAGGGGTGAGTGTATGCGTTCAAAAACTATTTTGGGGTAAAAACCAAGCAGGTATCACGTATTATTCAAGAGTTGAAGTATTTGTCAGCAGATGTTTTCCAGTAAAAAACAACATTATCCATACGGAATATTTATAGCAGATGTGTGTACTCTATGCTTGAGAGCGTTCGAACAAAGGAAATCCTTTATTAAAGCGTAAGATTGCCTAAATATTGATTACAACGTATTTAGTAGATGCTGTCATTTGTTCTCTTCGAGACCGCCCTTCCCCATAGAGCTTAGCCTGATCAATCCTATGATGTATTTAACTTTATTTACATTTAAGCAATTACATTTTTAGAAATTGTGTTCCTTGCACTTTAAGTTCATACTTTAAAATGTAACTTTGTTTAGACCGATATCACTTGGAGAATCATGAAAGCTTAAATGGTATTCATATTTTCTGAAGAAAAATAATGCAAAATCAAGTCAGCCGGTCAACCAAGATTTATTTTGTTGACAATTAACTGAGTGCAGAATCACAATGCTAAAGCATGAATAAACATCTAAGTCATGTATAGTCCTTAATATAAAACAGATTTTACAAAATAAGTTTGACTGTATTTCCCTCTAAAATTATATCAGTCACCACGGAAGGAATAATTGTCCCAGCACTTCACACCACTATTACCTAAGCTTCAGTAAGGTGATATTTCATGTACAGTTCATAATTTTATTCAATTTATGTTTAATGCATTGTTGTAGTTTTTAGCAAGGATCAACTCAAAAAGGAAGCATATATTGTTACACCCAAACCTAAAAATATACAGGGAAGATCAATGCATGGGAAGTATGTATGGCTGAACATTAAAGGGAAATTACATCATTTGGTTATATTAGTAGTCTGCTTAATGTCTTTGAATAAAAATATACTTGAAATAACAGTCCTGTGAAACTAAAAACGTTGAGTCGTTAAGAAGAAAATGTTGGATATGCATTCGGAATTGTTTTGTGTATTCATTCTTTCTGATAAGTTTATTGGCAATAATGTATATTCTTTCAAATGACCTGAAAATGTTAAATAAAGTGAATGTACATCAACATCAGCTTTACATCATGTAAGTTTCATATTAAATTCAACGTTTGAATTTTTGTTGTACTTACAGTTGTATACATTATCTCGATTTCGTTCATTCTCAAAACAATTTGTTTCCCTCCGGTAGCGAAACCGAAGTCTCTCTCGCTCCAGTAGTCAATATTCTGTTGAAAGCGAACGCAGCCTACTTGTGTTGCCCAAGAGGGGAAGAGACGCTCTTGGCAATGAATCAGATCATATTATTCAATGATCTGACGTACTAGAGAATATTGACCTGTACCGCTTGGCTGGTATCCAAAAGTTGAATAAACGAATGTATGACATTTTGATGGTATCGCATGGCAATTAGAGTGAGTGGGCGTTTCTAAATATGGCTTAGACCTAATAAAAGCAAGGTCCTGGTATCATCTTTTCACTTCGTGTCACTGTTGAACCAAGCAACTCAATCTTTCTGATATTTCTGGTACGGCGACATTTCTACACTATTAGACATGGCAATTTATATGATTTTGGGAGTCATGCTGCTCGCTGTAGGTGTGAGCGGAGATAAGTACGTCAAAGGTGAGTTAGATAGTTCAATATATGACGAGCATGATTTTAAGGATAAATCACAACTCAAATATCTTACGGATTTCATTTACCGTGAATGTTATGTTTCTAAATAAATATTTCAAGAAAGAAGATGTGTGCATATATATATAGGCCTATGTTTATTTGCACGAAGCCCGACGCATTCAAGCAGTCAGCAAGTCCCACATACCAGATTAGCCTAATTCATGACAAAAACATGTTTAAATCCATCCGGAAATGTGAAGCTTCAAGGCAGTAAACACGTCTTTGGTGAAATGTTTGTAAATGCACCCATACTTTATAAGAGTCAAGAGATATTTACAGCAACCAACCTGTGAAAGTTTCAAATAAATTATTGAACTTTCCGGATTAATTCGGATGTGGAAATTGATCATCAGTCAATAATCAATTTTTATTCACATTCCCCAAAAAAATTACAAGATGTCAGACGGACTAACTTATCAGGATGTTTCATCTCAGGCCTAAACCAACATAAGATTTTGGATAATAATTCGCTCAGTTTATTTTTGGTTAATTACAAATGATTTACTTTTTCTTAAAGAAAGCCCCTAACTTTTATGAATTATGTTTGAAAATTCATTTGCAGTTTAAGCTATTGACCAAAGTAAGAATGAAAATACCATAGGCTAAACATAATAGCATAATAGTACGTAATTATTTGTCCCCTCGGGCGTCATGTCCAGACCCTACGTCATTTTTACGCCTTTGTTTCTTTAAGTTAACCTATCCTGCATTTTAGTTTGTACCTTGGAAAAACAATCGAGCGAGTTGTTTCATCACGGATCTCTGACCATGTTCGTGCTAATAACCTGTCGGACACATTTCAGTCAGCCTATAAACCATTTCATGGAACGGAAACTGCTCTTCTCCGCGTCAACAATGACATTTTATCTGCCATGGATGATGGAAAAATTGCTGCATTAGTTTTGTTAGACTTAAGTGCCGCTTTTGACACGGTCGATCACAAAATCCTTCTCTACCGCCTTCAATATCATCCTGGAATACATGACACAGCACTGGATTGGTGTAGGTCCTACCTTTTAAATAGGCCTCAGAATGTTTGTATTGGTAACGCTATCTCCGAGCCTATTATTCTTGACTATTCTGTACCCCAAGGCTCCATGCTCGGCCCACAGTGGTTTACTGTTTATACCTTTCCAGTTCGTGATATCATTTGAAGTATAATTTAAATTACCATGTCTACGCTGATGACACGCAGCTTTACATTACTTTTAAATCTTCTCAAGAACCTGCCGATTCCTGCATTACAACATTGGAGAAATGTATTCAAGAGATTTGAAGTTGGATGAGACAAAACTTCCTGAAATTGAACGATGAAAAAACAGAATTTGTTCTATTTGGATCACGTCAGCAATTGTCTAAACTTTCTCTTCCATTTATTGCAATTGGTGACTCGCAGATAACCCCCTCATCACAAGCACGTAATTTGGGTGTTATATTTGACTCGACAATGACTTTAAAACCTCATATCTCCAACATTGTTCGCATATCATCATTTCATATAAGAAATATTAGCCGAATAAGGAAATACTTGAATAAAAGTGCTGCTGAACAAATTATACATGCGTTTGTCACATCACGGCTCGATAACGGGAATGCTCTCCTCTACGGTCTCCCGCAGAATCAAATATCTCGTCTTCAGCACATACAAAACACAGCAGCTCGTGTTGTGACTTTGTCCAGAAAGTCATGCCATATCACGCCAATCTTGAAAGAACTGCACTGGCTTCCTGTTTCACAGAGAATTGTTTTTAAACTTATGCTAATTGTTCACAAATCTTTTAATAACATTGCTCCAATTTATATTTCTGAACTGCTTAAAAGGAACCAACTTCAAAACGGAACTGGGGTGATAGGCCTTTTTCTGTCGCGGCTCCGAGACTCTGGAATCATCTTCCAACTAAACTCAAATCTTGTCATAGTATAACTAGATTTAAGTCGATGCTTAAAACTCATCTTATGTCACAATTCTTCAAAGATGATGTATATTTGTAATTGCATTGTAGGTACATGTATCTCAGTACATAATTTTTTCCCCTATGCTATCATTGTATATTGTTTGTATTCATGTTTTTTCTTTGTTTCCGCGCCTTGAGCGCCCAGCAGGGTGGATATGTGCGCGCTACAAATCTTTATTATTATTATTTTTACTAGGTATTGTGTGAAACTCTGCATTTAAACCACTTTCAAATAAATTTAAGTATGTATCTTCTGTTTGCCTAACTGGACACTACAGAACTTTACAAATAAAAATTTAAGACTGGTGTTGCAGTTTATTAAAAATGTATCGTCCGTGTTTTACCGGCAATTTCAGGAATTTTTGTTTTAATTGGAACATTGACAATATTGGTTTTAATAATAATGGAGGCATGTTAAAGCGCTCGTACACAATGTATCACAGCGCTGTACATTATTACCCCTGCTCATCAGGCGCATTAATCATTCCTGAAACCATCTCAGCTCCCTGGGGAGCCATTTCAGCGCATATGGGCTATAACACAACAACCAACTCTGCCTCACAGGTACCCATTTACTCCTGGGTGGAGAGAAGCAATTATGGTAAAGTGTCTTGCTCAAGGACATAAGCACCACGGTCGCGGTTGGGATTCGAACCCACATTTTGACGACTCAGCCATCAGAACACAAATCCGATGCACTAAACCGCTCGACCATGGCACTCCATGGTAAAACAGTGCCAAAATGATGTTATGACAGGACCTAGCATACATTCATTTCGGTACATATTTACTGTAAACCATGCTTCTCATGAATATTTTGAGATAAATATGTCATTTTAAAGCATCCCCCTTCTTCAAGTAAAATAGCGTGATCATCATTGTGGTCAACAAATAAAATAATTAAAATAAATGTGGGTTCATCCCTGTATTTGTATCTAGCTTAAAAACCGCTTTACCATTATTTTGTAAAGCACATGGCTCTGACTAGAAATTAGGGGCTTTTTGCAAAAGATCAAATTAGTTCGAGTAACTTTATCTGTCACCACCATTATCCTGAAGACGATCAGACCATACTGATATTGGGTTGTAACCAACCGGTTCGTTTCAGAAATATTTACTACTAGAATTTCGACATGGTGTCACCACAAACAGTCTTTACTTGTCCATTTCATCATACAAAGCTACAAGTCTTACTACATGGCGTCACCACAGTATTTACTGTAATATCCTTTTCACTATACAAAGCTACAAATCTTACCACCGTCTTCTTGTCTTATCAGATAATGTTAATTGAATATACTGATCCGTTATTTGGTTGGGAAATTACACAAAGCGTAGTATGTTGGTGAATTGACCTTGATAAGATTATTATACTGAGCAGCAACTATAGAATAACTGTTGATCAAAAACAAAATAAATGTAGCACCTAAAATACTTATCTGTGAAATAAATTGTATTGCTTCGATCACATGATATCCCTTGGCCTACATATGGAATGTAGGGCCCTAACTGAAGGTATTATAAGGCGTATACAATTTAACAAACACTTCACGTATACCTTTGAAACGAAATCGTACACATGAAACATAGATTTAAACAGATCTGTCATCCCAGTTACAATTTTTCAATCCAAATCATACAAGATTTTAAAGATTAATACAGAATCAGAAATGGCAGGACAGAAAATCCTTGGTTATATAGAGATAGCATTATGTATGAATAATTGTAATCTGTCCTTCGTTTTGCTTCACTTAAAATGGTTTGCTGTTCGGGATGTTACCTAAATACAAGACAACTGGGGTTAATGTTTCTAGAATTAATATATATGTCCTCTAAACCATCAGTTATTAAATTACTCGCTTTGTTGAGCACAGATTTAATAAAGACAGTATCATTAATTGGCTCGCCTTGCAACGGGTTGGATGACATCATTCCAAATATTTTTTTGCAAGATTAATCGAAATGTCAGATCTCTTGTTTTTGTAACAGATTGAATTTCTTATAGTAGTTTGTAATTGGTCCGGTGCTTTACACGCCATCTGGTTATAATAGCTGGGTTAGCGAACCAGAATTAATTAAAAATAAAATAAAAACTATGAATGCTTTTAACTGTGTTGTTTCAAAGAATTAATGACAATGAATGTTGTATCTGCCCAAGAGAACGCCTACTCGTGTAATTAATTTGTCATGGGTTGGTGGGTGGGGAGCGAACTCTACTGATGAGGTTATATGCCCCCTATTATCTTATTTCAAGCCTTTATCTTCTAGTAATACATCATAGAACACACAGCATGCAATGATATGAGTCATTAGTAAGACAGAAATACACTGTAAGTGCTATGCGCAAAATTTCATTCATAAAATTTGGAGTTGGTGAAAAAATAATAAACAAGCACTACTTGATTGTTGCTACACATAACGTAAATTTACAAAGGTGTAAACATATACTAGTACATATAAATGTACAAATATACCCTGCTTTATTAATGCAATTACAAACTTTGTTTAAAACTAATATACTGAACAGCAAAAGAAACGCAAGTCCGAGGACAGCAAAAGAAACGCAAGTCCGAGGTCTTGTCAAGTTTTCAAACAGAAGACAAACCATTTTGATTCTAATCGCTCATTTAATGAAAAATGCTTTCAATTTGTGAGCTGAAAGTGACTGTTGAATGTGAAAATCTTGCAATGCAATTTCAACAGTCACTTTCAGCTCACAAATTTAAAGCAATTTTCATTAAATGAGTGATTAGAATCAAAATGGTTTGTCTTCTGTTTGAAAACTTGACAAGACCTCGGACTTGCGTTTCTTTTGCTGTCCTCGGACTTGCGTTTCTTTTGCTGTTCAGTATATTTGTTAAATACGCGCGAATAATGATATAGGCATATAGGCCTATTGAAATGTAGCCTACAGGAACACGGGTATTCGGTTATCTTTTAATTAACAGAAATGATAGATTGGTCTGCCGGCTCAGATGTCCTCCTACACATTAATATGGGGAAGCACAAACCCAGTGGACCAGCTGTTACATCAATGATACACTCATTGTTTCTTAAATTCAACGTTATTTCTGTGACGAATACATGAATGCTGATGTGACTTCATTTGTATCAGTTCAACATTTGGTATTTTATGTTATGTTCTCAAAATGTATCGATGTATAATCTCAGTGTTTGTTTCTTAGTGTGGAGCCGGTATACTGACAAAAAATCAACCTAAAAATACTTTTGCATGAATTGGAAGTCTTTTTAAATGGATGATGATTTCAATAAAATAGTGTCTTGGTTGCGCACAGACATGAATCGAAATACATGGTAACATTTATTTAAATGAGTGTAGAGACAGTAAAGATAAAACGAGTTAAATGTAAATGTTCACAAACCCGTGGTCGGGTGTTTGTCCTCTTGTGGAATGGGAGTTTTATACTCACTTATAGAGTTTTAAATGTTATTCAAAAAGGCCCCACCATTAATTTTTTTTATAGACATCCTAAGATGGATACTCCCAATCATACTATTCTATGTCAATACTCATTGTATGCTATCCTAAAATGGATACTCCCAATCATACTATTCTATGTCAATACTCATGGGTATGCTATCCTAAGATGGATACTCCCAATCATACTATTCTATGTCAATACTCATGGTATGCTATCCTAAGATGGATACTCCCAATCATACTATTCTATGTCAATACTCATGGTATGCTACACTGTTGGTATTAAATAGCAAGAGAAATTACACGTTTATATAAATTATTAATAATATTATCTGTAAAAATAGTGAACATAAATATTGAGTCTCAGACCCCAGATTCTTCAAACAATTAATAGAGGTATTGCAGTAATCAGGACATACATTTAAAGAAGAGACCCACTATAGGTTTTCTCAGAAATGAGAAAGAAGCACCTCCGTCACAATACAAAACTGTTATGTAGTATTTCATTAATAAGTGATATCAGTGCTGGAAGTAATTACAATTGTACAATGCCTTTTAGTTCCATCCAAGTTAATTAAAATTGACAGTAATTCAAAGTTACATCCGTTACAATGATTGTAATTAAAGGTTATTGCAGAAAGGTTGATTTCTGCTATACATGGATGGATTAATAATAATAATAATAATAATAATAATAAAGATTTATAGCGCGCACATATCCACCCTGCTGGGCGCTCAAGGCGCGGAAACAAAGATAAAAACATGAATACAAACAATATACAATGATAACATAGGGAAAAATTATGTATTGAGATACACGTACCTACAATGGAATTACAAATATACATCATCTTTGAAGAATTGTGACATAAGATGAGTTTTAAGCATCGACTTAAATCTAGTTATACTATGACAAGATTTGAGTTTAGTTGGAAGATGATTCCAGAGTCTCGGAGCCGCGACAGAAAAAGACCTATCACCCCAGTTCCGTTTTGATGTTGGTTCCTTTAGGAGTGACATGTTGCTGGAGCGCAAATTGCGTGATGGAGTGTAGACTTTAAGCAGTTCAGAAATATAAATTGGAGCAATGTTATTAAAAGATTTGTGAACAATTAGCATAAGTTTAAAAACAATTCTCTGTGAAACAGGAAGCCAGTGCAGTTCTTTACAAATTGGCGTGATATGGCATGACTTTTTGGACAAAGTCACAACACGAGCTGCTGTGTTTTGTATGTTCTGAAGACGAGATATTTGATTCTGCGGAGACCGTAGAGTAGAGCATTCCCGTTATCGAGACGTGATGTGACAAACGCATGAATAATTTGTTCAGTAGCACTTTTATTCAAGTATTTCCTTATTCGGCTGATATTTCTGATATGAAATGATGATATGCGAACAATGTTGGAGATATGAGGTTTTAAAGTCATTGTCGAGTCAAATATAACACCCAAATTACGTGCTTGTGATGAGGGGGTTATCTGCGAGTCACCAATTGCAATAGATGGAAGAGAAACTTTAGACAATTGCTGACGTGATCCAAATAGAACAAATTCTGTTTTTTCGTCGTTCAATTTCAGGAAGTTTTGTCGCATCCAACTTCGAATCTCTTGAATACATTTCTCCAGTGTTGTAATGCAGGAATCGGCAGGTTCTTGAGAAGATTTAAAAGTAATGTCATCAACCGAAGATAATCACAATAATCAATCACTCTTTATATATCCATGACGATACGCTTGAGTGGATATTAACCTTTTCGTTGAAAAAAACGATACGCCTCCTGCAAGACGTCTTCAATTACCCGTATTATAATCATTATGAGAGTCACTTTAATCTCAAGATTTTTTTCAAAATGAAAATCATATATAGGCCTATTTTATCGTTTTTCTATTTTTTTTTTCATTTAATGCTAACAAAATGATGTTAAAAATTTCTGACTGACATCAAACTAAACAGATAATATGTTTAAATATTTTGTTGGTCAAAGGGTATAGACCTGCTTTACATAATAGGTTTAATATTCATTCTCATTGGTATTTTGTATCCACTTTTACGCGAAGTGTAATTTCTTATGTCTCTGTGATTCTAAATTTGACCAATAAACAGTGTCGCGTTCCATCTTTTTAACTGTAGATGTTAGTTATATTTGAATAATTCTAAATTTGACCAATATGGGGTATCAGGGAGGGGTATGGTGTATGGGGTATCAGGGAGGGGTATGGTGTATGGGGTATCAGGGAGGGGTATGGTGTATGGTGTATCAGGGAGGGGTATGGTGTATGGGGTATCAGGGAGGGGTAGTACCTCTGGTGGGGGACCGTCGAATTAGTATTCGCAACCGAAGTTGTTCATCGGAAGTTGTTCATCCACCTTTTGGTCTCAACCTTTGGTCCCCACCTGGAACCCAGCTCTCACCTGTGGCTCCAAGAAGCTGTAGAATGCGCAGCGGCCACACCCAGCAAACCGCTTCGACTGGCGGGCTAAACCAGGTGAGGGTAGCTGACGGGTCTAAAGCCCTCGGCGAGTCAGGGATCTGCACATCCAAGCATGCGAAGACTGTTCCAGTGGACTGGGCGGAAGAAATCAACAGGTTGATTCAACGATCAGGAAGGCGGTTCAGCAGTGCACTGTGGAGTGCATATGGCAAGTCGGTGCACAGAAGAAGACTTGGCCATCTACTGCAGCCAAGGAAGTTACCAGTCGTAACGTCTAATCGTGCTACTGGACTCTGACTTCTGAGGCCGAGAGGGTGGGGTTGTTACAGTGCAACAACTTCTCCACCAAAAACTCCTTCACGCACAGGTTTTTGTGCAACCCTTCTTTTCACTACTCCGACTCTTGAAAAGTCCTGCGGCGATGGGAGAGGAGCGAAGCGACAGGCAGAGGTTACTACTGGAAGTCGTAGTTCTGAACTTGCACGTAGGCGGCCTGTGGATCAGTGGTCGCTCTTCTTTGTATCTGGGGCAGAAAGGAAGATCGGCAGCATTCCAAGCGACTGAGCAGCCCTCTCTAGGACAGCACTGCTCACCCTAGTAAGGGAAGGGACTAGAAAAGGTGTCCCAAAAATTGCCCGCCCCAAGAACTAACTGGCCAGCTAGCCGCGGCTGGCAGTTAACCTATTTTGCGGTCGACAATACATGAAAAAGATGAAACTTATTTTTGGCGCATGGAACGTCCGTACCCTCATGGACAGGGACAATACAGCAAGGCCTCAGAGAAGATCAGGGAATTGGCACGGTACAGGATTGACATTGCTGCTCTCAGCGAGACGCG
Organism: Zoroaster sp. YZ-2022; assembly: GCA_029582265.1. Lineage (NCBI taxonomy): Eukaryota > Metazoa > Echinodermata > Asteroidea > Forcipulatida > Zoroasteridae > Zoroaster > Zoroaster sp. YZ-2022. Next base: position 37,615,684 of record CM055828.1, read on the forward strand.
ATTCGCTGAGGAAGGATCAGTCTGCGAACCAGAGGGTGGCTACACGTTTTTCTAGAAGGGCAAAGCAGAGAATGAAGACAGGATTCACGGAGTGGGACTGGCTATTAGGACGTCCCTCCTCCGGCAACTGCCTGATCTTCCCACAGGAGTCAATGAACGCCTCATGAAGTTTCGTTTACCCCTTACCTCTTCGCGCCACCTGACGGTCATCAGTGCTTATGCTCCAACTCTGACCAGCAGCGATGAAGACAAGGAGAAGTTTTATGAGGACCTTGACCATTTAGTGAAGTCAACTCCTTCCAGTGACAAGCTCATCCTGCTGGGGGATTTCAATGCCAGAGTCGGCAGTGAGAGCCAGTGCTGGGAGCGGGTGATGGGACCTCATGGTGTTGGAAAGAAGAACGGCAATGGATTCCTTCTCCTGAGCATGTGTGCAGAGAACGACCTCACCATTACCAACACACTTTTCAGAATGGCCAACAAATACAAGACCACATGGATGCATCCCAGGTCCAAGCAATGGCATCTCATTGATTATGTCATTATCCGCAGGCGGGACATCCGTGATGTGATAATCACCAGGGCCATGCGGGGAGCAGAGTGTTAGACTGGCCACAGACTGGTAAGGTAAATTTTCAGCCTTCACATTCCTCCGTTACAGCACAAGAAACCAAAGCTGTCGCGAACACTAAAAAGCTAAACAGGCTAGACGTCGCTGAGAAGTATCAGTCCCATCTCGACAACATGTTGACTGCTCATGGACCACTGACTGGAGACCCAGCTGAAAAGTGAATCCTGTTTAAAGAGTTGGTGACAGAGTCGGCAAAGGAAGTGCTTGGACCCAAGCTGCGTACACACCAGGACTGGTTTGATGAAAACAACGAGGAAATCATCAAACTTTTGGAAGACAAACACAAGGCGTTCATTGATTGGCAGAATGACATATCCTCCATCTCGAAAAAGGATTGCTTCAAACATCTACAGAGCAATTAAGGCTCAGAGCGAGCTACGCAAGATGCAGGACAACTGGTGGGCATGCAAAGCAGATGAAGTCCAGCATTATGCAGACACGAACAACTCCAAGCAGTTCTTCATTTCGATCAAAGCTGTGTATGGACCCCCCAAGCCTAGCACCACTCCTCTCCTCGTAGCTGACGGTACAACTCTGCTCAAGGACAAAAGCAGCATCACTGAAAGGTGGCGAGATCATTTTGCCAACCTTCTAAACAGACCCTCCACTGTTGACCCAGTCGCTCTTGACCAGATCCCACGGAAGCCGTCACTCGATGAGCTTGATCTACCCCCAACACTGGAAAAAATCAAGAAGGCCATTAGGCAGACCAGCGCTGGCAAGGTAGCAGGCATTGATGGAATCCCTGCAGAGCTTTATAAGACAGCAGGCCCTGAGACTCTAAGTGCCTTCCACGACATCTTGTCCAGCATTTGGGAGACGGAGACCATACCAGATGAATTCCGGCATGCCACTATTATTTCCTTGTTTAAGAACAAGGGAAACAAAGCTGAGTGTGGCAATTACCGAGGCATCTCCCTGTTGTCCATTGCTGGAAAGATCCTGGCCCGAGTGATCCTCAACCGCCTGATCAGCAACGTCTCTGAAGAAAACTTGCCGGAGGCACAATGTGGCTTCAGACCTGGTCGCAGCACTGTTGATATGGTATTTACTGTGAGACAGGTCCAGGAGAAATGCATTGAACAGAACATGGACCTCTACGCAGTCTTCATCGACCTGACGAAGGCCTTCGACACAGTCAACCGGGAGGCTCTGTGGATGATACTTGCCAAGCTTAGCTGCCCCAGAAAATTTACTCAGATCATCCGCCTCTTCCACGATGGCATGACTGGATCAGTGCTGGCTAACGGCGAATTGTCTGCGACTTTTGACATCTCCAATGGAGTGAAGCAAGGCTGCGTTCTCGCCCCAGTACTATTCAACCTCTTCTTCAGCCGCTTTCTGAGTCATGCCCTTCAGGACCTTGACCGTGGTGTCTACCTGAAGTACCGACTGGATGGATCTCTCTTCGATCTACGACGACTGAATGCTAACACCAAGACACTCGAACGGATCATCCTCGAAGCACTCTTTGCGGATGACTGCGCCCTCATGGCTCACACGGAGTCTGACCTTCAGTTCGTTGTGACCAGATTTGCAGAAGCAACACAGTTCTTTGGTCTTACGATCAGTCTCAGCAAGACAGAAGTTCTCCACCAGCCAGCCCCAGGCTCTACAGCACCACCCCAAGCGTGTACATCGACAACATACATCTGAAAATTGTTGACTCCTTCAAATACTTGGGCAGTGCAATATCATCCAATGGATCCCTAGACAAGGAAATTTCAACCAGAATCAGCAAGTCCAGTCAAGCTCTTGGAAGACTCCGTGCACGAGTGCTGAACCACCACAACATCAAGCTGTCGACAAAGCTGAAAGTTTACAAAGCTGTTGTACTCTCCAGTCTGCTTAACAGCGCAGCTTCGATGGTCTGGCCATGTAATCCGAATGGATAAATCCCGCATACCGCGTCAGCTCCTTTGAGCTCTCTCACAAGGCCAAAGGAACCGAGGACGTCCCAAGAAACGGTTTAAGGACTGTATCAATGACCACCTCCAGCATTGCAGCATAGCACCAACGCAGCTTGAAGCTTGTGCCAGTGACAGGACTGGCTGACGTGCAGCTACAAGAGAGGCAGTCAGCATCTTTGAGGACAGCTGTCGAAACAGGCTCATCAGTGCCAGAGAGAAGAGGAAGGCTGTAGCCCAAAACCCTCCCACTGTGACTTTCATGTGCCCTCAGTTCCCCCGTGTGTGCGGTTCACGCATTTGACTTGTGAGCCACACTCGAATCCACAAGAAATGAATCTGCACAAACCCGCCTTCGTCGTATACAACAGGCTACCACCAATCATTATGAGATTCACTTTAATCTCAAGATTTTTTTCAAAATGAAAATCATATATAGGCCTATTTTATCGTTTTAAATTTTTTTTCATTTAATGCTAACAAAATGATGTTAACAATTTCTGACTGACATCAAACTAAACAGATAATATTTTGTTGGTCAAAGGGTATAGGCCTACTTCACATAATAGGTTTAATATTCATTTCCATTGGTATTTTGTATCCACTTTTACGCGAAGTGTAATTTCTTATGTCTCTGTGATTCTAAATTTGACCAATAAACAGTGTTGCGTTCCATCTTTTTAACTGTAGATGTTAGTTATATTTGAATAATTGGTTTAATTTGAGGTCAGATACTTATCTGGACGTAGTTGTATTGGCACACTGCATATTTATGTTTCAGTGTTGTGTAAATCTGTATCAGACTGTCCGTTTATTCAGAATGAATTGGTTTATTGATCGACATAGTGATTGGCTGTCCGTCAATTGATTGAATGATGGTTGATTTTGTGATTGATTGATTTATTAAATTCTCAAATTATTGATTCACACATCAGATAAATGTGAGGAGAAATTAGACCCCGGACCTTGTCGAGGTCATATGCCAAGCTGGGGCTATGATACAGAGATGGAACAATGCGTGGAGTTTATCTACGGTGGCTGCGGAGGGAATCCAAATAATTTCTTGACTGAAGAAGAATGTATCGATATGTGTGAACGTAAGAATGTTACACATTTGTGATGTTATATTGTTTAACATTCATACATTTTTTTGACATTTAAATTTTATAAGCTAATGAAAACGTTTCATAAAACTTATGACAAACAATTCGGATGATTTTTTCCCTATAAATAACCATATGCATGGTAGGAATAGATAAAATCAGATCACAAGACTTATCTCTATCGATATATTTATGATGTGCTTTTCTTTCTAGATCCCCGTTCTTGTTTTGATGAAAAAGACAACATGTGGTATTATAACCAAGAGTCCAAAAATGGAGGTGCCGGTTGTGGTGGCTGGTGGGTATTTTATGTTGTGGTGGCTGGTGGGTATTTTATGCTGTAGTGACTGGTGTGTATGTTATGCTGTAGTGACTTGTGGGTATTTCATGCTGTGGTGGCTGGTGGGTATTTTATGCTATGGTGGCTGGGGGTTCATGCTGTGGTGGCTGGTGGGTATTTCATGCTATGGTGTGTGTGGGATGATACTGTGGTGGCTGGTGGGTATTTCATGCTGTGGTGGCTGGTGGGTATTTCATACTGTGGTAGCTGGTAGGTATTTTATGCTGTGGTAGCTGGTGGGTATTTTATGCTGTAGTGACTGATGGGGTATTTCATACTGTGGTGGCTGATGGGTATTTTATGTTGTAGTGACTGGTGTGTATTTTATTTGTGGTGGCTGGGGGGTTCATGCTGTGGTGGCTGGGGGTTCATGCTGTGGTGGCTGGGGGGTTCATGCTGTGGTGGCTGGTGAGTATTTATGTTGTGGTGGCTGGTGGGTATTTCATGCTGTGGTGGCTGGTGGGTATTTTATGCTATGGTGGCTGGGGGTTCATGCTGTGGTGGCTGGTGGGTATTTCATGCTGTGGTGGCTGGGGGGTTCGTGCTGTGGTGGCTGGTGGGTATTTCATGCTGTGGTGGCTGGTGGGTATTTTATGCTGTGGTGGCTGGTGGGTATTTTATGCTGTAGTGACTGATGTGTATTTTATGCTGTAGTGGCTGGTGGGTATTTTATGTTGTGGTGGCTGGTGGGTATTTCATGCTGTGGTGGCTGGGGGTTCATGCTGTGGTGGCTGGTGAGTATTTATGTTGTGGTGGGTATTTCATGCTGTGGTGGCTGTATGTGTGTGGTGGGTATTTTATGTTGTGGTGGCTGGTGGGTATTTCATGCTGTGGTGGCTGGGGGTTCATGCTGTGGTGGCTGGTGAGTATTTATGTTGTGGTGGCTGGTGGGTATTTCATGCTGTGGTGGCTGGGCGTGGTTTATGTTGTGGTGGCTGGGCGGGGTTTATGCTGTGGTGGCTGGGCGTGGTTTATGTTGTGGTGGCTGGGCGGGGTTTATGCTGTGGTGGCTGGGCGGGGTTTACGTTGTGGTGGCTGGTGGGTATTTCATGCTGTGGTGGCTAGTGGGTATTTCATGCTGTGGTGGCTAGTGGGTATTTCATGTTGTGGTGGCTGGTGGGTATTTCATGTTGTGGTGGCTGGTGGGTATTTCATGCTGTGGTGGCTAGTGGGTATTTCATGTTGTGGTGGCTGGTGGGTATTTCATGCTGTGGTGGCTAGTGGGTATTTCATGCTGTGGTGGCTGGTGGGTATTTCATGCTGTAGTGGCTGATGGGTATTTCATGCTGGGCGGGGTTTATGTTGTGGTGGCTGGGCGGGGTTTATGTTGTGGTGGCTGGGCGGGGTTTATGTTGTGGTGGCTGGTGGGTATTTTAGCTATACATGTACTTCTTTTTTAACGTTGACACTTGGTGCCGTTCAACCACTCGGGAACATGTCTGTCTAAATTCAAACAATCTGACTTTGATTGTAATTATTGTTACTTACTGACTTTGTTTGATTGTACTTTCCTTATAATTGTGAGATATAAATGAATGTTTGAAATGTCTGAATCTCGTTTACACCATTTTATATGTTAATACAGTTTGTGGTGGCTACCGCAAACCATTATAAATTTCCACCATGCAAACCTGTAAACCTTATTTTGTGTATTTTCTCTTATTTCTTCAGCACTTGCAATGACGGATTATTCGAGTGCTCAAGCTGCAGTAAGTTACTTTTAATGTTGTACATTGAATGACGTAGCCCTTTCGAATGTATAGTTATGACATATTAATTGTGAAATATGCATTTTATGACAATGATCATTTTCTCACATGAAATACCGACTGGTAATAATTATTTTCGTATTTGTATTGCAGATTTGATCCCTCTTGTGTGCAGTAAGACAAACTGTGAACATAAGTGCGAACATGGCTACAAGACTGATGATATGGGTTGTAAGACATGTGACTGCAAACCTGAACCAGGTAGGGTTGTACGGCAATCATGATACATTTATTTGGTATGAAACTGTAAGTTTGGTGTGAATGCTTCATAAATGTAATTATTTATAGTTTAATAAACAAGTCTTGTTTGGAAACAATCGTCCTTTTAAGTACGGTTATAACCGTGGACCGTATGATAGCCAATCTAATTGGGTAAAGGTTTCTTACGTAGCCACGTGATGTTCATTGCTTGTACAATACAATTGTCATGTGTGACTATCGTCCATATGTGTGACTATCGTCCATATGTGTGACTATCGTCCATATGTGTGACTATCGTCCATATAATCCTTTTTGCCTATTTCTTTCTTTTATTACACCAGGTCACCTAGAGAGGTTCCGCTTCTACTGCGATGAAGTCTGCAACTTCTGTAGGGTCAACAAAAAAGTTGAATGCCCACCCCAATGTGATTGCTACAAAATGTAAGATGCTAAACATTCTTACAATAAAATCAATCGAAGTAGTTGTCTTATCAACAACCGCTTTCAAATAATTTCAAATGCAAAATGGGCAAGAATCCAGCCACCAACACCGGGCAGAATCAAGCATCGATAGCATAACAAGAAAGGGATTAAGAATGGAAAACCTGATTGTGTAGGCCTACAGCTGAACCATTCCTCAAATGGAGTGTTTTCTAACTTTGGCCGTATACAGTTTTATTATAAAACCAAATTTACTAAAATGTATACGAAACTAACAAAGTAGGCTATTTAACCAAAAAACCACTGTTTTACTTTCCCTTTAAAATGCCAAATCGCATAAAAACTTGTTTACACTATATATATTATTACTTTATATTATACTTAAAAGCTGTTTTAATTTGTTCGTTTTTTCTCAATGGGGTCAGATATTATTAGGTCTATGTAATTTGATCACTCGTTGTGTAGAGCCTATGGTTTAAATTTTTATTATTAATAATGGATACAATTTAATGTTGTTGGGATATTCCACACTGAGCACTTCAAATGTGTATGTAATGATAAGTATGTAAACTGCCATAATGCACAACTAATTCAATCAACATTTCTTTGTTGTATTTTTGTATTTGTTTTTTATTTTACGAATGATACAATCACACGAATTTTCATTGCCCACAACCGTATAAACTCTAAACATAATAATTTGATCCAAATACAAACATATACAATATCTCTCAAGCCTGAACAATCATGACTAATTAATAAGTACATTTTGACCAATATAAGTAACATACGCGCTGCATAATTTGCAGGCGATCAGTAAATTGTACTTAAAACATTGGTGTTATTTTAACAGCCCTTGTTGCTGCGGATATCTGCTACTCACTTGTTTCGTCAGTGCTTCCACTTTTAAGGAAATTTCCTTATTTTAAGAATTTTTTTGGAAATTTTGACGCTTTAAGGAAATATCTAAGGAAATTAAAAACAATTAAGGAAATTTAAGGAAATTCCTTTAGTTCTAAGGAAATTCTAAAAAATGTTCGTAAATATTAGAAAATATAAAGTCTTTTTAAACGAACTAATGTTGCATGAGAATTAAAAATTATACTAGCGCAACCGTACCCTGAAACTAGACTTGCGGCTATAGCACTAAATTGGTATGCACGCTAGAATGGGTGCAGGGATGCACAGGCAGCCTACTTCGTTGCCGTATGTTAGGAACGGCGTGGATGTGGGCTAATCTATTATAGGAGCTTGAATAGTCTGGCGTCATCAGTAGTCTTGTGAAATTCGCTGGCCTACATTTACATGTATGTCTGGTAAGCGACCGCCACAGGGTCGCGTATAAAGAACCAGACTTTCCATTTTGAACGAGTTTGCACTTTTCTCAACAGCATGTACTTCTGTAATATGGCTTACTGTAACTTTCACATTGAAAACGTACATGTACAGGGGTTAAATGCACTTTTGCTGATTTAAGGAAAATGTAAGGAACACAGAAAAAAAATCTAAGGAAATCTGAGGATTTTTTTGTTAATCTCAATGCCAGTTTGAAAAGTGGAAGCACTGTACGTGTTTCGTAGAAGGCAGTACTACCACTTGAAGATCAATTAAGGCACATGTACAATATAAACACAATCCTGCCTAAACACATCCTTTCGCAAACTGTAATTTTAGTATTTTCATAAAATTGTATAACTTTGGTAACCTTAGAAAATACCAATGTTAAATTATAGCACATGTTCAATCGGCTATGAACAAGGAACGTTGTGTATCTTTAAACATTATTGAAGGTCACTAATAATATTTGCAGATAAGAGCAGCTGCACGACTGAAGATTATTATTATTATTTGTAAGGACTAATATGTTATTGTAACAACTAGTATTTAACAGCATTTACGACATTTTCAGTGTAACTGAAATAAGAATTTGATCATCCTAGTCGATTTGCATATTACAACTGGACAGTTATTGCGATATGTGTATATTCCTTATAAATGAAAGGATATGACAATGTTATAAAATGAACCGAAATGATATCATCAACTGACTGTTTGTACTTTCTCATCTTATATCCTTTGCCAATACTGTAATGTGATACGAAGCATTTTAATTAAACTATAATATACAGCCAAAGTTCAATTGATTTCCTGTTTTTGGAAGTATTCTTGGTGTTATGTATTTTCACAATAACATAAATAAACTGATACCGGGGTACCTATTTGATATTTGACTATCATGAAAAGTGTGACGTCAGAGGATAATACAGTTCATGACAAATCTGTTAGCGTATAAGTTCACGAATTATTTTGGTAACTACCTTTATTTTGGTAACTACCTTTAAAATATATGCGATGTGTTCATGCGATGTATGAATAACGAATTGCATCTTTAGTTTCCAGTTATTTCCAAAAAAGCCCCATGCATCGCTTTAGTTAAATTTTCAACGTTTCTACCAGGACAGTAATGACTTTACGTTTCTACCAGGACAGTAATGACTTTACGTTTATACCAGGACAGTAATGACTTTACGTTTCTACCAGGACAGTAATGACTTTCACAGCATAATAATAGTACATTGATAAAGAAACAAAAATTAAAACAATTTAAAACAAAAATTTTACAAAAGACAACACACATTTTAAAAAGGTTAGAATGAGAAACTTAGTGCGGAATATTAGTTTTTTTCAAACATAAAGTTTTTCATAATAATGATTCTGCAAGTCTGTTTTCAATTCAAATCCAATCAAAACTTCAAAGAAGAAAAAAAACATAATGAGCGGCAATTTCTTGTCACGAATGGGGGTGGAGGGGGGGGGGGCTTTGTCGGTATAGGGCACGGCCCAGCTTTTTTGAAGCCGAGTAATTTCTTTATATTATAACAAAAAATCAATAAAATCGTTTTTTTCAAAGTTTGTTTGGTGTTACGCTGCTGGGGATGTAGTCCTATATAGCCCTAATAATTATGTAGTTCAATGTGCACGGGAAACCGTACAGTACAACATAAACATAGGCATAAATAATGGGGTGTCTAAAGAAAAATACAATGAAATAATGCAAGCCCTGTTAAAGGGGAACGATCATTATTGGGGAGGGGGATATTGTCCATTACCCATCCCGGGGACAAGTCCACTCTCCCGTCCTCCTGGGATCGCCACCCATGGACATCGTATTGTTGACATAAAAGTGTACATTGTGCAGATACTAATTTTGCTTAACCAAATATAGAGATCAATATTTTGGGACACCTCCCAGTCGTGCAGTATGACATACCTGAATCCCCAGTGTAAATCACACACGCAGAACTGACTGAACTGGAGTTATTTTTTCATTGTAGATGATGGCGCCACTCCGCTAGTTCACTCCTGATCGTGATCATGACAGTCATTATTGTTACCTCATACTAGCAAGGGCCCCTGTGGTTCTGGTTGTACCAAAGTTCTATTTTTGTGCTCGCTCCCATGGGGTCGGGCGATGACTCTCTCACGGTTTGTGTCAGAATCAGGAAAACGCCACATTTTGTCACATTTTTTTTACCACTAACGCGTGATGACCGTTGAGTTTCACACAAATATGGGTGTGACCTTCATTCAAGAAGTGCGTGCTCGAGCTCCCGCTTCCATGAATTCTTTCTTAATAGGGTTTATAGATTTTTTAATTCCCAAAGAAATTTGTTGTGTGACGTTGCGTCATAAATAAATAAAAAATCGCCAAGTAAATCTATAACCATGCTTCGGTTAACTTAGTTAAATCCGTTATTTGAAAAGAAAGTAATTAACATCTTTTCTACAAATTCTGTAGTCCAGCTGCAATTAAGTGCACAATGGGGGAATAATAAGTGTGCACTTTGCGGTAAAAACATGAAAAGCATCTGGCTGAACTATAAATAATTGCACTAAAGGGGCTATGCCAAGTTGTTAGGCTATGGCTGATGTAGGAACTTGAAAAAAAATGAATTTTTTTGAGTGCTCAATTAAGGAGTAATTAATTAATTAGCAAAAAGTGGCGGTTAACTACCGCTGCGCTTACTTCTTAACAAAAAGTTGTTAAAACGACATTCTTCAAAAATTGCCCACGTTCGCCCTGGGGAAAAAATAGGCTACGCGAGCCGCTAGCCGCTCGCAGCTTGCTCGGTACTTGCAGAGCGCCCTCTTTCGTTGTGTTATTGACGTTGTTTACGTTCAGACAGCAGCTGCATACACGTACATATAATATACATGTACATGTACGTGTATTAGATAGGTTTCAACATAGCACAAGGTCAAGGGTTGAACGACGTTCATTAATAATTTGAGACATTTGACAATTTCAAACATCAGAGGGACCATTACATCTCCACCGACATGATCCAGAGTACAACGAGTATGACGAGGCATGATAAGCAATGCGTCAACAACTTGATTCATGTATGTGTCCATTGCTTCATAATTTTTCCTTCCTCCATGATTACACCATGGCAGTTTGCAATTTAAATACGCAGTAGGCCTAATAATGGCCTTATGGGTAATATTACGGCAGTCATGCACCATCCCGAGCGAATGTCAAATAAAACCATTAAAATAGATGTCGCTATGTGCCTGTATTGAATGAAGTCACTGATCTAATAAGTAATATAGTGACTAAATACTAACATGAAACAGCCTGGCTGGGCAGTCTCTCTTGCTACCACGGGTCAGTTCATACAACATACTCATTCATAGTCATCATAGTCATAGAAATTTGAATATGGCTCAAGTTAACCGTCCTACACATAGAGGCCACTCCGATCCACTCTGCTCTTGAGCAACATTCAGTACATACATGTACAAGCCTGCTGTCCTTTCCAAGTAATCTTACAAAATCAACTGTGTGCCACCCAAAGACACTGTAATAAAAAGTGTAAATGTTTGAACATACAAAACCGGCCTGCAATGTATCGATGGGAGACCACCTTACCCTGCAATCTCAGTGGTGTGACAGTGCACAGAAGGGTAACCATAGGAGGCCACTGGCAACAGCTAATGGCTTGGAGTGGCCTGAATGGGTTGTTTCAAAAATTGCACTGATTGTAGGAGGGTTAAAATGCTAGATAAACTTGCAAATATAAAAAAAAAATCCCATCATATAAAGTGTAAAATGAGTGAAATATCTTACCATGTCATAGTTGGCAACGGAGTATTGAGCTCTTTGGTGAATGATGTTATTGTTAGCCCATCATTTTTCTGACCAATCATTTGCTATCAGGTCAGACTCAATGTCAGACTCGAGGTGTCAAGCAATTTCGCACATAAATCAAACAGTTCAGCAGTGCATGGAAGTATTTCTGGCACTGATTATTGTGCCAATTCTTATTTGCACGTAACATCATGTGAGCCATTAGAAATCGGTCTGTGTGCAACCATTTTGTGCACTGTATGCTGGGCCGCTTGATCTACTGTATGTAACATATCGATCGATTCTGACCCAATCATACATAAAGCAAATCAAAGTCAATGATCAGTAAGAAAAATTATTTCACAAGTTTAATGTTATTCAACCAAAAGCTCATTGGTCCGAAAGTCAACAAACGGTATTGTGAAATGCAAAATAGTAGTTAATGGCCCTATGTTTTGAACCTAGCAGGTTCTTTCTCAAAGGCAAAATACAGGCATTTTGAAAGCATTTGAGAAAGAACCTGTCCTTATGGTTTGAAGCGTAAGGCCATTAACTACTATTTTGCACTTGTACTACAGGTCCTTTAGGTTGGTAAGCAGTTTGCAACAGGTTGGTAAGCAGTTTGCAACAGCTAATTCTCTATTTATACTACAGGTCCTTTAGGTTGGTAAGCAGTTTGCAACAGCTAATTCTCTATTTATACTACAGGTCCTTTAGGTTGGTAAGCAGTTTGCAACAGCTAATTCTCTATTTATACTACAGGCAGTTTGCAACAGCTAATTCTCTATTTATACTACAGGCCCTTTAGGTTGGTAAGCAGTTTGCAACAGCTAATTCTCTATTTATACTACAGGTCCTTTAGGTTGGTAAGCAGTTTGCAACAGCTAATTCTCTATTTATACTACAGGTCCTATAGGTTGGTAAGCAGTTTGCAACAGCTAATTCTCTATTTATACTACAGGTCCTATAGGTTGGTAAGCAGTTTGTAACAGCTAATTCTCTATTTATACTACAGGTCCTTTAGGTTGGTAAGCAGTTTCCAACAGCTAATTCTCTATTTATACTACAGGTCCTATAGGTTGGTAAGCAGTTTGCAACAGCTAATTCTCTATTTATACTACAGGTCCTATAGGTTGGTAAGCAGTTTGCAACAGCTAATTCTCTATTTATACTACAGGTCCTATAGGTTGGTAAGCAGTTTGCAACAGCTAATTCTCTATTTATTTGATATTGTAAAACGATATTGTAAGAAACTTGCTCATTTTAACATTATATGATAGATTTTTAGATTAGAATCAAATCCAATCAAAAAGTATATAAAGATGTACATCGCACATGTTTTTCACTATTTGAAAGGCAACTTTCGCTAATTTAACAGACATTTTATTTTTCATCAGAACATTGCTATTTTACTAGTAAGGTAAACAATGCTATAAAATTACTTAATATAAAGTTTCACAATAAATTTTGTGCTATAAAGTTTCTCAAAATAGTGGTGAGAAACATGGTTTTATGTACCAAAATGAATTAATGGTGGGTACTATCATAAAATATTTTTTTTACAGTTAAACCAAGCTTCTTTGTGAAATAACTTACTTTGAAGTATGTATGTATTTATATTCCTTTCTAATAGGGAATAAACAATGTTCCAATGAAACAAAAATTCCGGAAATTGCATCTTGAACATTTATAGCTATATTTAACCCCTAACCACCCCAATTCCAGCTAAGTGTCCCAATTCCAGCTTAGTCCAACTGTTTGGTGGTGTTTGTGCACTGTGTTGGATTTTGGCAGATTCAGGAATGTTCTTTGCCAAAATAGCTAGGGGGTTAGGGTTAAGGGGTTTTTATAGGTGGAAAATTAAATATTTGGTTATACATGTATATTCCATGACACAACCTAGTCCTCAGGGTTTTGAGCTGTTTCTGTATACTAAATGGTAAGTAGTGTGTGAGAGGGTGGAATCCAGCAGTGAGCAGAGTATTAGCCAGCAATACCTTTGGGTGTCTTTTGGACACCCTGTTTGCTAAATGGACACCCTGTTTGCTAAATGAACACCCTATTTGCTAAATGGACACCCTGTTTGCTAAATGGATACCCTGTTTTATTTATAAAACACATGCAAAAGTATTGGAAGCTAAACATTTGGACATCCTGTTTTTCAAAGAGTAACAAATTTGGATGCCCTATTTTCAAATCCGTATAAAAGACTTTAATATTTAATCATTAAAGCGAGGCTATGACTGTACTTTGTAGATAAGCGTAAAGCCCAGAACTCGCAGCTGAAATCCATTTCACCACTAGAGGGCTATGATATTATACATGAGGCAAATACCTCATACCCACTGCTCTCTCGCTCTGGAACTTGACGATTTCATTCCACAAAATTCATGGATATGCAAATTAGATGATAGCCTGATACCATTACTAAGAATAGAGGCTGGGACTAGGCCATCCAATATATACTGAACAGCAAAAGAAACATGAATACAAGATATCAACAGGTATATTTTGTAACGTACACTTTGAAAACCATTCAAGTCGCATTCATAGGATTTTCAGGCACAGTCATGATTCAGAATGATGTTAGACTGCATATTTCCCGAAAACGATACATGTAAAACTCTTGTGGTTGAGTTATGTCAACGATTTAAAATCACGACGTTTCTTTTGCTGTTCAGTATATATCCTCATTTTGGTAAAATTACTCGTCCAAACATTTGATGTGTAAACAAAATCCATGTGCATGTAAATTATATTGCCTGTAGATTTTCATGGAGAAGACAAAATTTTAGTATTTTGTTTGAGGGTGCTTCTGTACTATCATTCAGACTTTAAGTTCTCAAACCTTGAGTCCGAGTTCGCGTACTGAGTGTTGAGTCCAAATCTTAAAATTTAGAATACCAAATGTTTGATTCAGACGTCAAAATATTCAATTTTTTTTTTACCTTGGCAATTATGCCACCATTACGATGTTATATTTAATTATAATTAAAGAAATTTGTCAAGCTTTTATTAGAGAATGTGTTCACATTAAGTAGTCTTCATTGGTTAATGTTGAACAGTAGTCTTCATTGGTTAATGTTGAACAGCCCATTTTGCATTTGAGTCCAGTCACAATTCTCAGAGTCCAAGTCCCAATTGGGTCAAGTCTGAGTCTTAGTCATTGTACATATTGACTCAAGTCTGAGTCCCAGTCACTATGAAGTGAATCGAGTCAGATTTGAGTCCGAATCACAAGTCAAACTAGTCTGCTATCAGCATCATTGTGATGTTGAATTAAATAAAGTATTAATATTCACCTAATATCATTCTCAAATCTAGAGATTTTGTCATTGATATATTGGCACATGTCTAATTCTGCTGAATTGTACACGTACCCAATTTACGGTGACAGAATATTCATTATGTTGGCCAAACATCGTATACAGTGATAGATATCCTGACATGTTGTTTTTGTTTGATCTTTATTTTCTGTAGGCCTTAGAATCACTCAAGTAAGGCCATCAAGACGTCTGAAGATTTGTTTTCTACATCTTTCTGCTGAAGTGTAATCTCATTAGGTTTGCTCTGGCAAATTAGTGAACAATATGGCTGCATTTGGTGAAGATGAATGTATGACAAGTAGTCTTTATGACACAATACAAGGTTCACAGCCATTGAAACGTGTTGAGCCATCCATACAGAAATTTACCAAGATTGTCATCCCAACAGATTTAGAGAGACTACGACAGCACAAAGTCAATATTGAGAAGGTAATACTTAGGTCAATATTAAAAGCAGAGACTCCTGCTGCCCTTTGATGACAAAACAGCTCAAATTGTGGACTTTTTTTAGAAATATTGGTAAATTCAGGGAGCTCTTTTCATTTCTGAAAATTTCAAATGGCCTCCGTGGTTCATTTTAAAAAATAGCACCACATATCACACATCTTTTATATTTTATTGTTTCTGATGTAAGATACACTGTTTTAACACCAAAGTATTGGGCTGTGCTCGTTGCATTTTGATGGCAAAACTGTGAAAGTGATTAAACCATGTTGTATTATTAACAAGTCAGTATTGACCATCTCAAATTAAAAAATGTAAATGTCAGAACTTTAAACTAATTCTATATGGGACATGTCTAAGCTTGGGCAATAACATGATAATATTGAATATCGCGATATCTTTTAACAAAATATATTGCGATTAAAAAACAGAAATTGCAATTGTGAGTTGAGTCAGAAATTCCATGGAAACAAAATTAGGTCAGTCTTTTCAGCTTTCGGAAGTGAGAAACAAAAGCGAACTACTTCAGTGGTTAGCCGACTGTCGGAGGCCTACAGAAGTACATACACACTATGCGAATTTGCCAATGTCCATGGTACATGCATGATTATCGGTTATTGGCTCTTAAGCAATCATGTGTGAATGGAAAAAATAATTGTGATATTGTTGAAAGTCGCGATATATGCTTGAGATATATTGTGGATGAAAAAAATCGATATCGCCTAATCCTAGACATGGGTGTACCAGAAATGTAAAAGGGAAAAAGTAAAATACCTGGTCAATTCTTCTGCATATGGGCGGGCAGTTGGGTTGTAAGACTCATTGATTACTTGGTGTTTTGAATATTTATTGTTTATGTTCTGTAATATGTTTAAGGATGCACCGTCTTTGACGTGTGCCACTGATTTGAAAGTGTAACTCCAATAAATTGATTGATTGATTGAATAAATTGCATTGATTATTTGGTATTTGAACAATAATTGATATGGTGTATATGCTTTTTTGGTAATACATCTGCAGTTTTACAGACACCGAAATTGGGAGAAATTGACCACAGAGCAAGTAAATGCCAGACAGACGGTTCAGGTAAAAAACAAATTTTAAATTAAAAATGAATTTTTTTAGAGGTGCATGTCCTTTGGTTGGCTTTAAGGTAAACACAACCTTAACAACTCCCAGAAATGATATCATGATTAGACATTCAAATGAGACCCTCTGTTAATTTAGAGGGAAGGTACAACATTTATAATGTTGGCAAAACTGCTTGTATGAATATGCTTACCTTTTTTAATCAAGATAAATATTTAAGATTAAGAATTACTTGTATTCCACCACTTTTGTCAAAAGCATGTTTTACCATGTTTTTTGTGTGCCCCTTTTTTGAGACCCAAGATTCACTGGCTCATTGGCCAGTGATCCAAGATCTGCATCTGGGCTCATTGGCCAGTGATCCACGATCTGCATCTGGGCTCATTGGCCAGTGATCCAAGATGTACATCTGGGCTCATTGGCCAGTGATCCAAGATGTGCATCTGGGCTCATTGGCCAGTGATCCAAGATCTGCATCTGGGCTCGTTGGCCAGTGATCCAAGATGTGCATCTGGGCTTATTGGCCAGTGATCCAAGATCTGCATCTGGGCTCGTTGGCCAGTGATCCAAGATCTGCATCTGGGCTCATTGGCCAGTGATCCAAGATGTGCATCTGGGCTCATTGTCCAGTGTATGGTACCATTACATTATAAGAACAAGTAAGCATTAAGGTAATAGTTTTATCCATTTCATTTTGGGGCACTTACCTATAAAACATAATTTTTACGGTTACATTTGCTTTTTTACTTTATTTCTTCATTGACTGTTTTAATACAAAATAGATTTTGTGTATGTAATTTAAATGTTTCAACAGCAACTCAAAGCAAATATACGTGAGATGGAAAAAACAAGGAGCCTAATTATAGAGGAGGATCTCCCATCCTTTGATAGCAGGGTCTGCCCCGTGAAAGAAGAGGCTATCCTTGCGGTTGTACAATTCATTGAGATGAATAATACTGACCAGTTACCACTAGGGGTAGCCCACCCTATTGACTCTGCGCCAGAAAGGGAGTCAGCATTGAGACAGAGATATGTTGAGTCTTGGTCTAATGATGAATTTGAAGGTGTGTGTATATTGAATTCTTATTTATAGTCTATGCTTAAATACAGATTGTATCCACTGAAGCTTCTTCTATCACTGGATTTCATACTATTAAACACATGCATACATTTGAATACATGTACAGTTGAACATGGCATGTAGTTAGGTTGCAAATAGTTGGAGGTAATATTTAAAGAATATGGTTGAAAGATGACAGCATCTTACTTAAAAGTCACTGTTATTTGAAAAAGTAAAAAATTAACCAATTGTTGGTAAATGTATGTCCTTTATTCATAATTTACAGTCCAGCGATGTAACTTGGTTTTGTTTCCATTTTGTTTGATTGTCGTATGTAGTTATTGATGCACATGATAGCCCTGTAAGTGATACTATCTCAGATGACATTGACAACACAAAAGAAGAAACTGAGTTGAAACTTCTAATGCTGAAACAGGCAGATGTACAGAGCAAAGCATCCATGGAATCTTGGGAGAATTTACAGAATGATCTGATGTCATTAAACTCACTCATACATGAGTTTGCAACACATGTTAGGGTAATGATTACTTCTGTGTAGGGATGTATGTAAGAGAAAGGGTTAGGCTTTGTATCTCTTTTTAACATGGGTTTATACTTATTATCTTAGAGTTTCACATTTGAATCTGTAATGGACAATCAGCTGATGATTGTTCCACATAAGAATTAATTACCCATAATCTGAATGCATTTTCACTATTTTCACTATTTGAAGTTATCTTCTATTTCAGGTACAAGGTGAAACAGTTGACAATATTGCTGATAATATTGATACAGCTGAAAAGCATGTTTCCTCTGGTTACAGACATCTAATCAAGGTAATAGTTTGATTCAAAATATTTATTGGTGAATCCAAACCCTTTAATTCCTTCAATATTCCTCCCGATGTGATGGTCCCCATAATTCCTTCAGTATCCCTCCCAATGCAATGGTCCCTGTAATTCCCTCAATGTCCCTCCTGATGTGATGGTCCCTTTAATTTCCTCAATGTCCCTCCCGATGTGATGGTCTCCTTTAATTCCTTCAATATCCCTCCCAATGCAATGATCCCCGTAATTCCCTCAATGTCCCTCCCGATGTGATGGTCCCTTTAATTCCTTCAATATCCCTCCCAATGCAATGGTCGCCCTAATTCCCTCAGTGCCCCTCCCGATGTGATGGTCCCTTTAATTCCTTCAATATCCCTCCCAATGCAATGGTCGCCCTAATTCCCTCAGTGCCCCTCCCGATGTGATGGTCCCTTTAATTCCTTCAATATGCCTCCCAATGCAATGGTCCCCGTAATTCCCTCAGTGCCCCTCCCGATGTGATGGTCCCTTTAATTCCTTCAATATCCCTCCCAATGCAATGGTCCCCGTAATTCCCTCAGTGCCCCTCCCGATGTGATGGTCCCTTTAATTCCTTCAATATGCCTCCCAATGCAATGGTCCCCGTAATTCCCTCAGTGCCCCTCCCGATGTGATGGTCCCCTTTAATTCCTTCAATATCCCTCCCAATGCAATGATCCCCGTAATTCCCTCAGTGTCCCTCCTGATGTGATGGTCCCTTTAATTCCTTCAATATGCCTCCCAATGCAATGGTCCCCGTAATTCCCTCAGTGTCCCTCCCGATGTGATGGTCCCTTTAATTCCTTCAATATCCCTCCCAATGCAATGGTCCCCGTAATTCCCTCAGTGTCCCTCCCGATGTGATGGTCCCTTTAATTCCTTCAATATCCCTCCCAATGCAATGGTCCCCGTAATTCCCTCAGTGCCCCTCCCGATGTGATGGTCCCCGTAATTCCTTCAGTGCCCCTCCCGGTGCGATGGTCCCCGTAATTCCCTCAGTGCCCCTCCCGATGTGATGGTCCCCGTAATTCCTTCAGTGCCCCTCCCGGTGCGATGGTCCCCGTAATTCCTTCAGTGCCCCTCCCGGTGTGATGGTCCCCGTAATTCCTTCAGTGCCCCTCCCGGTGCGATGGTCCCCGTAATTCCTTCAGTGCCCCTCCCGGTGTGATGGTCCCCGTAATTCCTTCAGTGCCCCTCCCGGTGCGATGGTCCCTGTAATTCCTTCAGTGCCCCTCCCGATGTGATGGTCCCCGTAATTCCTTCAGTGACCCTCCGGGTGCCATGGTCCCGTAATTCCTTCAGTGCCCCTCCGGTGTGATGGTCCCGTAATTCCTTCAGTGCCCCTCCGGTGCGATGGTCCCGTGACCTTCAGTGCCCCTCCCGGTGTGATGGTCCCCGTAATTCCTTCAGTGCCCCTCCCGGTGCGATGGTCCCCGTAATTCCTTCAGTGCCCCTCCCGGTGTGATGGTCCCCGTAATTCCTTCAGTGCCCCTCCCGGTGCGATGGTCCCCGTAATTCCTTCAGTGCCCCTCCCGGTGTGATGGTCCCCGTAATTCCTTCAGTGCCCCTCCCGGTGCGATGGTCCCCGTAATTCCTTCAGTGCCCCTCCCGGTGTGATGGTCCCCGTAATTCCTTCAGTGCCCCTCCTGGTGCAATGGTCCCCTTAATTCCCTCAGTGTCCCTCCCGATGTGATGGTCCCTTTAATTCCTTCAATATCCCTCCCAATGCAATGGTCCCTGTAATTCCCTCAGTGTCCCTCCCGATGTGATGGTCCCTTTAATTCCTTCAATATCCCTCCCAATGCAATGGTCCCCGTAATTCCTTCAGTGCCCCTCCCGGTGTGATGGTCCCCGTAATTCCTTCAGTGCCCCTCCCGGTGTGATGGTCCCCATAATTCCTTCAGTGCCCTCCCGGTGTGATGGTCCCCGTAATTCCTTCAGTGCTTGCCCGGTGTGAT
Source organism: Zoroaster sp. YZ-2022 (assembly GCA_029582265.1). Taxonomy (NCBI): domain Eukaryota; kingdom Metazoa; phylum Echinodermata; class Asteroidea; order Forcipulatida; family Zoroasteridae; genus Zoroaster; species Zoroaster sp. YZ-2022. The sequence continues at coordinate 37,635,929 of CM055828.1, forward strand.
GGTCCCTGTAATTCCTTCAGTGTCCCTCCTGGTGTGATGGACTGTGATTATCCAAAGGTTGAGATATGATTAGACTGTTCAATCTATTTCTCTCAGGCATCTTCATTAAAAGCTGCTCTCTTGCCAGTAAGTGGTGCAATCATTGGTGGATGTCTTGGTGGCCCTGTGGGTATTTATGCAGGTATTAAAATCGGTACTGTTGCAGCTCTTGGGGGCGGTGCTATTGGCTATGTTAGTGGTAGATTCTTGAAGAAACGTAAAGAGAAGCAAGTAAGCATGGAGCTACAGGAGATAGAAGATGTTCAGGAAAGAAACAGAAGAACCTCTGATCCCGGACTGATAAGAGAAGCAAAGAAAACCAGATGAGCATTTGTTTATTTTTCTAGTTTGCTATTTGACCAGCAATTTCTGTATTACAGGGAGTCACTTTCAAATGAGATATTTCACCAAATAATTGACATAACCATTGTTAAACATTCCATACTAGGTGTCATTATTAACAAGAAATTAATTTATTATGCAGTAAAAATTCTCTTACAATGCCCCAGTCAATTATTTGTGACTTTACCTACATTTACTATCCTGCGGCTAGGAAAAGAGCATTGTACATCTATATATTAAACATTATGAAAAAAGGGATTCACAGAGAATTATTGATCTTGAAATATATTGCTAGAAAGGGAATATAAATGATTGTAGGATTCAACACTACCCCTCGACGAGGCATTTGAACTGTCCCAGAGTTAAACTTATTGAAAATAAAATTAATCATTCAAGAAAAATTTTACTATCATTTATTAGAACTGGAACTAAATTTGTTATTTTGTCTGAACACTCATAGTAACATTTACAAAATGTATTTTTCTGTAAAATAAACCTACTTAGGAAGTTTGTACAAATATTTTGCATTATACAGATAAGATTAAATATCTCAAGTTTTTGTTATTATCACAATTACTACTTGTTGTATGAACAGTTATGTTGAGATTGCATGAAACCCATGTATGCTATTGTTCAAGATGTATGGCATGTGTTTTACGTCAATTTACCAGCAATTTCTTGACATTGTTGTTTTAATGGAAACACTGCTCATTTCCTTTTAAAAAGGTAAACAGACCTTCTACAAAGTAATTGTCAGAAGCTAAAACAGTAAAGTAATGCCCCATTGAATTTATGATGGGACCACCATAAATTTATTCTTGGATATGTTATCTTTTCCTAAAATCAAATAATGTTCAAATGAAACAATATTGCTGGAAATTATGGGTAAAATAGCCAAAAGCGCATACTAAACATCTTTCAGATTATTGGGCCTAATTGGGTAATTGATAGTTACTTTTAATTTAAAGGGAAGGTATAATATTGGTTTATGGAAATCTGTCATTTCAGCCTACTAGTTTTCAAGAAATATATCATACAAGTGAAATTAACCTGTGAGTGTTCGGTTATAATAGGTGCTCACGTTTTCTAAATGCACTATATTGGTTACCTTCCAACAACCTGATTTATGTATTCAGCGAGTTCTTTAAGAATAGAAACATCATAATGGAATGGGGAACTTGAGTGAAATGAATACATTCGTGAAGATTTATTTATTTGTTTTATTTATTTGTTGTTAATTAGATCTGTGTATTCAAATCCTTAGATTTACCGTACCCTTTTTTGGAAAGCATGGTTTAACAATAAAAAGTAAATATTCATGAAAAATATGTTTGAGTGTGTATAATGGGGTCTATGCACAACCTTGGTGTTTGAAAATATACTTTTGCATTTTAAAGAAATATATAATTAAAAAAAATAATAAAAATTCTGTGCAAGTTACCAGACGACAATATTATGAAATTTGACCCAATAATTCCCTCATTACTCGAAGATGAAAACATTTCAGACGTTATCATTTCTCATGATTATTGATACTTGTACCAACTTTACACCAAATAAGCTGTGAGATAATTTGGTAACTAGTAGCTAGGTTTGGTAACTAGTAGCTAGGTTTGGTAACTAGTAGCTAAGTTTGGTAACTAGTAGCTAGGTTTTGGAGTTGGAAGGTTATTTGAGTGATTGTATAAAGCACGTACATTTCAGTTTCCACACATGCCGCTTGGTGGATCATTCTGGCTGTGGACCTAATCAACTCGGTTCGTTGCAGTAATATGTTCCTATTTTGTATATTGTTCAAATCGCAAAAAATAACGGTAAATAAATAAATAAATAAATAAATAAAATAAATAATCTGATTGTAATAAATTTATACGATCAAAAATGAGTTCAAACATTTCTGTCTCGACCCCATTTTACTATGAGTACTGAAAAAAGTTACTAATAACAAAACAAAATAACGTTTTACATAAAAGTCGGGCCGGCTTGGTGTCAAGTTGATGATGGTAGACAACATCCTTTGAAACATTTCTGAGGTAAGCCCAATATCAATAGTAAAAATTAGAAATATAATAAATCTAACTCCATATTTCGTTAACGACATGCTATAAACTCGGATTTTAACGGGTTAGTTCTATGTAATCTATAGAACTATCTTTATTCATTATGAAGAAGGAGAACAGAATACCAAAGTTATACATTTTCTTTAAAGGGGGGGGGGGGGGGGTGGGGGGGTGGGGGGGGTACACATTGGTAATTAACATGATGGCAACAAACCAAGACAGTAAAAACGAGAAGTTACTCCGTCTTGCATGTTGACCAGTGAAAACGTCATGGTTATAATGGATCACTTCATCAGCTGACGATCCATGTACATATCGCTTGATTCTTGTATGGTTGTATTCACAGACATTACAAAAGTATATACTCACATTAATACGGGTTTATGTTGGGGAAAAACTTGAGTAGTAGCAGTAGATCAAAGACGCAACAACATAATTTAATTAATGCATCATATATTTTTTTAATATTTAACCATTGAACAAGTATGCATTAAATAATATTTCGTTGAATGTCTCAAATCAGATGTAATAACTTGTATTATGGTTGTCCCTTAAATGGGCTTGTAGGAAATCACAATATTTCACAATACTCAATGCATAATGCAAATAAAACGTTTATAAATAACATAAATTACTTTAGGCATTACATTGTAATACTATTTGCAACTACCAGTACAACATTTATGATTTTGTTTTTGTTCGTGTCTACATGTCATATTAAGTAGAAATAATGCATTTAACGTTTAAATAAAATGCATACAAAAAATATATGTTTGTGACCGTGTACACATTGGATTGATGTATCTCCTTAAGCCAAAGTTATTTGGTTCAGAACCAGATTATCAAACGAGTTATGATTGTACATAGCTATAACCTCAAGGTCTACAGTCTATTAAATGATCCGGTTTAAATTGGGGAAATTAATTAAGTTAATCGTGAATGTATTTAAAATCATGCAGCATGCTAATGATTGGAATACAACTATTGTGGAATATATGATACTAATGGCGCTGTATATTATTGTAGGTTTTCCCAGCCAAATCAAAACTGTTTTGTTCATTTTCGTTAACAGAACATTTAAATTTACACCATTTTTACTGATCCAATCAAATTTTTTTTGGTTTAAATTGTTGCGTTCAAATTCATTTCTAAGCAATCATGATTTCGTTCCTAATTAGCAACTGCGTTTAGTTAGGCCTAGTTCTATTTCGTTTTTGGCATATTTTCGCGATTTATGTAGTCAAATTATTAATCATCGATGCGCAAAGTATTTTGTGAAGTTATTTTCGATTTCGTTTATGGGTAATTAATTTCATCTCAAAAGTGTTCAAACGCGCCCTTGGCAAATTTAACCTTCTTTTGTGTCGCTGTATATTTGTACTAAACACGATTATCCCTACGCGGTCATGACAGATCTTGCATGACAGATTTGTTCCCCTTTGCAATCTACGTCAGTCTTTTACATTTTCCCTTAAGTTTTACTTTTTTCCCTTTTTTCTTTTCTTTTTTGGGTGGGGGTGGGTTGTGGGGATTGCTTTCTTTAGCCTGCAAGCTCATGACGCGCAAGGCAAATGACACAGGGAAAGCAATATGTCCTAAAATTTCATAACTGGGCCTGAGAATTGAAAGTCAAAATGTGACAAATGAATGCGAATTGATGAAATTGAACCTCTTGCGGATGGTTCTGATGAATTTGAATAAACTTAGAACGTACTTATTTTGGCGATGAGTTGGGTTAAAGGACGATACTCTCTCAATGTAAAAGAGTGAAAACCACTCTTTCAAAGAGCTATATGGCGGACAAGTCTTTTTGGAGTGGATAAAGAGTAAAATTAGTAGTGTACACTGCTCAAAATAAAATAGGACTCAAAAGTATTTCTTGGTCCATTTTGTCCATGTGAGGACACAAAAGCAGTTTTTGGTGATAGTAAAGTACTAATGGTTACTCTGCAACATTTTAAATACTTTTCACGTGTTGTGCATGTCTAATGACGGTTTAAACTGGCAGATCATGTGATAAGGCATGAAAATGCAGATAACAGGTTGACGTATTCAATATCAAACTTGTGCTTTAGTTCTTCATGTGTAACACACCAATTGACTTCAGTAGGATGTTGCAGCACCGCGGACTCGCACACATTCTGCACGCCTCCTCATGGACAGTACGGTGTTCCGGATCACAGCTTGGTCGAGGTTGTTCCACTCATCCTGTAGAGCTGCTATCAGGTTGGCAACGTTCCTTACAGGAGGGTTGTGACTTCTGACTCTGTAACTGAGAATTGCCCAAATGTTCTCAATGGGGTTAAGGTCTGGTGCAATGGCAGGCCATTCCAGACGCTGAATATGGTTATCTGTAAGGAACGCTGTTATGATTCTTGCTCTATGAGGACGGGCGTTGTCATCCATTAGAATGAAAACATCTCCCATTCTGTTTGCCTGTTATCTGCATTTTCATGCCTTATCACATGATCTGCCAGTTTAAACCGTCATTAGACATGCACAACACGTGAAAAGTGTTTAAAATGTTGCAGAGTAACCTTTAGTACTTTACTATCACCAAAAAATGCTTTTGTGTCCTCACATGGACAAAATGGACAAAGAAATACTTTTGAGTCCTATTTTATTTTGAGCAGTGTATAAAGAGTGAATTGGTAGCCTTTTACTGTATTTTTCAATCGATAAGAGTGGGTTTCACTCAAAAAAAAAAGAGAGACTTGTCCGCCATATAGTTCTTTAAAAGAGTGGTTTTCACTCTTTTACATTAATAGAGTAGAATGCTCAACTTATGAATTTTAATGTATCTTTTTGCTGATTGAATGATGATGTAAAGGAGCACTTATTTTCAAATCAAATTCAATGAGTTGTGTATTATTGAATGAACAAGGGTTGAAATTCGCCGGAAAACCCATCTCCGTCATCAGGCTACTTAAAATCATTCCTGACTGTCATATCATTAGCGGATACATTGGCATTTAACATGTTATTTTGTATGACTCCCGCTTTTTAGCAGTGTCCCTGCCCTCTTTGTCATGTGTTCCATTTAGCCATTGCTTTGTAATGTCGTACTTAATGCCGTCTAATTTTGAATGCGTGGGGAAACCTGTTTAATAATAATAATAATAATAATAATAATAAATATTTGTAGCGCGCACATATCCACCCTGCTAGGCATACACATATAATTATTTATTGGCAAACATCTGCAGAACCGGCGAGTTTGTAATAACTAGGTCCATACCTGAATAAGTCATTCGTTTGTCCTTGTAGGCCTAATTCTCCTGGTATTTTAGTGGCTATTTTTAGCCCTGTAAGTTGACAAGGCAATTTATTATAATCAATAATGCATCAAGTTATAAAGGTCTACATCGATTGTTAATGTCTTTTAGTATACACTGAATAGTCGTCAATGCATGCAACTTTAATATTGAAACGGTAAATAAGCACTTCATTTATCATTATATAGGCCCGTATATAGTGGTGTATATATAGTTAGCGCATACATTAATATCAAACTCATGCATTACCAATGTCACATCTTGCTGAAGTGTCTTCGTATGATCCATAATACTTTGAAACATTTATATATGTGTAGGCCTATGGTTCATTCTAGGAATGTTCAGTACAATTAATCAAAACAAGCAATTCATATCAGCGTATGCATTACCGTACTTTCTAGTGTGATACCAATTATGAAGCATTCATAAATACATAATAAACTCTCAAATTCTCTTTTATATTATTATATAGAATTCGATCAGCAATATACAGGAGGCTTATCACCTAGATTGTTACACGAAAGCTTTCGTAACAAGAAATAACCAAACCCATGAAAAGTTGTGGTTTATTTTAAATTATATTATATTATATTAGGGGAAAGGAATTTTCCACATGAAATTCCCAGACAGCCACTGCCCACCAGTTTATTACTGTCCAAAGATTTAGAATAAATAATAAATAAAGACTATAAAGGGTTGTATAAACTGCTTCATTTAGTATTTTATATTGAAATTGTATATAGGCATTTTGCTCTTAATCATGATAACTTGTTATTTAGTCTTGTGGATATTAAAGCCCAGTGTATTGATACTGAGCGTGGCTATATTTTTACTTCTCGTAAGAGATTAACAGTCTCCTTGTTTGCATATATATATATATATTACAGTGCTACGCAGCATCCCTACATTTATATATATATATATATATATGAGCTCTTAAACCATACAATTTTTGTTGAGTCTTGCTACTTCTATTTCTGTTGAATGGTACCAGTTCTTGACGCAGCAGTACTGGGTGTGTCTTCATGGTGTTTGTGTGTAGTCACCTCAGGAGTTGTATGTAATTCATTCATCATGCCATTGGTGCTAGCCTGCACATTCAATACAAAATAATGGTAAGAATGATTAGAAGATTTTTAATTAGTTATTCGTGAGCCGTCCTGTAACATAATTGGGAACAGTTACGATATAGTTTGTATCCTTCCAGGTTATGGGCCACTTCATTTACATTTTGCAATATTCATGTCATTTTATCAAGGTATAGGACTTTTCTTAACTGAATTATGTATTTGTCATATTCGACATAAATGGTTTGTAATCACAACCCGGCAAAATTCATTTCTAAAACGCTACCTTGATAATGTAGCCGGCTCTTATAGCGACGTACCAAAGTGTACCAAAGAATTAATGTTAATGAGTTTTATTGACTCATTTTTAACCACGAATAGTTCAAAGCACATTCAAACAGTGTTAAACTCTTAATCATATGAGATATTTAGCCAATACCTGGATGAGGAAATTAGAGTAGCCTATGTATCATTTGAGAGGGTACCGGTAGTTCCCCTGCGACCTAATCATGTATCCTGCACAACTTGTCGCAATTGTTAATACAGCGTGTATCACATTATTACATCCAGTCTGGTTATATTCTCACTTCTATATCGATTCGAATGATTATATACCTGTGTCACAAACTGTGGAACATAGATTGAACACCCTCGTTCTTCGCTGCCATCATTGCAATGTACTTCACCATCACACAGCCATTCCACCCATATGCACTGCAATCTGTCCTCACATTTGACTTTACGAGCAGGGCATGTATAGATTGCTGTATGGTTAGTAAAGAGACTCGTTAGCAGCTAGCCATGTCAATAAACAGTTCTAGTTAAATATGGTGGTTCTATACGGCAAACGGTTATTTATTTGGCAAATGAAGTTATCATATAGGTTTACATGTATTAACAAAAATGTATTTCCATTTTGAAAAATAATCCTTTTTAATTAAAGGTAAGGTTAAGTATCGGTAATGAAACAATTAATAGTAAAATTTGTATGGAATATTTACTTTTCGTAACAATGATGATATTTTTATTATTCCTGGAAATAATTCTGTCTGAGGTGCTGTACTTTGTTGAAAAGTGATATTATTTTTCAGATCAAATTCCATGCTAGAATAAATCCAAAATATATACCTGCATTTCTAGCTACCACCTCGTTATTAAAACACAACGTAAGAACTGTCAAAGGTCAGTTGTTTAATGTTTATCTTGATTCAAAGAAAGTAAGCATAACTTTTGAGAAACAATTTTGCCAAAATTACCAAAGTTGTACCTTTCCTTTAATTAATAATTCATGATCTTCTATTGCTATTCTACTGGGGAAAACAAAACATTGTATGCGGTAATGATTTAGAAAACAGGGGATGATGTAATATATGAGGCCCAAAAAAGTCTCTGGTTTCTGGTCTCTGCGCGCGTCGCCTCAGATCGCGCGTCGCCTCAGACCCGCGCGTCGCCTCAGACCCGCGCGTCGCCTCAGACCCGCGCGTCGGCATTTTTAGTTTTCTTTGTTGTTGCTATATATGAAACGATGTCCAATTGCAGCCAAAATTGCTGGATCAATTGGAATTGTGCTGTGCTGTGTTTTAAACGACATTTTTTTCACACAGGGGTACAAACATTTGCCCGATTTGTGCGGCCTCTCTTAGCCAGCTGTACTTTGTTTATAGGTAATTTGGTCTGGTTCCAATAACCGCGTGTAGGCTACATCAGCGGCGTAGCCAGGACTTTTTCAGTGGGGAGGGGGGCGGAATTGCTTTTCTGTGGGGGCCCAGGGGTATGGGTTTTTCCATTTTTTTGGGGGGGGGGCACTATGAGGATTTTTCGTGGGGGGGCACCTGGGGTGCCCCCCCAGTCCCCCGTAGCTACGCCGCTGGTGTACATGTATCACGGATTTCACTGGTTAGCAACAACAAAAAAAGATTACTAAACAATTTAAAAAAAATTGAAGCCGGGAAGTGGGGGAGGGGAGGGGGAAGGGGAAACTGACAAACGTTTTAGAAGTGGGCAACGTGATCAGTATGCAAATTAGGCGAGTTAGCACGAGTTTAATGCGATCTTATCGCTGAAATGGTAGCCATTAGTAAAATTCCAATCTTTTATTAACATTAATTACGATCATCTCCTCCTTTTCAACTCCTACTTACCACAGTTCCACTTGTCACTTAAAGAGACTTACCACAGTCCCACTCGTCACTACCATCATCACAAGCAGGAGTACCATCACACCGAAAATGCCATAGATAACATTTAGTACCATCTTCACATGCTTCGTGTTTACACTGCCATTCTATATTAGTCGATAATGATGAATTTGGTGAGGCTGAAAATATAAAGAGAGCACTTGTGTTAAAAGGAACTTGAAGTCACTCCTAGTTTTTTGTCTTTTGTTTCTGCCTGTTCATGTATTTTTTATCATTATATTGAATCTTTTGTTTGATTTTATTCTTGATTTGATTTGGTTTTAGTTGATTTCATTCTCGATTTGATTTGGTTTTAGTTGAAAATATTGCTTCTTGCCTTGCATGAGTTAAGGCTTCCTTTATATTTATCCGTCTTATGCGTTATTCGTGTTTATGTTCTACTTTGCTACATGTTTTATCACGATCGATCCCATTTCCAACTCAAACATTCAAATTGCTGACCATTCATCTCGGTAGTGTACTGACAGTTGGTTTCATCACTGCTATCAGGGCATTGCGCGACTCCATCACATTGCAGGGATTCATTGTAGCACTGATGGTTATTAGCGCATTTCTTGAATCCTGGTTGGCACTGATGAATGGCTATCAAGTGAAAAACAAATATAAACGCTTTATTTAGTGTCACCTATAGCCTAGACGATTTTCAGTGGGCCATCAATTAGCTACCAGAGACACCGGGGTAAAGCCCTACTCTTGCACGATAAGTGTCATTATGGGTTCTTTGACGTGCACTGATGTTTGCAGGACACGGGACCTACGGCTTAACGTCCCATCTTGCTCATTGATTAACACGTTATACATCTTGTTACTGAAATAAGTTTGAAGGTTAAATATATTTTATACATTAATTAAATTCGATCTCAGTCAAATATAATTGCATTTATGTTTTCATCATAATTATTGACCTATATGTACCTTGGTTGATGCACTAAAAAACACATTCCCATTAAATGTTTATCCTAAGACATTTGTTTGATTTTGTTTAACCCTCCGGGGAGATAGACAGCCACACTAAAGTGGCAGAAGTTATTTATATTAAACTTACTACAGTTGTGTTCATCTGAACCATCAGCACAGTCAATTACAGCGTCACATATGTACCGTCTAGGGTAGCATTGCTTCATGTCAGCACACTTAATTTGGTCCGTACCTACACATTGTTTACTTGCTAGAAAATACAAACACAGAGACATTGGAATAAAATTCGCATAAAAATACCTCAAAATTGGTGGTGGCTAGGGTAGTTCAAATAAACGGATAAAAAAGCATTACAAGACAAATAAATAATTTAGATACATCATATCATTTTCACTTTATAAGTACTAATATGACAGGTGCTTTTTCGAACCTGGCATATTCTAAGTATAATTTAGTTATTAAAAATCCTGCATTATCGATTCATCGATTTTATCGGTTTTTAGTTAAATGATCATATAATTGTATTTGTATTATTTTGGTTTTAAATCTTGTTTTAGTTGTTGGCATTACTACTCAATCCGTACATTTCGCAGTCAACGCATTCAATGTGTATAACCCTTGTTTTCAATGGAACCTTGATAATTTCCTTTTAGAAATGATACAAAATAATTTGAATTGAGACATATCATAAAATAGTTGTCAGAAGCTTGGTTTTACAGTATAACTATGTTTTAATGTAAAACATTTGTTTTCCCTTGAATAAAATAGCAATTGCGATTGAATACAAAAAATACGGAAACTGCTTAAAATAACAAAAACACGGACGATATATCTTGAATGTAAGGCAGACGGCTAATGTTCGTAAGTATACGGTACCTATTTCTGTTGGATTGTCGGAACGTTCCGTCTGTTCATTTAGAAAGGCGTACAATAATGGATGATGCCATCAATATGTACGGGCTCATTCACTTTTGTACTGAACAAAAAATGCTGATGTAATCCTTTGGTCCGATAAGTGGGAAGCAATGGAAGAGAAATCTATTTATAATGCCGATGTTAATTTCCCCCTTTAATCCTGAACAAAATTATGCAGGTGGAGTTCTATAAATACCATATTTCGTTATGGTAGTGTGTACAGCAATCATTATTGCTGTATTATTGAGCACATGTACATGAACCTATTCATGTCAGCATGAAATATGTTTCCAATCTATTTTAGTGCTGAGGTTAACATTCTGGGCCAAAGGGTAAACTTGATATTTTTCGGAATGACGCAATACAACAATACAGATAAGAATTTTTATAATTTATTGTTGGAGAGTCTGAAAGGAAGTAGTCTTGAGTTTTGCTGTTTTACCACAATCCCTCTCATCAGAGCCATCGTTACAGTCTACTTGACCATCACATGTTCGAGTCGCATCAAAACACTGCCATTGGTTGTCACATTTCATGTATCCTTCCGCGGGACAGGGAGTCGACGCTGTGGAGAATAATGATATAGTTAAACACGAGACAAACATGGCCAATGCACAAAGTTCAGTGGCTGGGGTCCGAAGAAAGGAGGTTTGTGACATGGGTAATTTTACTCAGAACTTATACAACGGTATTACAACCTAACTACACTGTTAAATAACTTGTTGTTCATTTACAGTAAGTTAATTTACAGTTATCTGTATGAGACATGGAAAGCTTACATGGAAAGCTTACATGGAGAGCTTACATGGAGAGCTTACATGGAGAGCTTAGGGCCTACATCAACTGATACAGGGTTTGGCCGGGAGAGGAGTGGCACCCTCCAAAAGGCAGGAATCGAATCCCAAAAAATACCACGGAGAGCACCATACATATCCCTTCTAGGACTCATATGGGGGGGGGGGGGACTGGGGTTTTTGGGTAATGTCCTCAACTTGGCATGCAAGAACTGATATGAAATTATAATCTAAGCACATGCGCCATATTTACCACATAAGTGAAATATACCCAATCCCCTTTTAGACCCTGTTGCATTTTGGGAATATTATTTCTTCAAAAATGTTGCGATCACTTGAAGCATGTTTACAGATACCATCCGTGACGCATTTGATGATAGCGTGTAGTATAATTTTAGAAGCTATATTGGTACCCTATTGGTAGAGGTCAAATTGCAATTTAAAAAATAGCACATGCATTTACATAATAAGCAAAAGGGCTCATTTAAATATGTAATCGCTGAAGGTCAAAAGTTGTGACGAGACTGAGCATTTAAAATCATCTACTGATGTGTACGTCATGGCAATTTGTATACTTACCACACTCTGCTTCGTCAGACCCATCCAAACAGTCGATGTAGCCATCACATGCGTAACGTTCGTCATAACACTGTCGCTGGAGGGCGCATTTTAAGTAACCTACCGGACAGTTATAGCTGCGAGTGAATGGGCCTGCAATACGTAAACCTTTAATCATCTTGTGTATGCATTCATCAGTGTATATCCTTTCGTGCTTGTGGATCATAAAGCTAGGATGGTTTAACTTCGAGTCATGCTTCACGGGCACTTCAATTCTCTCGGGAAATTCTATGGTTATAGAAAAAATGAAAAGGGCAGGGGAGGGAAACACCATGCTTAATAAATGTACATGCAAGACGATAGAAATGCAAAATGACGATATGGGAAACCATTTCACTAACGCTGTTGTATATTTTATTTCGATACGGGGAATCAATTTTAATATGTTGTTGTAATAACAGTGGAAGTTAGTAATTCGTGCAATGCTAATTCATGTCGGTGTCAGTTAGTAATGTAGTGCACATCCATTACAAAAGAACTATTATTTAAACATTTTCACACTAGAAATAATTTAATGACAAACCTACCTTACAACAATTCCCGTGATATTTTTTCTATTCGAGGGATAAGAATCATTTAACTCAACAAAAGACTTGTTCAGAGGCAGGTTTCTTATCGTTTTATAAAAGTAATTTACAATTCTGGACAAATCTGTCAGGACACCAGGAAGAAAAATGAGTCAATGACCACACCAATGGCACGTTAAATAACAACAACAACAACAACAACAACAACAACAACAACAACAACAACAACAACAACAACAACAACAACAACAACAACAACAACAACAACAACAACAACAACAACAACAACAACAACAACAACAACAACAACAACAACAACAACAACAACAACAACAACAACAACAACAACAACAACAACAACAACAACAACAATAATGATCATGTTATAGAACACAGACGGCCGGATGTTGTTGTCTTGGATAAGCATGAGAAGATGTGTCATCTTATTGATATATCTGTGCCGGGTGATAGTAGAGTAGCTTCGAAGGAGAAGGAGAGGGTACAGAAATATCAGGATTTAGCGAGAGAACTCCGCAAGCTGTGGCAAGTCAAGGTGAAGGTTATTCCTGTGGTAGTGGGAGCACTGGGTACAATTCCAAAGGCGTTGGAGAAACATCTTAAGGAGATAGGAACATCTGTTAGAGTAGAATTACTACAGAAGGCGGCACTCTTAGGGACAGCAATGATTCTGCGAAAGACACTCGAGATCTAAGGCTAGGGGACGTTGCTTGACTCGAGGTGTAACCGGCAGAAAGGAAAACAAGATCTTTCTTTTCATGCTGTGCTAACGCGAAATAATAACAACAACAACAACAACAACAACAACAACAACAACAACAACAACAACAACAACAACAACAACAACAACAACAACAACAACAACAACAACAACAACAACAACAACAACAACAACAACAACAACAACAACAACAACAACAACAACAACAACAACAACAACAACAATAATAACAACAATTTTGTGATGATAATAATGAATGCTATGCAGCATCAACTCAACGGTGAATCAGCGACGAACTCAGGAAGTCCATCGCCCGTTCTGGTCGGTATGCTTGAGCAGGTACCGCCAGATCGTATACACACTGCTCAGAATAATAACAGAATTCGTGCTGTAAACAGGAGAAAATGGAGTAAGGACGATAACAGAATTGCAATGGAATGTTTTATGAGGAGCAAGCCAGAGAACAGAGGGTACAGAAGGAGAATGATTAGCATATAGCAGGATAAAGGCATGTTTGAAATAAGTGAACAGCGGCTTGCCGACCAGGTAAAACAAATCAAACATAACCAGTGGCAAACGAAAGTTGACGTGGAAGAGATGAGTAGAATAATATCACGGACAGAGGCTGGTGATGATGCTGAAGAAGTGCAGGAGGAGGAACTGATCAACATGGCCGCTGCAGAGCTGGCAAGTTCCCAGAGTACGGATGAGGTCAGTGGAGGAGTAGAAGTAGAGGAGGGAACAGAAGATGCAAGTACAGACTTGGCGGAGGAAGCGCTAGAGATTAGGAATAGGATTGAAGAGGTAATGGTATCGGTAAAAGGGACAGGTAAGTGGAGTATTCCTGCATTGCGTCAGGTCCCAAGGAAAAAGCTGACAAATGTGTCGGCTATGGTAAGTAGAATCCTTGGGACGGTAAGTACTACTAACCTTACTGAAATTAATGATCTTGTCTTTGCAAATGCAGTTGTAGCAGCGGACAAATTAGGGGTTAAATATTCACAATCACAACATAAAGATAATAAACCTTGGTAGAAACGCAGACTTGAGGGCCAAATTAACGAGTTACGCAAATATCTCAGTAAAATAGAGCAAATGGATAGAGGTGCAATGAAAGATTCAGATATGAGGAATAGATTAATAAATAAGTATCAAGTAAAAGGAAAGGGGATGAGTTTAGTTAAGGAGGAAATAAAGCAAAGGGTTAAGGCGAAGGCTGCGAAAGTAAAGAGGTATGACGATAGGGTCAGGCAGTTTCATCAAAATCGCCTACTCAATACAAATCAACGTCAATTATTCAAAGAATTGGACGGAAAATGTGACAACTCACAAGTGGGCCCAGAGCCAGCAGAGGCAAGGAATTTCTGGGGTGGCCTTTGGGATCAGCCTGGTGATCATAACAGACAAGCAGAACGGTGAAAGACGGGTTAAAGAGTGTACAACAACAAGAGGGATTTCAGATTGATGTGAGCAAGGTGAAGAAACAGTTGAGGAAAGTGCCGAATTGGAAAGCCCCGGGACCAGACCAAGTGCACGGATACTGGCTAAAGAACTTCAGTAGTCTTCACAAAAGAATAGCCCAGCAGCTGCAAGAATGCTTAGCGCGTGGCAACGTTCCGACGTGGATGACTGAAGCAAGAACGGTTCTCATCACGAAGGACATTAAGAAGGGTAACGTTGCAAGTAATTATCGACCTATTATATGTCTACCCATGATGTATAAACTTCTGACCGGTATCATTGCAGAAGATCTGTATAGTCACTTAAAAGATCAGCAGTTATTTCCAGATGAGCAGAAAGGTTGCAAGAAGCGGTCAAGAGGAACGAAAGACCAACTCATCATTGATAAGACGGTGCTAAAGGACTGTAGGAACAGGAAAACTAATCTGGCCAAGGCATGGATAGACTACAAGAAGGCATACGACATGGTATCACATTCATGGATTATGGAATGTTTGGACATGATAGGGGCAGCTGATGCGGTGAAATGTCTTCTGGGTGAGAGCATGAAGATATGGAGAACAAATCTGATGGTCAATGATGAATGTCTTGGCAAGGTAAACATCAGACGAGGTATTTTCCAGGGCGATTCTCTGTCTCCACTGTTGTTTGTTTTGGCGCTGTTCCCTTTGACGATGATTTTGCGGAAGGTTAGTGCGGGATACGAGATGACGAAGGATGGATGCAGGATTAATCATCTGCTCTTCATGGACGACCTGAAGTTGTTTGCGAAGAACGAGAAAGAGATTGATTCCTTGGTGCACACTGTACGGAGCTTCAGCGATGACATCGGCATGAAGTTTGGTCTGGAGAAATGTGCTGCGATGACCATGAAGAGGGGTAAAAGGGTACATTCGGATGGAATTACTTTCCCAGATGGCACACAATTGAGGGCGTTGGGTAAAGAAGAAAGTTATAAGTATCTTGGAGTGCTTGAAACAGATCACGTACTGCACGAGAAATCAAAAGAGAGGCTTAAGAAAGAGTATATAAGACGAGTGAAGAAGTGTTTGAAGTCCAAGCTGAATGGAGGCAATATGATAAAAGCGATCGACACTTGGGCTGTGTCGCTGATGAGGTACAGTGCAGGAATTGTCGAGTGGACTAAGGCAGATCTAGATGTTTCTGACAGGAAAATGAGGAAAGTGATGACGATGTACGGTATGTTACATCCACGGACGAATGTCAGCAGACTCTATCTACCGAGGTCAGAGGGAGGAAGAGGATTACTTAGTGTATCAGACAGCGTTAACATCGAGAGAAGGAGCTTGCAGTGTCATGTAAGTAGTACTCAGGAAAAGTTGTTGAAGGTTGCGCAGAAATACATGAAGGCAGACGAATTAGGTCCAAAGGAGTATAAAAATCAAAGAAGAGAATAAAGAATACGAGATTGGCAGGAAAAACCACTTCACGGCCGATTCCTGAGATGTACAGAAGAAGTGGCAAGTATAGCAAGACTTGGGAATGGTTGAGGAAAGGAGAACTGAAGAAAGAAACCGAGGGTCTGATTACTGCAGCGCAAGACCAGTCTCTGCAGACGAATGTGATGAAGGCAAGGATCGAGAAGACAGATGTCTCTTGTATGTGCAGAATGTGCAATGCGGCGGAGGAGACTGTATTTCACATTGTCAGCGAATGCAGAGTGCATGCTCAGACAGAGTACAAAGGCAGACACGACAAGTTGGCCAAAGTGATCCATTGGGATTTGTGTAAGAAGTACGGTGTCAAGGTGGAATCAAAGTGGTACGACCATGTGCCGAAAAATGTAGAAGAAACGGACCATGTCAAGATTCTCTGGGACTTCAACATCCAGACAGATCATGTTAGAGAACATAGACGGCCGGATGTTGTTGTCTTGGATAAGCATGAGAAGATGTGTCATCTTATCGATATAGCTGTGCCGGGTGATAGTAGAGTAGCATCGAAGGACAAGGACAAGGTACAGAAATATCAGGATTTAGCGAGAGAACTCCGCAAGCTGTGGAAAGTCAAGGTGAAGGTTATTCCCGTGGTAGTGGGAGCACTGGGTACAATCCCGAAGGCGTTGGAAAAACATCTCAAGGAGATAAGAACATCTGTTAGAGTAGAATTACTACAGAAAGCGGCACTCTTAGGGACAGCAAGGATTCTGCGAAAGACACTAGAGATCTAAGGCTACGGGACGTAGCTTGACTTGAAGGAAAATAAGATCTTTCTTTTCATGCTGTGCTAACGTGAAATAATAATAATAATAATAATAAAAATAAAAATTAATAACAATAATAATAACAATAATAATAATAATAACAATAATAATAATAATAATAATAATAACAATAATAATAAATCATAATAACAATAATAATAATCATCATAATCAGCATAATCAGCATAATAGTATTGTGGTGTGGGTTCTAAGATGTAGGTTCAGGGCCAAATCACACTAAAGGTCTGTGATATTTGGTGATTTTAGGGATCTAAAATATGAATAAAGTATTTGGTTGTTTCAGACCATATAATTGTCAGTAAGGATGGTCAAAAACCGGATATAATATGCCTATAATAATTAACATTAGGGATATGCTGTGTTGGCGTCTCGAGGGCCTGAGCAAAACGAACTGAAAGAAACATTTACAAGAAAAAGGTTAAAATGCAAACGATGCACAAACGAATGAATTTATCAAAACGTGCGTTAACATGATACCAGCATGCAAACCTTTATTTGATTGCATTAATAATACCTCTTTTATAACAGAAGAGTGGCTATTGTATAATAAAACAAGCTTTGTTATACTAGTTTCACAGTTAACTAATTATCACCATTCTTCAGTTTGTTATAATGTTGATCACTTATTAAAAATATTGCCGTATAGCAAGCACATTTAAATGGTATTGATGTCTATATGAACTTAAAACTAATTTAAAAATAGCGATTTTTCAATATCAGAAATAAAGTATTTAATTTAAGCTTTCCACAGTTTAGAACAGATGAAAGTGGTTTCTACCATGGATGATATACTATAAATAAAATACTAAAAACCTAAATACTACAGGCGAATGAAAGCCTTTTTCTGTAGTATTTAAATTGGCAGCGATCAGATTAACTTGTTTGTTGCCATCCTGTCGTCTTCGGGAGTTGGATACTGGACAGACCAGGAATTCTTATAGTGCCATAGCAAGGGATCAAGTGGTTTTACATGTCGTAGGCTACTGCTTGCAGTGCAGCCGTTAATAATACTGGAGATCAGTACAGCAAACATTCCAACATTATTAGGCCAAAAAGAATCTGGTTTCTGGTCATAGATCGGCTTCAAAATCGGTGCGGTGACACGCTTGTTTTTTGTTTTGTTTTTGTTTTGTATTTTTCGTAATCTTTTATTTATTTTTTGTAATTTTTTTGCCAACCAGTGAAATACGTGATACATGTATACGCGGTTATTGGAACCAGACCGAATTTCCCATACACAAATAATTGTGGCTGTAATTGGTCAATGTTTCATAGCAAAAAACAAAAAAACAAAAACAAACAAAACAAAACAAAACTAAACACCCGACAATCGGGTCTGAGGCGACGCGCGCGGACACCACAAACCAGAAAACTCTATATATATATATATATATATATATATATATATATATATATATATATATATATATATATATATATATATATATATATATATATATATATATATATATATATATATATATATATATATATATATATATATATATATATATATATATATATATATATATATATATATATATATATATATATATCAAAGCCTCTGATGAAGGTCCGGATTGGATCGAAAGCTAAGGCCACCCTCCCGATTTAATTTATATATATATATATATATATATATGATCCCTGGCTACTCGGCAGATATGGTTTGGCCTCTGACCTGGCCTCATAGAGCAATGGCATAAGTGGACCGCCCACCAACATAGGGGCTGGTTAGCTCAGTTGGTAGAGCGCTCGTACGGTAATCGAAAGGTCGCGGGTTCGAGTCCGGCATCAGCCAATTTTTCTTTGCTCGCTACCCGTTTATAATATTTCAGGTCAGTTTCTCCATATAAATCTACTTTGTGTACAACCACATAAAAGGCTTGTGTCCCGTTAATTGTGTGATCCCTGCTACTGCCGTTACCCAGGTTGTTTGCATCTGACCGGGGCTTGATCCCTGGCTACTCGGCAGATATGGTTTGGCCTCTGACCTGGCCCCCATAGAGCAATGGCATAAGTGGACCGCCCACCAACATAGGGGCTGGTTAGCTCAGTTGGTAGAGCGCTCGTACGGTAATCGAGAGGTCGCGCGTTCGAGTCCAGCATCAGCCAATTTTTCTTTGCTCGCTACCCGTTTATAGATAGAGATAGAGATAGAGATAGAGATAGAGATAGAGATAGAGATAGAGATAGAGATAGAGATAGAGATAGAGATAGAGATAGAGATAGAGATAGAGATAGAGATAGAGATAGAGATAGAGATAGAGATAGAGATAGAGATAGAGATAGAGATAGAGATAGAGATAGAGATAGAGATAGAGATAGAGATAGAGATAGAGATAGAGATAGAGATAGAGATAGAGATAGAGATAGAGATAGAGATAGAGAGCAATAGTTGGCATAAGTGGACCGCCCACCAACATAGGGGCTGGTTAGCTCAGTTGGTAGAACGCTCGTCTGGTATTCGAGAGGTCGCGGGTTCGAGTCCGGCATCAGCCAATTTTTCTTTGCTCGCGAACCGTTTATATATATATATATATATATATATATATATATATATATATATATATATATATATATATATATATATAATACAGAATAAAGATTGTTATATTATCTGATTGCAGAAACTACACATTAATAATAATAACAAATAATACTTACTGCATACAAGCTCATCAGTCCCCATTAAGCAATCTGGATTCCCATTACATAACAATGCATTAGGAATGCAACTGCCATCCTCAGCACACTGGAACTCATTGATTTCACATCCAGCATTGCGCTTTGTCGTGCTTGTACGACCCTTCCCTGGATATACAACACAATCATAACAAAAACACAGTCAATGAGCGCTCATTTTGATAAACAAAGGTTCCAATGTCTTTCTATAAGAATTTAGTGAATCTGAAAAACAAAAATGGTATTCGTATGTGAAAATCTACAGGTGGGTCGTCCAGGCCTAGTGGTGGTTGAAAAGGGCAAATTGCTCGTATGTTCCAGAGGTCATGATTTCGCAATCTATACACCCTACTTACGTTCGACGCTCGGCAAAATTTTGTAATGAACAAGGAGCAAAATCAAACGTCGTTTACACACGTTTGACATGCAGGAAATGGTTGAAATTATGTAGGCCTATATAAACAGAATATTTATTACATTTAAATATGTTTGACTCAAATAGTTGAAAAACGATTTGCAAGGGAAAAAAGAGACACTTAAGAGGAAAAATTAAATATTAAAACAAATTTTAAACATTATCATTATCCAATCTTATCAATTAAATGTGCTAAGTCAGTGGCAAGGTACTTAACCATAATTGCTTCGTCCTTCGGATGGGACGTAAAGCCGTAGGTCCCGTGTGTTGTATAATGCACGTAAAGTGGATTGTCGTGGCCGAGCGGTCTAGCGCACTGAACTCAAGTTCTGGTGTTGCCAGCAGCAGAGTGTGGGTTCGAGCCCCAGCCGTGACACCTGTGTCCTTGAGCAAGACACTTAACCATAATTGCTTCTCTCCACCCAGGGGTTAAATGGGTACCTGTGAAGGCAGAGATGGTTTGCTCTCTATGCGCTAGAAATGGCAGCAATTGAGCTGTATACTCCCCAGGGAGCTGAGATGGTTTCAGGAATGATTTATGAGCCTTATGAGCCTTATGAGCAGGGATAATAATATAATGCGCCTTGAGCGCCACTTAGTTGGTGGATACGTGCGCTATATAAATCTCTACATTATTATTATTATTATTATAACGAGTGAAGACTATTGCGGTGACAATTCTCAATTGAGTAGTAATTAGTTCTGAAAAGAACTGGAGGTTACACTACTCGACGTTTCGAGTTCATAACGGTGGGATGTTAGTACAATACATTATTGTACATGTATGATGTAAATGTACTGTACTGTAACTGTACTACATGCTATGTCCATTGTACATGTTCTACCGCTTCTCCCGCTGGGTCGCACTACGGTCACACAGACATACCGCAGCGGAGTACGACGAGTACGGCGAGACAGCGTCCCCCGACGCGGTCGTTCGTGCATGGCGTGCTGAAACTTAGCAAATAAAAACTCAACATACTCCAAATACACAATCTTTGCTCGTCTGAAAAGTAATGTGTGACTTTGTTTGAATCTTTCTTCAATTGGTGTGACGAGCACAGTCTTAACAAAAGTAAAGAACATTTGGAAAAAATGCCTTAATAGAATAATATCCTTTTCCCAACATTTTGGGAACATTTGAAAAGTGAATGACGCGCTATGTTTGTAATATATAAACATGAAATCATTAATTTTCAAGAAACATTACACAGAACTTAAAATTAAATGTATACAATGTTTATTCATGGCATTTTATTTTTAAAAACTGCCAAAATAAGGAAGATGTTGTTCGATGAAAATTTACAGTTCTGATAGACATTGATATACAGACGAAGCAAGGACGTAGTCATTGGAGTGACTATTGCGCAATCACGGCAAGGTGGTAGAACTAAGGTGTGATTGGTGAATGATCAAAACGGGGGGGGGGGGGGGGGTTGCAAACACCCCATTGTTTAAAAAGGTTTCCAGATTCTACAAACATTTTACAATTCAGACCTACATGATTTGTACTCAATTTGCCATTCGCCTCCGTTCATTGAGGTTAATTCTAAAGAATTACTGTTAGTTTATTTTTTTGATTCAAGTATTTAAACAAAACTATTGAAAATCGGGTAGATTTGGGGAACCATTCAAGACCATGAAATATAACATGGTGTACATGAAAAATAAAACCAATGTGTGTAAATTTGAGTGTTGTTGTGATGATAGTCCAGTGGCAAAAAAGTGTTTGTCAGCCAATTCACAGACATGTTGGTATTTCTGAACTGAGTATTGTGTCAGTAAATTTACCCCCAAACAAGGTTTACCCCCCCCACCACTCTGAAAATCCTGGCTACGCCACTGAGATAGACTTAAACATGCACCATCGTAACAAGGTTTACTCCCCCCCCCCCACCACTCTGAAAATCCTGGTTACGCCCATGGGCGTCAACAGCTTATGAAAAGTGGGGGGGACATGAGCCCCAATTAGTGATCTGTGTCCTGGGGAGTTATCTAAGGGGAGGGGGTGTCCCCCTTCCCTTAGAGATTGTTTGCATAATTAAGGGTGCTTAGGTGCTAAATGGTGCTATATTTTGTTAAATAATTGTATATGCCTGCGCGGCTGGCTTCTAATATGTTCCTACTGTACGGTACAGGAATATTAAGCGTCCACCTCCTCTGTCTCCGTGAGTAACGTTATAGGTCTACCTAGTAGGCATACACGGCGGCAACGGTTCGTCTGCCTCTAATTTTTGATGATTTTGATAATGAGTCGAAAAATGGCTGTTTTCACTAATATCGAGTTTGATTCTAGTATTTGAGTCAGCAATTGATACAAAAAATCGAACATATGCCTGCCATTTTTTTAATATTATTGTTCTGAAAAGTGGGGGGGGGGACAAACGATATGATACCCCCCACTTTCAAAAGTGGGGGGGACATGTCCCCCCCGTCCCCCACCTGTTGACGCCCATGGTTACGCCACTGAGATAGACTTAAACATGCACCATCGTAACAAGGTTTACCCCACTCTGAAAATCCTGGCTACGCCACTAACGTGCACCAACGTGCACCATCGTAAAAATCACAAATTTCCGTGGTTGTTGTGTGGAAGAACACTTGATTAGTGTGCCCGATATAAAAGTTCTTTCCATCCCAAATGGCACAAATTTAATTTGATACATTTGCCATAGGCACGGATCACACAATTAAGCTTCACAGCCTTTTGTTGACTTTGTTCCAGTACTCGCCTCGGGGTGACGTGTTTTCTTGTAGCAGTGTAGGTTTGAATATGAATAACATCAACTCGAGGGAAATCGTGAAGAGTACAAACTTATCTGGTGATTAGTGCAGTTATTCCCCGGGCTTAAAATTTGGTTTGCATTGTACCAATAACCTGTTGGGGGAAGACATAAGACATACAAATCAAAACCTCATCCATCGTGTTTGCGGAGGCACAGATGACAAACAAGTGCAAAATGAATCGCTTAAAGAAATATTGATGACTATTTCTTTATTACAATCCTACACATGCCCCCAAAGAGCCATGTGACATGCCCAAGGCTATAAAGGAGCATGTGTCATATCCGTCACCTATTACAACCATACAACCACGTGTTCCACAGTCTGCAGACTCATATTTTAAATAGTGGATAAGAAAGCAATTCTTTCATCTTGATGAAACGGTAGGAGAAATTTTTATTAATTTGTTTGTTTAATAATGTAATTCTAATAGCCGTGAATTAATCGTCTTGGTGCTACTTAATTACAAAGCTAAAAGATTCTGCATTGTAACTTTTAATGTATACTCTCAACGTCAGAAGACATTTAAATATTTTGGAAATGCAAATGATGATGATATCGGTGATGATGATAATAATGACGATAAATCAATGATTATGATAATGATGATACCAATGACGACGATGATGAAGATGATAATTATGGTGACGATGAAGATGATTATAACGATAATAATGATGATAATTGTTATGACATTGGCAAGCGGACAATCAGGCTTGACGGATGGGGCAAATTGTACACAGCGTTGATCATTTACGAATATTTTGTCGATTAATTGTCATCTAAATTATACATACAACGACTGAAACGATTTATCATAGGTCCTAAATAAAATATATGAGTGCACTCTGGGCAGGTGTGCCGCTTGTTTGATTAATAATTAATTTGAACGAGGTTCGTCTTGTATAATAGATCAAATACGCGTAACCAGGATGTTTACATGGGGTTCGTTTTTGAAAATTTTGAGGTCCTCAATATTGTTCAAAGTACAAATACATATTTAAAAGAAAACAATCGAAACCCCCCCCCCCCCAAACAAAACAAAACAAGACAAAACAAAAACAAACTAGAGGTATTGAGTTTGTTAAAAACAAACTCAGGGTGTTCGAGTGTGCATCATATGTGATGACGTCATCACCTAAAGTTGTTAAAAGACAAGAGTTAATTCAGGAGATATGAGTTTTCATAATATATAATTAAAATAACATATGTGTTATACTGAATACATTAACTTCCGGTTCAGTCATCCCATATAATTTTAAATTCTTCCAACCATAAGTTCCAGATCAATCATATGACGTCATTCATACTTCACAACATTTTTCCTCATAATATGGGTGTCAATTGTGCCAAATTTGGTGAAATTCTGTCTGTTTTCTCAAGATAGCAAAAGGTGACTTTTTAAAACCTGCCGCTAGAGGGCGCTGTTAAGAGCGATGACGTCACCAAATAAATTTTTGAAAAGAGCAGAACCCACTCAACATATAAACCCCAGAATGCTTTTTTCGAATACCCTTTCAGATTTGCGTCAATTTATAAAGAGATTTTTAAACTTGAACTTCCAGTTTGGACCGGAAGGGTCCACATCAACACTAAACTATCGATAACGGTCCATAATGACACAATTATTCTTCTTCATGATCATGACAAAATAACATTAATATTTTGGTTCAATTTCTGAGATGGGGGCGCTGTGATCTGTAATGATGTCATGAAACATTTTTTGGAAAAGTCACTGGTCACTTTGTGAATGAAGAAAAACCTTACTTTTACAAACACCACAATAATGTTTAAAACGTTTAGGCCTTAATTTATTTATTTATTTATTTATTTTTGTTGTTTTTAGATATATATCAAAGACTAAAAATATAATGAAACATATCATTGGGTTGTATAAATTAAAATGAAAAAAACCCTGCACTAACCATTTAGAAATTTGCTAGCCGGCTAACCAAAACCAATATTTAAAAATAAACACCCAACAATTTTGGAAAAGTTACTAACCATTTTGTTGTTCTAGACGCTTTTTCTGCCACATTGGTTATTAAACAATCATTGTGGGAAGTTGTTGATGTTTTTCGTTTAAAAACTATACACATTATTCCATTTGCAAAATTAAATTTAATTAAGTTGATAAAATAATAAAAAGAAAAGAAATAAAATACATAAGTTAAAAGAAGATCTGGATCTCTTGTCTCAAAATCAAAATTAATTTATTTTGTATTTAAATTAACTCCAGTGCCTGAAACCTTTTGTCAAGGGTGCATTGGAAAACTCTTACCATGAAATTGATTGCCCATAAACGAAAGCAAAAATAACAAATAAATTCTTTAAAAAATCCTCTGCGCATTGATGACTGTTAATTTGACTGCATCAATCGCAAAAAGATGCGAAACATCATATTTCACGATGAAATAATCGAAGTCATGAATGCCCAAAAAACGATCTGTTAGAATTCACTCTTAGATTTAGAACAAGCGTTAACAATTCCAAAACTATGTACAAAAATGACAGCTCGAAATAAAGGACGATAGTGAAATCACCGTACACTGTGGACACGAAGGTGCTGGCAACGACGAAACATAATGTATTATATTCTAATTAGAGAAGAACTCAACCATGAGATGAATGAAACTACGGCAGAGTACGGAGATACTGCAGTGTACAGTGAACTATGCCTCGTGTCTGTGTGAGAGAACTCAACTTCAAGTCCGTTCACACGCGAAATGTGCATAAAGAATAGTACTTCTGAATAGTTGTTCACTTAAACTTCCGTTTTCGACCGGAAGGAGGGGTCAAATTGGGTCATGTCTGTGTACGAAATGTGACATAATTCAAGATCTTTAAGATGATGCAAAGATTGTGAAAATATCTTCTGTGGTTTATGAGATATGATTTTTTTGAAATATGCAACTTCCGGTTTCAACCGGAAGGAGAGGTCAGATTGGGGTGACGTCTGTGTACGAAAAATCACATAATTCAAGATCTTTCAGATGATGCAAAGATTGTGAAAATATATTTTGTGGTTCATGAGATATAATATTTTGAAATATTAAAATTTGATTTAGTGTAATTCGATATTTGATGTCCTCACCATGACGTCACAACGTAGTATACAACTACATGTTAAGGTCTAACTATGTGTTAAGTTTTAAAGTTCTGTGAACTCTGCAACTATGTTTTTGTCTCTGGAAAAGTCTTATTGAGAAGAAGAAACTAGAGGGCGCTGTTAAGAGCGATGACGTCACCAAATATATTTTTGAAAAGAGCAGATCCCACTTAACATATAAAAACATATAAACCCAGAATGTTTTTTTCGAATACCCTTTCAGATTTGCGTCAATTTATAAAGAGCTTTTTAAACTTGAACTTCCAGTTTGGACCGGAAGTAAGGGTCAATAGGGTCATGTCTGTGTATCAAATGTCGAGTCCTCCATGTTCTGTATGATTATGAAGGAATCAAGAAATTATCTATTGTGGTTCACGAGATATAAATTATATTCTTTTAATTATAATTAATTACGTAATAATTCATTAGATGACCTCACCATGACGTCACAACGTTACCTGGAACTATATGTTAAGGTCTAACTATGTGTTAAGTTTTAAGGTTCTTTGAACTCCGCAACTATGTTTTGGCTGTACAAATACATTTACAGAATAGTGATTCAGAATATTTCTTCACTTAAACTTCTGGTTTCGACCGGAAGGAGAGGTCAGATTAGGGTCATGTCTGTGAACGAAATGTGACATAGTTCAAGGTCTTTAAGATGATGCAAAGATTGTGAAAATATCTTC
This sequence comes from Zoroaster sp. YZ-2022, assembly GCA_029582265.1. Taxonomy (NCBI): domain Eukaryota; kingdom Metazoa; phylum Echinodermata; class Asteroidea; order Forcipulatida; family Zoroasteridae; genus Zoroaster; species Zoroaster sp. YZ-2022. Next base: position 37,662,809 of record CM055828.1, read on the forward strand.
TGTGGTTCATGAGATATGATTCTTTGAAATATTCAACTTCCGGTTTCGACCGGAAGGAGAGGTCAGATTGAGGTCACATCTGTGAACGAAATGTCACATAATTCAAGATCTTTCAGATGATGCAAAGATTGTGAAAATATCGTGAGATATTGATTTTTCATTTTCATTTAAACTTTAATTTAGTGTAATTCGATATCTGATGACCTCACCATGACATCACAACTTAGTATACAACTACATGTTAAGGTCTAACTATGAGTTAAGTTTTAAAGTTCTGTGAACTCTGCAACTATGTTTTTGTCTCTGGATAAGTTTTATTGAGAAGAAGTCGAATGACTTACCGTATGTTGGTTAGAATTTATTGAATTTAAACTTCCTGTTTCGACCGGAAGTAAAGGTTACGTTAGGTCTAAAAATCAAATTGTTACATAATTCAAGTTCTCTACGATTATAAATTTGTTTTTAGATTTTTCAATTCTTGGTTTAGGAGATATAATTTTTGGAAATATTAAGCTTTGATTTAGTGTAATTCAACACCTGATGACGTCATTATGCCGTCATTACGATTTACTACATCTACATGATAAAGTCCTTGATGGTGCCAAGTATCAAAGGTTCGCAAGGAGAAGAATTGTGGAGAATAATTGTGGAGAATTAAAAAAAAACCAAAAAAAACAAAAACCTCGAACAATTTAAAATAGGTGTTCGGTGAAGCCAAACGGCTAATAAATAAAATAATGTTTTTTGACCAAAAAGGGGTTAGTTCGCACCACTACCCCCGCGACGCTTATGCGGATGATTACGCATATCAGTCATGTATATCGTCCACTATATTAATACAATGTTGCGGATGTTTTAGTTGTGAATTACCGGCATATTGATCAGTAACCTAAATTTAGCTTTTCCCGTTGAACAAGAGAGAAATAGAGAGAAATAGGGGTGGGGAGAGAAATAGGGGGTGGGGACAGTGTGAAGAAGTACATTGGAATACTGAATAAATATTTATTTATTCATGAACAAAACATATTGGAAAAACTAAATATTTATAAGCACGAACAAAATTCACGCTGCGGACTTCAAAGTCTGCATATAATGCTGACACACTGTAGTCATAGCCCACTGTGCCCCGACCCAGTTTGTTGTTGGCATAGCCTAGCTCCATTGGGAATGGGACAGACATACTTAATACATGCACCGTACTGTTCATACAATTTCCTTTCATACAATCATGGAGGAAGATACAATGTACTGCTTCTGTTGAATCTACTCAGACATGACATTTAAGTGTTACCGTGGGATAACCCTGTCCCCGCTACTGTGCTGTTATGTAAGATTTAATTAAACTAATCCGCAAACCGGCCTAACAGTGCCAGAATGTGCCCACATACCCCGCAAAATTAATAGGCCTAATATTACCATAAACGACCAGAAAAATTTGTTTCTGACGTCACATTCTTGACCAGAATCAAGTTCACAGAGCTAATTTTGGCAATTGAATAGAATCTTTCTATCGTCTTGAAACAAATAATGTTGTTACCGTACTTTTTACAATCCGCCATCTTGAAACCAAACGTAACCTAACCAAACTCGGAATCAAGTTTGGTTGGAACAATCACGTAATTGCAGCTCAAAGGATCTCGCGATAATACAAACGCTCAATCGATGACCGAAGCCTAACCATATTTCTAGTATTAATTGCGTAAATGTAGCACTGACGATAAGCTGTGCTTTTAAAAAGAAACTCCACATGTTACTAATGACAAGTGCCGGAAACTAAGCTTGATGCCCTATTGGTAAGTATGTCATAATTCCTAGCCTGCACCCGTCCACACGTACAATTAAGTCTCAGAACGTGTACAGCAGAATTTTCAAGTTGTTGAACAATATTTTCCGGAAAGAAACATTCAAGTCTTATATACCTTGAAATATATCATAATGTGATACTCACGGCTATTTAAAAGTAATAACTTGCAAACATTTACAGGTTGATTGTTTAGGCTATATCTTGATTTGAAGAAGGGTTCAGTTTTGTTTCCTTGAATAAACTCAAAAACATGTTTTAAGGAAGGTCATAATATACAATTTACTTTACCAACGAAATCTGAACCAATAGTTCACTTCATAACGGAAGTTTAAAAAAAAATGCTATTATCCAAACAGTAGCGATTTTGTTCATACTGAATCCCCTTCCCCTAGTTTTGTTAATATTAGCATAGAGCATAAAGAAAGATATTATTATTAGTGTCTATGAGGGCGTGCCCAGCGGTATCAGTCAAAATGGTAGTTTAACCAGTAATATTTCTCAGCCTGTTCATGGCGTTAAGCTTTGATTAAAATTCCCTACTTCTACTTTCTATAACTTTAACGCTCGTAATTCTTCTTTAAAGGTACACACCGCCTTTGTCGCGCGAAATTGGGCGATAAAAAACGCCCCTCAATATTTCATTGTTTTTCATACATGGTTAGAAAGATCTTTCAAAAGTAGAATATAATTGTCCATACAAATACCCCTGAAAAATGCGTCGTTTTTCTGTTATTGTACAAAAAACAATGTCATGTGACTTTTTTTAACCAAAATTTGTCCAGAAAACTCACGATGACAAAAGTGATAGTCGCACTTCCAGACGTTTAAAAAGTTTATTACTGAACTAAATTCAAGAATTTTTTTAAATTTTTTAAATTTAAAAAAAAAATAATTCATTGATACTTGACAAAAGTGAAATGATTTTGGAACAATGGGTGAAAATTGTCAAAATCGACGTCTTGGCACTTTCCTGAGACACCGGGAACTGAACCAAGACTCTGCCAGTACAGCCATGGGCGTCAGCGCGGCCAAGCGCCCGACGCGTGAGCCCGCCGGTTAGGCCATAAATATGTCAACACTTTTCGCGTGGAAGTATAAAGCAGGTCTCGACCACTGCGGTGCTTTTGAATGTGTCGGGTATTTTGAATTATGATACTGTCAGCGAGTCATTCGGAACATCATCACAGCCCCTTATCAACGCCAATAAAAAAGTGACAAACTGTTCAGTTTGGGAGGCCATCCGTCATTAAACTTGGCTGCAAATTCAAAGGGCAGGAAGTGGGGGTTAAATTGATTGGGGGGGGGGGGCGGGGGCGCTGGGGGTTACTGAAGACACTGAAGCATGGAGGAGCATATAAACATTTTCCCCATTTTGTTTTTCCAACTTTACCAAGGAAAAGTTACCCTGTGAGAGAAGAGTCTTTACACTCCTGATATTTCCATTTCCAGGTTTAAATAATTTTTCCCTACATGGAACATAATAGAAAGTTGGCTAATAATTGTGCATTTCAACCATGTTCATGTATCAGGTACCACAGAGTCTACTCAAAGCACAGGCGTATAGTAATTGGGTGGAGAAGAAACAATACAGCTTATGTCAAATAGCTAATGTCTGCAGTCTTCAAAGCTTGTATGGCTGTCAGCTAATTAGCCTTTCATTAGAAAACAAGCTTATAACTACTACATGATAAAGTTGCAAGAAAGCTTGCATCCGTGCTTTCCTTCTTTCCCCTGCCCTCAGCAGAAGAGTTGTCAAAAAGTAAATAATTCCCAAAAGTAAGGCCACAAGTTGTAATTAGCCAATTGACAATTCAGACAAAATTAAATGTAATTACATCCACTTGATCAAATCTGATAATTGCTTGCCCTTTTCATTTTGTTTATGAAAAACAGCAGCATAGTAAATGGGGCTTCTGGGACAGTTGGTATATTTAACTAGGTCTCGCTAGGTGTGACTAAGTTGTTGCTAGGTGTGACTAGGTTGTTGCTAGGGTGTGAGGTCTTGTTGCTAGGATAAAAAAATTGTAAATAAATAAAAAAAATTATAATTTTCGCTTCAAATTTCGCTTCAAAGTGAAAAAAGAAAAGAAAAGATATTGGTTTTAGTCGATAAAAAAATGAAAAATAAAATCCAGATTATGTTGGTATTAGATGAAGAGGATGAATAATGGAAGAAAGAAGAAACTATTTATCTCAATGGAAATTGAGAAAGTTGAAAATTTTTGCGCGAGAACATGGACCATTGATTGTTGTGCGAGATAGTAGAACAAATAGAGTAAATAAACGTTCTTATTACAATGCTGTAAAAAATACATAAAAAAATATATAAAAGGTGTAGCTTTATCAAGTTTATCAAAGCGCCAACTTGAGGCTGTTATAGAAGCTGAAAATATTCCGTTGAGAGGAGGAGTAGGAGGAGGAAGATATACGCGAAAAGATTACTATAAGATTGTAAAAGATTGGCGCAATGGTGTTTTAGTATTTGATGAACCAGCGATTGATGGTGGAAGGTATTTGCGAAAGCGAACGATGACCGTACCGCTTGGTCATAAAAGAGAAAAAGACATAAAAGAGTTTTTTATGGGTGCTAAAGCACCGATAATCGAAAAGTTGGCTTTAGATTTACGAGAATTAGGAGCGTTTAAGTTTATGGTATACACGTGGGTTAAATATTGGCGAGAAAATGAAGGTGGTATTGAATTTTCGACGCTTCATCATCATTTTTCTGAACAAATAGTTTTATTCAATATGAATAATATTGAAGCTGAATTAGCCACGGGTTTTGCTAGAATTGAAGAAGTTATAGAAAGATGTACCACTAGTGGTTCTGGGTGGAAGGTAGATCGTATTGTACAATTAGATCTTACAATTTCAAATTATAGACCTTTGAGGGGTGGTTCTTATATCGAGCTACCTGCTTACATAAGAAATAAAAAAGCATGCATTAACGTACAAAACAAAGATGATAATTGTTTGCGATGGGCGCTACGAAGCGCTCTTTTTCCCGCTAAAAAAAGGGTGAAAGAACGTCTAAATACCCGATAGAGGACGGTTTAAATTTTAATGGTATCGAGGCTCATACACCAATCAGTCAGATTAATCAAGTGGAGAAACAAAATGGTATCGCGATAAACGTTTATGGTTTAGATGGATGCAATTCAGTCGTACCTTACTACATTAGTGATGAAGATTGGGAGAAGATACGTAACCATTTATTATTGATCCAAGAAGAGGAAGAAGAAGGAACTAGATCTCACTACGTTTGGATCAAGGATTTTAATAAATTACTTTATAATCAAACAAAGCATAAAGCTAAAAACACTTTTGCGATCGTTGCTTGTGTAATTTTAGTAGAGAAGATATACTTTTAGATCACCTTAAAGAGTGTAGAGGTGTAGGTGGTAGAGCGATAAAATACACGCTGCCGATAAAAGGTCAAAACGATACATTAAAATTTGAAAATTTTCATAAAAAGATGAAAGTTCCTTTTACTATATACTCAGACTTTGAAACAATTTTAGTTCCACCAAAGTGTAAAAATCTAGGTGCCAAAACTTATGCTAAGGAAGAACACATTCCGTGCGGTTATTCGTACATTATTATTCGATGCGACGGTAATTTTTTTTAGTGAGTACACATACAGGGGTGAAGATGCCGTGCAACACTTTTTAAATAAAATGGCGGATGAAGTAGAAAAGATAAATGAGATATTTGCAAAATGATTATGACAAAAGAAGATGAAGAAGATTTCAAAAATGCAAAACAGTGTTGGATATGTGAAAATTATTATTGGCACGACCCTAACAATTTCAATTGTTGTTGTTGGGTTTGTAGAAAAGAACGTTTAAAGGAATTAGATTTTCAGAAAGAAAAAAATAAAGAAAAATATAAACTAAAAATAATAGATGAATTTAAACGAAAACAAATAGAAAAAATAAAATAAATTCTAGAAGAAGAATTTGAAAAAGAAGAGGATATAAAAGAAAAAATAAAAGAATTTAAAGCTGAAAGATTAAACGAACTAATAGAAGAATTTAAACGAGAAAAATTACAAAAAGAATTAGAAAAATTTTTACAATACAAAATAGAAAATTTAAAGAATGGAAATATTAAAGTTAGAGATCATTGTCACATAACTGGAAAATATAGAGGCGCAGCGCATCATAGATGTAATTTGAAACTGAAACTAGTGCCGGGCAAAATTTATACCTGCTTTTATTAATAATTTACGAGGATACGACTCTCATCTCATCATGCAAGGAATGAGTCAAACAAAAGGAAAACTAACGTGTATCGCGAATACTATTGAAAAGTACATTTCTTTTTCAAACGGACAACTACGATTTCTCGATAGTTTACAATTTTTACCTTTTTCGCTCGATGCAATCGTTGATTCGAGTAAATCTTTTCGCATCACGAAATTACACGAAAGTGATCCAGAAAAATGTAATCTTTTAAAATTAAAAGGTTTTTATCCTGACGAATATATAGATAGTTTTGAACGTTTTGATGAAACTGAACTTCCTCCAAAAGAATTTGTTTATAGTAGTTTAAATGGTGAAGGTATTACAGATAAAGAATACGAACATGCAAAGAAGGTTTGGAATGCGTTTAACTGTAAAACTCTAGGTGATTATCACGATTTATACGTGCGTACCGATACTTTGTTATTAGCGGACGTTTTTGAAAATTTTCGCGATACTTGCATGAAACGATACGGTTTAGATCCAGCTCATTATTATACGAATCCGGGTTTAAGTTGGGACGCTTTATTAAAACATTCAAAAGTTCGTCTAGAGTTGTTGACTGATATCGACATGTATTTATTTATAGAAAAAGGTTTGAGAGGAGGAATAGTTATGGTGAGCAATAGATACTCGAAAGCAAACAATCCAGAATGTGATGGTTACGATCCATCAAAACCAACGAGTTACATTTTATATTTAGACGCGAATAATTTGTATGGTTATGCGATGAGTCAACCTTTACCAACCGGTAATTTTAATGTTTGTCTCAAGAACAAATTAACGATTTTTATGATAAGAAAAAATTTTTTTTTAAAGGAAGAGGGCGTATTTTAGAAGTTGATTTGGAATATCCATCTAATTTACACGATTATCATAACGATTATCCGCTCGCACCAGAGAAATTAGTCATTCCAAAAGAATGGATGTCACCGTATCAACAATTGAGGTTGGGTGACAAACCCGCTCCAAACGTTAAAAAATTAGTTGCCACTTTAGGTAACAAAACAAAGTACGTCATTCATTATCGCAATTTAGAAAAATATTTACAACTCGGTATGAAACTGACTAAAATTCATCGAGTTTTAGAATTTGATGAATCACCATGGATGAAATCATACATCGATTTAAACACTCAATTCAGAAAAAATGCAACGTCAACTTTTGAGAAAGACTTGTACAAACTGATGAATAATTCAGTTTTTGGAAAAACGATGGAAAATGTGCGAAATCGCGTTAACGTGGATCTCGTAAGATTAAACAATAAGCATGAAGAAGAACGTATGCTTAAAAAAATAGCAAAGCCGAATTTTGTTGAGCAAAGGATCTTTGAAGGCTTTGACTTGGCAGCGATTCATATGTACAAAACAAATCTCGTACTTAACCGTCCTATTTACGTAGGAATGTGTATTTTAGAATTAGCTAAATTGTTCACGTACGATTTTTATTACAATTATTTAAAAAAGAAATACAACCACAAGATAAAATTACTTTACACAGATACAGACAGTTTAATGGTTGAGATTCAAACAGAAGACGTTTATAAAGATTTATTAGAAGACAAAGATTTATTTGATTTTAGTAATTATCCTAAAGATTATTGTCTATATTCTGAAGAGAATAAAAAAGTGATTGGAAAATTTAAAGATGAGACAAAGGGCGTAGCTATTTCTGAATTTGTTGGTTTAAGAGCAAAAATGTACTCGATACTTTTACCGAAAGAAATAGAAATAAAAAAAGCTATAGGCTTAAGACCTAGCGTTTTCTCGAAAGAACTAAAAAAAAGCTAAAGGTGTTAAAAAACAAGTTTTAGAAAAGATAATTAACCACGAAAACTTTAAAGATGTTTTATTTGAAAATAAAACGTTTCATCACCATATGAATTTTATTAGACACAAGAAACATAATTTACACACTATAGACGTTTACAAAAAATCGATAGACGGTCTCGATACAAAGAGATATATTTTAGAAGATAAAATACATACTTTAGCTTACGAACATTTTAAACTAATTTTTTAGGTGGATTTTCAGTATCTGTTGGAACAATTTGTAATTCTTCTCTTACAAAACTACGAGCTGGAGCTGGCGTAGCTAAATAATACAAGATAGGTTGATTTTGTGCTTTCATAGATTTATTAATGTTATACATTTTTATAGACCATATAGGATCAGTCGCACGACGTCTCGTATCTTTTTCAGCTTCACCGGGTGCGTATAACTATCTAACTAACGAGTTTAAAGGCATTCTTTTTTCTACAGCATGCGTAAGCTTCGGTGAGGCTGGATTTTGCTCAACAAATGTCATTTTTATAGCATCTTTAGGTTTTAAATTTATAAGTCTGGTTTTTTCATTATTTAATGCTTTTATAACCAACGGTAATCCTTTTACCCATTCAACATTTCTTGTAGCAGCATGCGCAAGCTCTGCTGAAGCAGTTGCTATTTCTTTAGCATATTGATGAGAATATAATCTTTCAGCTAAAGTTCTGTTGAATCGTTCTACTATACCTTGTGCTCTATGATTACCAGCTTCGCTCCTTTGGATTTTTACATTATTTTTTACTCATTAATACATTGACGCTCGACATAAATTCTTTTCCTGGATCGACTTTAAATTTTTTTTGGTAGGTTAGCGGAGAACGTTTATAAATGTTTTCAAACGCGTTAGCGACTTGAGCTGCAGTTTTATCGATTAACGGTTCCGCTTCTTTATACCTACTGGCTTCATCAGAAACGCTTAAGACGTACTTGTAAGTAATTTTACCGATCGTATCGTGAGTAAGAAACAATAAATCGGCTTGATGAACTTCATTTGGTTTTTCTAGACTCGAGTTTGAGCTAATTGGTCTAGGAATATAGGTGGGATACGGTAAATAAATTTGCCACAGTGCTTGCTTTTTTATCCACTGTCGAACTATAGGTAGTGAAACTTTAGTTTCTTGAGCTAATTTTTTAATCGCTGATTGTCCTTTCCAATATCCTTTTGGACTATAATATACGTTTTCTAATTTTAATCTCGTACGTTTATCCATTTATTATTTTATAAATATAATTTTTTTTAAAGTAGCGCTTAACCATTTATTGAAGTTGAAGAAATGGTATATGGCATAATTTTTATCGGTAAAATTTGTTGTTGAACTAACCAATCTTGCGTCATTAGCGCTAACCCGACTGTAGTTGTTAGTTTTAGAGCATCTTTTATATCTAGCTTTCCTACATCAGCTGGACTTATTTTTAACACTTTTTTACCGATCATGCTATAAAGAACGGTTATAATTCCTACTACTGCTCCGTGATAAGCTGAATTAACGATTCCTTTTGTATCCATATTTTATAGTATAGACAATATAATTTTTTTTATTCCATTTCGAAAACATTATGTGCTTCAGCATGCGTAAACTCCAGGGGTGAAGGTTCTACAATATTGGTTATTGCTTCAGCAGAGCTTGCGCATGGTTCTTCGCTCGCTCCAGCATGCGCTGAAGCTGTTGATTTAGAGCGGTAAATGAAAATGTAATACGCTAAACCCATTAAACCTAGCACAATATATCATTTAGGTGCTCCAGCTGATTTATCGTTGCTGTCAGCTAAATTTTCATCTCTACTTACGTTAGCTACGGATTTAGATTTTTTTAAATTTTGTTTATTCTTTTTATTAAGTTCTGCAACTTTTTTACCAGCTGCAACTCTGTTTGGATTTTTAATTTTTTCCTGCACTTTCACCACCGACGGTGCATGTTTCTTTTCTGTCTGCTCTGATTGTCCATCCTGCACATTGCTCTCCATCGTCTTTATTATCTAAACAAGAATCTTTTCTTTTTAAATGTTTCGCTGTAATTAGCGTCATTGCGATCGGTGCTAACATACTTCCATAGTTGTAGTATATTTCACATAATATAGTAGAAAGAGCGCTTGAAATTAATGGGTCTTTTTCTAAATCTGTAATTAATTCACCTTTGTCATCGATCTCAAAATGATATCCCATCAAATCAATATAGTTTAAACTCGATTCTAATCCTTTTACATAGAGAGTTAAAATTGAGCTACCTAACGAAGATATCATTTCATGACCTAATTTAGCTTCATATTGCGTGTATAATTTATCTTGATCTGCTAAATTTAAGGCTTCAATTTCACTGACAGAATACTCTTTACCAATTTTTTTTTTTGAGTTTCCTCCAGCAACTACACTTAACAAACGATTGTTGCGTTGGTTCAACAAAGGCTGATTTTCGATATGTTGACTATCTGCTTCAGCGCATGCTGCTGCTGTTGTTGGTTCTTCGTTTAATATTTTTCTAACTTCGTCCATTATTATTTATATATATATATAACTATATTTATTTAATATTATATAATAAAACATTTGTTCAAGATGATTTACTAAATCATTTTTAACGCCTAAAAGTTTATCTGCTACGTAGTAGCTAGTACAGAGATGAAAATAAATATTTGCTACTATACTAAATCCAACTAAACATTCGACAAACATATTTTATAGTATAGACAATATAATTGTTTTTATATTATATTACCTAACCTATAGCAATTTAATAGGTTACCTATAGGCAATTTAATAAGTTACCTATAGGCAATTTACTAAGTTACCTATAGGCAATTTACTAAGTCACCTATAGGTTACCTATAGCAATTTACTAAGTCACCTATAGGTTACCTATAGCAATTTACTAAGTCACCTATAGGTTACCTATAGCAATTTACTAAGTCACCTATAGGTTACGTATAGCAATTGACCTATAGCAATTTACTACTTGACCTATAGTATCGCGTAATCTGTAGGTTGATCCGTTTTTTAAATTAATTTGCTATGTTTGGTTTTTTTGAGTCTTTCATGCATTTGCATTCTTAATTCTTTCGTCGGTATGACATCATTTTCTCAAAGGCAATTTTCAAACGAGTCTCTATCTTTACAATAAAATAAACACACCCACTTTAGTTGCTCTCTAAAACTTTTTAACACGGTGTTATATTTTTGCGAAAGAATCCAACAGCTGTGGTTAACGTGTCTACCGCTAAAAGCTAATTGCGTAATCATACATTTATTATTCTCGTCATATTTTTTATATTGTAATTCTTTACTGGCGCTACAGTCGTCGATAATAAACAACGTTTCGTCTCCTTTGAATACATCGCTATACATTTTTATCGCTTTGTTTAATGACGTCACACTCAGATCATTAACGTCCACTCGTTCATCGTTCCAAATCCATTTTCTATTTTGATACGCGAGATTTACCGCAACTGTGGGACATAATACAATGATATATTCAAAATATTTAGGATATTTTTTCCAATAAATTCTGTTTTTCCACATCCAGTTTGTCCACAAATTAAGGCAGCGTGTGGATATTTCGGTAACATTTCTTCTAATAATTTATTCACAAAATTAATATATCACAGAATGAAATCGTCCATTTTCAATATTGAGTTGCGCGTTCATAATGATAAAAGTGAACAAGTATAATTCACCCGCGGTTTCCGCTTCTCTATCCATTTGAAGGGTAATTCCTTCAGATAAGTTTTGTACTTGTCTTCCACTTCCGTGCATTTTATTGTCGTCGATGGTTCTCATATCTAAAAACAAACCGTATCTATTGAGTAAATAATCGGCTAGTTTGATGTTGGATGAATTTAATGCTTTAGTAACTCGCATAGCAAATTCTTTTCTTGAATCTGAAAAATATTTTTGTATTTCTTCCCAGTGTTGATACCTACGCATTCCCTGCGCGTAGAGTTGATTGGGAACTCCTTCAATCGTAATTGAAACTTTATCGATTTTTGGATTATAAAATTTCCACGTTTCTTTTACGTCGGGCTCTTTGAATAAAAACAATATTCCTTTCATGCTTTTTGCCGGCGTATTTAGATTTATATTCCACGTTGTATCGCGTTTGTTTAAAGGTGTGACACTCTGTCTCAAGACTCTATCGTACAATATCACCACCTTTTGCGCAAATTGATTTTTAATCGTTCGCGCAAGATGTGGGTTATGAACGACTTCATATTCTAAAGAAATTCCGCTTATAATGTATTTTGCATTATCATCCGTGCTTTTGATCACTTTAGAAAATTTATTAAACTCGAGTTCGTAGGTCAACCGATCTCCGATTCCTGATTGATAATACGGTTGATGATCGGTTAATAATACAAAATCGAGAGGAATATGATATCTATTTTTCAAACAATCCGCGAC